>VWZS01000321.1:1787531-2116272 GCA_013397075.1 Rhabdornis inornatus | reverse complement strand
AAGATGAAAAAAAAACCAAGTAAAAGCCCTGCCATGATCAGGTTGGTGTGCAAGTCTCACCTGTCCTGCAAAACTTTCCCCAGTAAGTGGAGCAGAAGAATGACCCTGCAGGGTGCTCAGGGCTGCAGACAGGCAAGTAAAGCTCAGAGTAAGGCAGAGATTGGATTGTCCCTCTTGGAAGGATTTCCCAGTTGTGTATCGGGCTGCAAGAGCAGCTGCATTCAACAGCCAAAAGGGATGAGAGACTGATAATGAAATGGTGAAAGGGATGGCAAAAGTGTGCAGACACTTAACATCACTGTCATTATGCATGGAAATTATTCTGAGCAGTGACTTAAGAGCTATTTACTACCCATAAGCTCCAATCTCAAAGCATTTACAATATAAAACATCTTATGTGACAAATATAGGTAAATAACTGCTTTGCTATTGCCTGTAATATTTGAAAACCCTAATATACTGAAATCAAAATAGGTTGTTGTTTGCATGTAAACAGTCTAATTAATCCCTATTTCTCATGTAGAGGGCTGTATAGGATTTTCTTTTCAGAGAAAAATTTTCAAGCACTGGATGCACATCTCATGTTATTTTGTATTTATGTTATTTTTTTCTACATTGTGTAGTTTGAAATCCACATGGTTCTTACAGGGTTTTTTTGTTTTCTTTGCAAAGTGTGTAACTAAGAGACAAATCTGGGTGTTCGTGTGGCTGAGGAAAATGGGCTGTTTTTGCTAAGTGCAGGTCTGTTGGAAATAACTGGAAGGAAGGTGTGTGTCCTCAGCGTTATCCTCTTTTCTATTGCTGTTGTGAAGTCGCATCAAAGAGTGACCTTTATACTTTTATCTGATGTGCATTTGGGAAAAAGCCGTGTCTCATGCTGCTGTAGAGCAGGGATCCTGAGACATGCACAAAGGGAAATGCTCGAGTTTCCTCTTGAGCCCCATCCATCCCCCACTGCTTCCCAGTGGATGTCATTGCCAGCCAAGAACAGAGCGCCGCGAAGCCGCCGGTGCTGGGGCTCAGCTTTTGATGCTCTGCTCTCTGTGAATGTGCTCAGTCACCTGCCAGGCTGGATCAAATGCCTCTCAGAGCCCAGCAGGAGCTTCCACCGCCCCAAAAATAGGAGTGAAAGTGATGTTGGTGAGAATCCCCCCGTGGAAAATGGCATTAATGAACAGCAAGCCCAAGCGTGTTTCAGAGCTGTGCCTACACGTGGCCGTTCCCACCCCTCTGCTGTTTGCCAGGAGAATTCAGTCTGGGTCAAGGAGATTTGCTAAAAACCCCACTTCTGTTCAGGGCTGTGCTGCAGCATTCTGAGTCATGGCAAGGCAGCAGGCTCTGTGCTGCCTGACGTTGCTCATGATAGGTGTTGCAGGGCCTACACACATTTTATCTCATCTCCAGGATGTAAAGGCACACAGACCTTTTATTGGCCATCTGGCAGGGAGAATAATTTCCTTCCTTCATGTCTGCATAAATGGTGGTTTATTTTAGTTCTGTCTCTGAAGCTTTGAGCATGGTAATGCCTTTACTTTCTTTTTTTTTCTTTTTTTTTTTTGTCTGATTCTGAATGAAAGTCCATCTTCTTGTCTTCAGAAGGTGTTTTATTTTAAAATTTTAGCTTAAATTCTGCCATTCTTTTCTTTGAAGTCTTTATGCTCTTGAGCAGCTCAGACCTCTCTTGTTTAGCCTTTTCCCATCTGGTAGATTTTTATAATTCACTGAAGATTTTTATAGCTGTTTGATGAATTTAGTGCATTCTTGAACTTACGTGGCAGAACACATTCCTCAGAATGTACCTTTTGAAGTGTTCCATATGATCCAGTTTAGCATCTCTGTCTTCCTTTACTTACATCTTTTCCTTTAAGCTAGCCATGGATTTTATTAGCTACACACATTTATAAAGGTCTTTTTCTCCAGCATTATGTTCTTTTTGCTCTCTGTGAAAGTTCTGAGACGGGCTAAAATGAGAGTTCCTTGTTGAATTAACGTTTCACGTGTAGTTTAGCCAAAATTATTGTCATGTCAGTTAAAACCTCATGCAGGAAATGTCTTTTTAGAGTGAAACATGATCAAAAGGCCATGCTGCAGGCAAGGAACTGCTCCTGTAGTTCCTACCCTGGACTTATTTGTAGATTTAGAAGAAGATGAAAATTGCAGCTATCTAACTAAGCAGCAGGCAGTTTCCTTTCTGTTTGGGTATGGGCCTGTTGAACAATGAGAACCACCTCTGAAACACACTGTAATGGCAGTTTCCCTCCGTCCTTGAAGCAATAAAGCTTCTAATAAAATGAAACAAGCATCCACGGATGGTAATTTTTTTCTTCCCATTAAAGTATTTAGGACCTTGTATTAATAACTTTCCATTTCTCATGCTATTTCATGCACTGACACCCAGGTGCACTCTATTTCCTTCCCTGAAAGCTATCTCAAAGGTGTAGTCATAGCTGTCATTTCAGATATAAATTTTCTCTGTAGAGAGACACAGAACTTTTCCGCCTGGCTTCAAAATTTCCCAGCAGGGAGAGGCTTTCTTGTAGCAGCCATGAGCTGTTATTCAACAGCAAGGGGATTTCTGAGTGTGGCACCCTGCTGAATAAAGGTGTTTCTGTGCTCAGCACACTTGTCATCAATCATTTTCACAATCTACAGATTACTTTTTTTTATACCTTGCTTCTTCCTTGCTACTTGAGCAAAGCAGTCTTCAGCAGAAAGAAAATGACTGGATCCTGCTCTTTGTGCCTTGCCAGGAACTTTTACTATACTGTGACTAACAAGAATAAAACCACACTGAAAGTTACAAAATCTACCCACAGAACACCCAGCAATTCCTGAGGATACAGATGAGCCACACCTGAGGATATAAATGACTTTATTATTTTTTCCCTAGCTCTTTTTCAACAGTAATTTGACAGCTAAATCCACTGATTAAGGTAGGATAGTTATTAAAGTTATGAACTATATCATAGACTATGAAATAAAATGGAAAGCATTGCTCAGGCACAGAAGTCTAGAGAAAATGAACCGCATGCAATTCTTTGTATTGGCAGAACATAGATACAGAAATGTTGGTTCTAAATCCCACTGAAAGGATGATTGGAGTCATCCTGAAGTTTGAGGCTCAGTTTCACCTAATTCTCTGTGTTGGTGATACATTCAGATTCTGCACACCTCTAACTGTACATTTTTGGCTTTTTAAAAATATACTACATAACTCATTCCACCCAAATCTACTGCACTTGTTTTCCATTGAGTACCAGAACATTTGGCTCAATTTTTTGGAGTCTTTTGTTTAAATCTTAACAATTATATTTATTTCCTCCAGCCATCAATGGCATATTGGAGGATGACATTCTGCCCTGTATGCAGTTGCTGGTTTCAAAGACAGTTTTGCTGTTTCTAATGCTCGAAATATCTTAAATTCATCTAACTTTTTATTGCCCTGTAGTGTTAGATCAGATTCAGATCCTTACCTTGCTGCTTTCAACTAAGAAAAAAACCCCTGCACACCTTTCAATATATTATTCTTGCTTGGATGCCCAGTCTGTTTTCAGATAAACCACCCTATAGGAGTATTTTTTACTTCTGTGATTTGCTTTTATATCACCCTTAAGAAAACTGGAGATATTTTCAATATAAAAGAAGCTCTTCCTTCAGTGTCTTTCCTTGGATGTGAGACTCACTTGCTGTGCTGTAAAGCAAGAAGGTGGAGCCCTGTCAGTCTCCAGCCAAATGAGACACAGCAATGACTCCCAGATGATCAGGCAGTTGTCCCACACACTGCAGGCTTTACTCTTCATTTAGCAATTAAACAAATTGTTCACGTTATCTGTTGTAGCTTGAGAAGCATATCAAATCAATATGTTCTCTTCTGTTAAATACATGTTCACTGAAAAGAGCCCAGTTTAATACAACACATTCCTACTACTTAGAGCTTGTATTTTTAGAGTATTATTGAATGGATTAATTGCAGCTAATTACTTAAACATGCTGTTGAACTGTTATAAAGTCTGTTTATTCCTGCACCTATCAACAGAAGCAGTGAGTAACTTCAATTTACTAGCTAAGAGTTGTACAGGAAAGATTAATTTAAAGTTATTTGTTTATTCCTCTTAATAGGAAAGCAGGAAGCAATGTTACATATGAACAGGTGGTATTTTCTAGTAAACACGTAGAAATAATTTCTCATCTGTTCCAGAAATAATTTTCATGCACAGAGACAAGAAGTGAACATTTCAGGGCTTGGCCATAGTGTGGATGTGGCAGTCTATAACTTACAGAAACAGCAGGGTTTCTATATGACATCTCTTTCAAGCATATCTATGTGTAATATCTGTGCTTCTATATGATAAACATTCCTCAAAATGGAAGTACCTGAGAATTTAATTTGTGAATTTATAACCCTAATTAAAACCACACATCCCAGAAGAGGATGTACTTGTTCTAGTCTCTGACTTTCCCTTGAAACTGAGTTGTAATGGGTTTCTTTTTATTACTACCATATCAAAAACATCATTCAAAAAAAACCAGAAAAGCCCAGCAACCCAAATGCAGGTTAAGAATTTCATAATGCTAAAAGTAGTTTTGCTGACCCAGAAAAAGATATTTTGGTTTGCTACAATTAATTTTGCCCCAAGAATTAGGATTCAGATTCAAAGATTTTTCTTTCTGGAAAGTAGAAATGTGAATATATATTTTTTGTGTGTGCATTTTCATTTTCATAATTTACACGTTTTTAAGCCTGTAATGGAAGCAGCTACCTTAGTGACCACAATGTTAATATATGTAAGTCAGTGGTGCACTTTCTCCTACTTTACAACAGGAGCTTTTTTACTCTCATGCCAATACCAGGAGCCCTGTGCAGTCACTTGGTTAGCCTCAAAAATCTGGGAGACTGTATTCTTGCAATTTGAAAGGACAAAGTTCTTGGATCATCCTTCCTTCCTTCCTTCATGATAAAATCTGCCCATCCTGAAAGCAATGACCATCTGAGGTAACTCATATGTGGAGTTGCCAGGAACTGTGAAGTACACCCCCTGTTTCTGTGGCTTGGCTTCTGCAGATTTCTTTCCTTTAAAAGTGTAATCAATCACTAAAATCTTTTGTTATGGTTTGCTTTGGAGACAGAGCTTAAAGTAATTGTAATACTTAATGCTACTGCTAACTGTTCTACCCAACAGATCGACTAAACTTTAGAAACCTTGAAGCAATAGATTAACTTAATACATATTATTTAAGGTGAGAGAAAAAAAATGAAGCACAACAAGTACCTGATCTCTGTCAACTTTATCTGTTTGAAATGATCTACGTATAAAGAGAATTTCCTTGATTGCCTTTCTGTGAAGAAGCATTATGTGGCTCAGTTGGGTGAAATCTAATGACAAAGTAGTCCTGCTTAGAGGAGTTCTTGTGTTATGACAGCTGGGAAAAGAAGAGAAAACCAACCACTGATGAAGAAAATGAATTTATTGATTACTCAGTAGGGCAACAGGGAGAATATGTTTAAAATCAGATGACAGCAAGCAGTACAGGCTGTTAAACCAAACACATTTTTATATCGCTCATTTAAAGGCCCAGAGAGATGCACTCAATGTTTATTCTCCTGATTTTATTTCTATCTGGAAGCATTCTCCAAATCAATTATTGATGGGGTTTTTCCATGTTTTCATGCCTTCTTATAAACTGCCAGCAGGATCTTAATTATAAACAACTTGGTTTTAATACTCAATATAAAGAGACACAATGTATGCACGACTCATTGGAAAGAGAGACAGAGGCAAGATCACTACACTGGACCCCTCTGTGCTCTACTTTATAAGCCCATACAATGAAATAGGTTCTTCCTGTGCAAGGAGATCATGAAGTCTAATGCTAATAGCAGTAAGATTGTCTTCCCTTTGGACATATTGTGTCTGTGTTGGTTTTTTTGTTTTGTTTTTTTCCCCCAGTGAGAAGGGCCAGCTATACTGAAGTCAGTAACTCCTTTGGAAATAGGTTGGTAAATAATTTATTTGGAACAATTCCTCTGTATTGCCTCGATATTTCCTTGTATTGTGGAAAATTGTGGCTGTGGAAGACAATTTGAAAGCATTTGAATACCTGTCATTTGAGGGGCTGGGTTGCAGAATCTGAGTATTCTTGTTTTGACTCCAGGAAAGACAATAGACCAATCATTTGTTTGACTATTCATAGAAGATGTGGACAAACTAACATTTTTTTGTGCCAGAGGACCAAAATTTTTCCTTATTTCTACCAGATATTACTTCTGTTCCTGTTGCCTTGATAAGCTTCAAGAAAATAATTTTTAAAGAACTGGTAGTTAAAGGGTATTAATTATTTTAATAATCAGAGGAGGTAGTTTGATAGTGTACTAGTGCACAGTTGCATAGCTTGTCCCATAGACCTCAACATATTTCAAAGGCAACAAATGCATTAATTGGTGCAATAAATGAATCTGTTACTAGAGGCATGGAGAGCACAGCATGTCGCTGTTAAGGATATTCAGTCTGTTGTTCTATCTTTGGCAATTATTTTAAGAACAGACAGTTTCATTAGTACTAGATTTAATACATTTGGACTCCAAGAGATAAAATATCTTACTGGAATTCTCATGCCCAATGCTGGCCTCCATGGATCATTTGTTTTTTTGTGTCTTTGAAGTAGTATGTTAATTATAGTAGCAAAAGAATATAGAGGCTTAAAATTGACTAACCCAGAGATGTAACGTTCAGAAGTTATATCTCCTCTGTAATAACTCACTTTTGAATAAAATTCATCATAGTGAGTGTTACAAGATGCCTTCAAATCTCATATTTGAGAGATGATAATTGCTTGTGGCACAGGTGAAAAAAAAAGAAAAAGAAATCCTCTTCCAGAGCTAAACTGGTAGAGCTGGAAACAGATAAGAGAAGAAGAGGGAATGAAAAGTATGAAGTTATTGAATGAGTAGCTAAATTTAAAAAAAAACAAGCTAAAAGAAGCTCTGCATATCTAAAGCCTGAGAATATTTATGAAAGCAAAATGCCCTAGGCCAGTGGCCAAGCGTGGGGCAGAAGCAGAGAGACCAGAGAGGTGATGGTTTCAAATGGTTTCTTCAGGAAGAAGAAAAAAGCAATATTCCTAATTGTTCTGTATACTCAAAATGAGATTTGGCTTATGGAGCAAATAGAAGCTGTGTCTGTAAAATACAAAAAGGACAAAGTATGGAGAATCTGGAGTAGAAACAATTATCCCAGTGGGAGAAAGATAAGTTTGTGCATAGTCATTAGATGTCACTTCCATAGAGAACTCTCATCTGTTACCTCTGGGTAGAATGCGCATCCATGTAGACAGCTGATAAGATTTATTTCACTTTCTATTTCAACAAATAGGGGAGAAAGTTACATTTTCTTTCTGTCTGAAGTATTGCATTAGGTTCTTAGCATTTGTTTACTTTGTTGATTTTGATGCATGCTTCAAATTGCAAGAGGCTGCAAATGCTTCTGTTTGAGATCCAGCTTATCAAAACCATCAGTCAGAGGAGCTGTTTCTCAAGAGAGTTAGTTAAACAGGCCTCTGTCATCTTACTGCTAAGACCACACAGTAGGGCATGAAAAGTTTCCTTGTGAGCTTCTCATTGCATTTCACTTTCATTGAGAATTAAGTGGCATCCTCTGCTTGCAGCTTGGAGGAGGCTGTGTGCTGGAAATGGCTGTTTCACGCTGGGTGTTGAAGGGGTACCTTCAACTTATAGAAGTGCTTCTTTCCAAAGAAAATATGCATAATTCTTTTTGTAATTCAGGTGATTGTCTTTAAGTACTGGTACTTATCAGTGTTCATTTTTATTAAACAATTGAGTTACATATGCAAACTTGTCATAATTTAAATTCAGTGTTGGTTTTGCACTTCCTGTAGATGAACTTGTCCTGTACAAATATAGCGTACCCTTTGGGCATCTTCTGCTCATCTCCCATCATTAAAATTAAAACAACAGACTCCTTTTCAGAAGCTAGTACCTTTTGGCAGTGTGGTAAAGAAGAGGTTAAGAATTTTATTTAGGTTGGGTGAGATACTGTGATTGACAGGTGAATTGAGCTTCCTAAAGGGACACATTAATCCACCCGAAAGAGGCTGCTTGGCTGAAACTGCAGTCTGGAATTAAAAACTCCAGAGCAAAACACGCTTTTCCTCTCAACTGTAATGAACCCTGAGCCCATGCAATGTCCCAGGGGTGTGATTATCTCAGAAAAACTGTTTCCCCAGTTATGTCTTGTTGCATAAATAATCATCTCTTTGATGCAAAGGATAACTATGGGAATGACGTAAGTTAAAGATGTTCTCCAGCAGTCTGACTTGCAAGGGAGTAAACAATTTTATGATATTCAGAGTTCTTAAACCACTTCCTCTGGTTTCTAGGAAGCTTTAAGTATTCCATACAAAAATAATCTAAATTTCATGAATAAGAAATCAGGTCTCTTTCATAGTTTTATTGTTTCTTATGTCTTTTTTTTTTTTTTCCTAAATCCATGCAGTCAAAACACTAATTATTACTGCCAACACATACCTCCAAAGATTTACTTCAGTTATCATTTTACAGGAAGAAAGTATTGTCCTGACTATGTTAGAGCCAAGCATGTCAAAAACATCAGTTCTATCAGTGTGGTCCAGAAATAAGGTAAGTTCCTTGGGTGGAATCACCTCAGTATAGGGAGAAGATATAGGAGGATGTAGCCTTTAAATAGTCTGTACTTTGTAATTTTATAAATTAATATTAATCCTCAAATCAATTACAGAGATGTTTAAGCTCATAATGAAATCATGTCCCTGCTATTGAGTATCTCATCACCTCTCTGACTCCCTCAGTTGCCAATCCTTGTTTACAGTTTTAAGTGTCTGTGTTCTGGATTTCTAGGACAGTTTAAATCCCAAATGAACACTTGCAACAAGTATCACAGCCTCTCATTGTCTCTGAGGTTTTGGTTCTGGCATTAATGCAAAAGGGGAAGGCACTGTGGGCTGCCTTCCCAACTGTATTTACATCAGGAGAAATTTCACAGGAGCTGCCCTGTGGTCTGCAGGCCAATTCTGTCCCATAACACAAGTGGCCAGCATGAATTATGCTAAGAGAAGCCAGCTCTTGCTATTTCTCACTTGCTGTATTCTCTAAGTGCCCTTTCTTCTTAGATAACTGAGATATTCTTAGATAACTGAGATATTTCTTCTTCCCCATAACTGAGATATTCTGTCTGTAATTTAATAGTCAAATCAAAGCTGGTGCATCCCAGTAATGCAAATAGCACTTAAAGAGACCTTGAAATAAGCTATTCACAGAAATGTAAATCAGCAGCTTAATCTTAGGAAAATAAGGCATTTTGGGGAGAAAACTAAAAGGTTTCAAGATAAATGATTGACAGTGACAGCTTTCTCTGTGTGTATTTTATCCAGTGAAAGTCTAGTGAACAATGTACTGATGTGAGGAGAGTTAAAATATGGCATAAATTTTAATTTAATATATATCCTTGTGATATTACTGAGAGTCATTCACATTTGTGAGGCTGCAGCATTCATAGTTTTGCAGCTCACAGAAAATGCTACTAGTAGTGTGATTATTCCACTGTTGGACTTGATCATCATAAAGGTCTTTTCCTACCAAAATTGTTCTATGACTATTTGTTTTTCCAGTGATAGCATACATAAGGTATTTGCAGTATCCCTGTTGGTTTAAAAATAATATTCAAATGTGATTATAAAATGGGGGAGAAAATGTTTTTGGGAAGAAAAGTTGTGGCTTAATTTGAATTGAAAAACTCAAATAAAAATGAAATCTTACAATGTTGTGTATACAAACCTGTTCTAACCAGCAGATGATAAAAGTCAGACTGACCTTTCTCAAGGCTGAAAATTAAAGGGAGGATTAGAAACAGACCAAAGGACTGGGAGGTCTCTAAATATATGAAGTAAGTCAATAGGAGGCTAGAAAATTGCGCAGGATGAGTAATGATGACAGGCATGCTGAGACTTTGCAGAACATGGGAAGTTCATGCTTAAGGAAGAGCTGAGTGGCTGTGTAGGACAGCTGGAGTTCCAGCATTCCCAGGGACAGTGGAAGGAGTTTGGTGGTGCTTTGGAGAAGTCCAGTTCAACAGCAATGCCCAAGAGACATTGGAAGGAGTTTTGGAAAACTCTGCCTAGCAGAGAGGTGGGAGAAACGTAAAGTAGGGATGCTGAGCCTTTGCAGAAAGCCAAGAAAGTGTTCAGCAGTGGTGGGGGAGGCAGATGGGGAGGCTGGAAGAGCAGATGGTGGTGGTGAGAGAGAGCAGAGCAAGTTCCAAGTCTGAAACTGCAGCCTCACACAACACGTTATCGGATGTTCTGGCTTCTTCCTCTTTTTTCTTCAAGCTCAATAAATGAAAAATTTGACTCCTCCACTCCCCCACGGAGGAAAGCATCCCCTACACTGTAAGGATGCAAAGTGCTGGGGCTGTGTTCAGCTGGTTGGAATCACGTGTGGCCTTCCCACACACTGCTTGGGAGTGAGCTGGAAGAGAGAACTCCAGTCATGAGAGCTGTGCTCATGTGTACAAAACAGACAGGACATTTCCAGTGCTGTCTCCAAAATGTACAAAAAGAGTGACCAAATGCAGGCCTGGATGTCTAAAGGGGGAAGGAAACTGATGAGGCCTTTCTACATATGAGCCTACATATTTTCAGTCCCGGTGTTCTTTATACACTGCAAAAGTATTTTTCATTCAGCTTTAGAAATCAACAGTGATATTTTGAAGAGACATTGAAAGGTCTTAGAGCAATAATATTCTTTACCCTAATTTCCTCCTTCTCATGACTCAAAGTAGATGTGATGTGTTTTGGGGGAAACACTTGACATCCAGTTTAGGCCAGACCAACAGCCCACTGTGTGTGTAAGGTGTTCTCCCCTTATGAGATGCCAGCAAAACTCATAGCTTCTGTTGCTTTTCCCATTCCCCACAGTGCCCTGAGTCCCATATGCCTCATTGCAGTGGCTAAAAGATACATGCATAATTCCTTCATGTTTTTGGAATAATCCACAAGTGTGTTTAAAGGATCATCAATAACACTGGTAAATAGCAATAGGCTGGTAGCATTTCTTGGAGGAGTCACCTTTTTCAGCACAAATTCACTAAAATTTCTAGCACTGCTTTCTACTTTCTAGCACAGATAAATTCTGAGTATAAAAATTTCTGATAGATCCACCTTTTAACCTTTGAGAAATAGAATTTAAGCTACTTAGTCTTCTTTTACCAATGTCACCAATATTTACCGAAGAGTGTACGACATTCATTAGAGAAGATGAAAGATACTGTCATGTATTTGAAGTCATTATTTTTATCTTTGTCCAATAAAAATATACATGTTTCTAAGCTGAATTTGTAAAAATGAGACAGTACCTATTGTGTTCTTCATAAATATGTTGCAATCAAGCACAGTCTGCTTTTGGAGAAAACATCTCTTCTTCCCAAATGAGTAATTCGATTTCAAACTATCTGTCTTTAAATATTTGCTTCATGGACCACATGCCAAGTAATAGCACAAGAAGAATCCCTGTTTTGGCAAAAACAACAGCTCTGCATTTCAGGGAGCTGTTCTGCATGTGTACATCTTTTTGCAGCCTTTTGCATGCAGTTGTTTTCATGGTGCCTCCTTAGAATTCTCTGTTCCTGCAATCTGTGTCTGCCTCCACAGCCTGTACAGACCTTGTTTATTGAGAGTAGCTGCTACTGGTGTTCACAAGGATGGTGATTTCCTGGTGCCAGAGGCAGAGCTGCTATTTCAGGTGTGTGCAGCCTAATCTGTAAAACAATGCAGTTGCTAAAATTAAAACCTTTGACGTGGAAGGCACTGGGGTATGAAGTGAAAGGGTTTGGAAAAGGGAGTAAAATCAACAACAAGTGAGGAAAGTTATTCTGACAGCAAGACATTTCATATGTCAGCAAACCAGAAGGAGGGGAAGGTGTAGCTGTGAGAAGCCAAGGGACCAGCAGGGTACCACATTTGGTGTGTGAGATGACAGGGTTTAGCACTAGGGGTGGTGAGGAAAACGGTTGGACTTGGAGATACTGAACAGGAAGAATTGTCTGAATTTGCTAACAGCTTGTATGTTATGACAGAAATAAACTGTTGTAATTTTTTTTTTCCCCCTACTATTGGAGTGGGCACATGTACATTTCATATGGTGTTTGCTGTCAACTTCATCTTCTCAGCTAGCACCTTAGGATGTAAGCAATGATTTCTTCCCCATTTCAAATCCTCATAGCTTAAATATCCTGCTTTTATTCTTGCCTTATAGAGAAGGGTGAAAGAAAGAAACAAAGCTAAACCTTAGTTCTTTGTTTCAAATTCTTCATGTGAGTATGTGGAAAGCTATAGAAAGTGGGAGGCAATGGAAGGTAATAATTTATGGGGAAGAAATGAGACAATGTGAGCACACCTAGGTATCTTTCTGGTGAGCAGGAAACCTGACAAACAGATGCATCACACAAACTGTACAAACATTAAGAATGCAGCTCTTTCTACTTATAAATGAGTCTGCGGGCTGGGGTTTTTTTGTTTGGTTATTTTGTTTTGTTGGGTTTTTTCTGTGTGTGTGTGTTTGGTTTTTTCTGTCCTTTTAGGAAGGATAAACAAAATCTTAGGTTTTTATATTAATTTCTTCCACTTTGTTTGATTTGCCTCTTAGAAATCTATTTGACTGAATTGTTTAGGAGACTGGTTCAAAAATAACTAACTCTTTCAAAAAAGCTGTTTATCTCATCCGTATGAGATATAATTACTCAAGTGTATGACAGGGGTTTCTATCAGAAGGTGCCTAACAAAAAGCATTTTCCACAAATGTCATGGAAGGATTGTGAGTGCCAATTTTCATTTCTTGAAAAGCTAAAGGGGTTGTTATTCTCTTGTTTAGGAAAACCTGCAACAACCCTCCTTTGTATGTAAGAAAAATGACAAGTTAATTTGTAAGTGGCCAGTAATATAAGCAGGCTGTAAGGCAATTGCCAAATATTACCACATGCCTCTTCTGTACATTTGAAGATGTGGTTCCTGCAGATACCTTCAGTAATTTCTTACCTTGACTCTGGTTCTTACCTGTTTGGCACTGTTTTTAGAAGTATGGCTATTAGAATGTAAACCATTCTAGCAATTTGACTTATTGTAGCAGTGCCAATAGCAGAGAAATAATATCTCATATCTAGCTCATCACTTGACTGCTGTTGGGTGCTGCTCTCCACGTGAGGCTCTTGTAGATGAAAATTGGCACGAACGCTCCAGCAGTTCTTTGGCAAGTCCTCATTGGTGCTGATCTGTGGTAGTGAGAATTAGGATAAATCGATATACTTGAAGAATAATTAGCTGCTCTAGCTGAAGCAGTGGCATTAAAAAAAAAGTTAAACCAGTTCCATCTCTGTTACAGGCTGTCATATTAATCCATGATGTTTTTCAACATATGCCACTTGAGTTTGACCTTGCATAAATATTAGAGCAATTAAAATTTTACACACACACAAAAATATTGAATCTGCATTTATACTAAGTACATTTAATAGAGGAGAAAATTAGGTTTCATTTGATGTCTGATAGTGAAATATGTATCAGAGCATACAACAGCCTTTAAAGATAGACAAATAAGCTTTCAGTTGTCAAAAAAGGGGAGGAAATGACAGAAAACCTAATTTTCCATCTAACATAAGTGCAATATACTCAAAGGTTTTAAAAATTTATTTTCTTTCTTTATGATTAAGATGATTTCTGTATAGTTTGCAATTATTTTTCAGAGAAGGAAATTTTAAGGTTAAGCTAAGAGCTGTTCGTGTGTAAGAACAGCATGTGGAGAACCCAGTTTCATTACTGAAGGAGATAGTCACTCTCTGAAGTGATAGGAACTTCTACAAGCCCTGCTCTCTCAGCTCCAGGGTCACACGTTACTTAGCACAGCCTATAGTGACAAAATGAGGAAAAAAAAATTCTGCTTTCCAGCCTTGTTTAGCCCAAAGATTAGGAATGTTCCCTGCTGCGTGGAAATTTGAGTTTCACTGTGCCCCTAAGAACTCTTGAGAACAGGCTCTTCTCAAAATTCATTCTTTCCATGACCTGGTTGATGTCTGGCACAGCAAGGCACAGTGTCACAACAGTAGCATATGCTAGAAAATATCTACAATGTACTGTAGAAAGTCAGGCATTTTGTGCTTGCTCATTTGTTTTCTCCTTTAACAGCATATGCCATTTAGAAAAATCAAGGGCTGTGAAATTCAGGGTCCCTACTTGGACAAGTTTAATTCACTGTTTTGAAGAACTGTAATCTGGTAGAAGCCTGATGGAGGCTTTCTGGTGTTTGTTTTAAATCAGTAAGCTGACTTCCAGCTTTTTAAGGAATGAGAATTAGTGAAAGAGGTGAAGAGGCAGGATTTAGGCAGAAGGTTGTGTCTTGGGAGATCTTGGACATGTCACTTGGGAGAAGGCACTGAATTGCAGCTCTGAAAACTTTCATTCAGCCATTGCCTGACAGGGAAGCATCAGGACTTTTACAGGTAGCGGATATTGATAGAGCTTCTCAGATTTAGGAATTTTATGTATTTTGTACTGTATATATCTGCTTGAGCCTAGATGTTCCCCTGCCTGAATACCTTGGCAAACACTCTGTATAAACCTGTCAGGTCCTGGGAGGTTTGATCTGGTGATTTTCAAAGCCACAATAGAATGGCCTCACAGTTTGAGCACTGTGTTGTACAGCTGGGACAAAGCTGGAAGCACAGATCCACAGCTTCTGCCTTTGCTTTTCACATGAAACACTCACAGAATGGCACTGAATAAAAAACCAAGATCCTCCCAGACACGAGACTAAACCTTTAATTACAGATTTGTATTTGCTCTTGTGCCCTCTTTCAATGGTCAAAATGTTTTCTCAACGATGAAGTCCCTTCACTGGGGTGATGGAAATCAGTTCCCTCTTTTTCCCAGCTGCAGGCTATGAGCTCTGTGTTCAGCTAGTTGCTTGTGCAGAGAACCTGTACTTGCAGAGGAGGGGAGGGTTTGGCTCCCAGGCATCATTTCTGAGGGGAGCATAATCAATCACCTCCTCCTTGAAAACAGGAGTGGAGCAGCAGCTGTGAGTAACCACTTCCTCCAGGTGTTTGCAGGTTTTAGCTTCTCCCAAGAAAGTCCATCAGACTCCCAGGAGCAGCCATGGCATGAGCCACTGTCTGGCCAAGGAAAGTGCTGGGTTTCAATTTGTCTCTCTGCCAGATCAGTGCTGATCTGAAATGCCAGCAGTCCCATATTCTGGCATGCCTGAGTGTTCCAGGATGCTCTTTGTGGTTATGGCTTGACCAGAACTGGCATGACACAGATGGACCACAAAGGAAATTACTCAGTTGTTAAGCAGTGCAGCTTCCTCTCTGCTTCTACCCATCATTTCTCCCATCTGCAGCATGGCATTATCTGTCTTCTCATGGTGTTTATCTGGACTGTTCATATTAAACTGTGAGTTTTTCAGGATCAGGGCTTTATTATGTATATATACAGCTTCTATAGAGAGCCTCTGGGTGTTTCTCTATTATGTATAAAAATAAATACAAGAGAGCAAAAAGCTTAGTCTTCCCAGACTTGTGAATATTTGTAAACTATGAAACAGCAAAGTTACCATAGAGTTATTAATTTATTATGTATTCAACAAGGTCAAAAGTGATCTGCAGCCTTGTGCTTTTCCATATTAGGTAGGTTACACAAAAAGATATTGTGCAAAATAGGGATGTTTTTGCTAATTCCCTTATAAGGCAGTTCTGTAGACAAAAAAGTACCTTCCAGTTTGAAGTTTCCGGTTTGAGAGGTCTCTTTATGATCCTTGATTTTGTAGTAGTAAAACCCGAGAGCTGTTTTCCATCCTTTCATTTACACATTTTTATCATGCACAGCATGACTCTTATAAACTGGACCATAGCCACAGTTAGAACTCCTGTGGGGAGGATAAGTGCCCATTTTCCTAATGATAATAATACCTTTTCTGGCTTCCAGAAAATTCATCTCCCAGCAACTGCACCATTTCCTATTAGTTGGGTAACAGCTTATGTTTTTTTAGCTGAATTTGTAAGGCTTCTGAAAAAATGGGAAGACCCAAACTAATTCAGTAGTGCTCAAATGCTTATGTTCTCTATGGTTTCTTAGCTGTATCTTCCTCATAAATATGTCCACGGAGTAATGAGCAAATTATGAGGTGTCAGTGTTTGATTTCTTCCAGCACTGAACAGGGTTTGAGATATGGCTTGGGAAGTGTGAGTGGTTTGGAAATAGTATGAAGACATGTAACATCTGCTGACTGAACGGAGCAGAACACAGCTCTGAAGTGTCAGGGATGGGAGCATATCTGCCTCTGAGCTCTGGAATGCACCCAGAGACAGGTCTAAAAGAGCTACACTCTTTTCCTGGAGGCTATAACATCTCCTGGTTGAAGAGGCTTCTAAATATTCCGAAAGTCATGTAAAGACAGTAGCTTGTTAAAAGGCGGAATAAGATCAGTCATAGCCCAGGAAGAGCCAGGAGGCTGTGATAGAAGACTTTGTACAGAACTAATACAAGGGGGTTTTTTAGTTCCTGGGGTGCCACGAGGTGTGCAATTGCAATCTAACATTGAATCTGATGCTTCAAACGAGAAAAGAAAAGGTGGTTTAATGCTTTGGGAAGGTCACAGTAACCCAAATGTTATCTGTGAAAGAGCAGAGACTCAGATATTGGATAAAATAAGATGTTCTAATGCATGCCAGTATGCAGGCACTGAGAACTGCCCAATAAATAATGAGCAAACTACAAGCAAATACCTTTGATTCCAGACTGTGGCTTGCCAGCTGCTCTTGTTTTGTATGTAAGGTGAAATATATAGAACTTGCTTTAGACACAGCTATCGCATTTTCCTCTTTCCTTAAGGTGCTCTTACATCTGCTTTTACTCTTTTAAATCTTCTGGCATGCAGAGGGTGGTGAGTGAGCCAAACTCTGTGTCTGGTCTGCTCTTTGCATCAGAGTCCACACTCCATGTTATGGCTGGATTCTACCAAATGCAACCCAGAAGAGTTCTATTATGCAGCCAAAGTTATATATCTCTTGCAACATTAGAGCAATAGTCAGCCCAAACATCTCCGTTTAAAAAAAAAAAATTAAATCAATTTAAGGTATAGCATTTCAACATATTAATAAACATATGGATGAAAAAGTGATGGAAGTATGACATGCTCTTAACTGAGTACTTTTGATAGAAATGTATTTTTTACCATTTCTACCAGAAACAAGAAAGATGGGTGATTACTTTGTCATATGAAATTTCATTTCAGTGGTAAGTTGATAAGTTTGTTTAAGATACACTAATAATTGTTGATTCTTTCACATACTGTATTTTCCCAGGGCCACAAACTCCCTTCATTGCAATGTGCTTTCATTGCAAATTCAGCAATTCCTACTCACAAGTTTTCGGTTTTTTATTATTTTTTTATTTAAGCTGATCATGTTGGCTGTTTTAATTATTTTTTAATGCTCTTCAATATGTAGATGATCTGAATATGCTCAGGCGATCAGGTGAAAAGTATTCTTTTGTTTCTTTGTATCTATGCAGAATAGAATGACTGAAATCTGGCTTAACTGGCCTTTTTGCTATGTTTGTGAAGCGAATGTGTACATTCCCAAATACTCTACTGTGGGTGCAATCCCTTATTTAAAAGCCAGTACAAAAAGCTGCTGAAGAAAGTAGTCTAAAGCCACAGGAATACCTCGAGTACTTCCATATCTGTTGGTTCAGCTGTCATCTGAGAGGAGTGCACATGGACTTGACAGAGAAAGAGAGCAGTCCTGATACCTCCTGTGTGGGCTGCCATGAGAATGAAAGTTCAGCCCCGCTTTGTACCCAGCCAGTTTCATCTTTGCCATCCTAACGGCTGAGCGTGGCGTGCTTTCCAAAACCTGCTGCACAGATCAGAGCCAGCAGACAGCAGGCTGGGCTCTGGTTTTGTCATTCCCAGGGAGTTTTAGCTATGCTCGTTAAAATTCCCCAGTGTCCCTCAGATGTGTGGTGTGGAGTGACAAGGTGTTAGTGGAGAGAGCTCCATGAAAGGCTTCTAACAACAGGTACCACGAGGACCATGGATCTTGCTGCCACTTGCTGTGCTCTGAGAGGTGGTTGCCCTGTTTATTGGCCATATTGTCTGCTATTCCCATGGTTTATTTCTAATGGAAGCTACTTATCCTTTCCTAATCAGCCAGGGATCAAACCTTGCCCTCCTCACACATTTACATGGATATAGACTTGGAATACAGAAAGGTAGCATTTAGTGCCAGACACTAAACCCAAACACTGGAGCTTTATCTGTACATTTATAGAAATATAATACTGAAGATTTTTATATATATATATATATTTGTGTATATATGTATATACACATATATATAAAACACTGAGGCTTTACATATATATATTATATCAACAATTCTTTTTTAATTTCTGTATTAAGTAAAAAATGTGATTTCATTTTTTCATTTCTAAATTCATAGGGTTATAAACAAATTAAGCTTTCTTAATATTCTTATTAGATGCATGTGCCTCAATCTCCTTTAATTTTTAAGTGATGCTGACCCTAGCAAGTGTAAAAATGATGGCTATAAATACTATGATACTGTTAAAATTTATCAGTACTTCAGTTTTCACTAAGAACTGCACACACTTCTGTCTTTGCATTTGCACATTGACTGTTCAAAGAGCCAATTCAAAATTTTATCCTGATAAATATTTTCAAGGGACAGAAACACATTGGGAAAATAACAAACATATGTTAGCACTTCTAATAACCAGTTCAGCAATGTTTTCTTGTGTGTGTTTTGGGGCCTATGTAGGCTATTGCAATGTTAATTTTAGAAACTCTAGCCCAGCAACAGACACTTAGGAACAGAATGATGTACTGCAAGCAGCAAGGATTTTAACTGCAGACTATAGCTTTATTTTCTTATTTATAGCTCCCTTCACTTTGTTATGTTTTATGAAACATGTGTCTCTGAGAGTGTGCTGGCTCTGTGATTTCCTGACCAACGGACTCATCTTCAGACCACATCCAGTTAGTTGTCTTCAAGTAGTGAGTTTATAAAAAGAAAAATCATAAACCATTGACTTGAAATTTTAAATGCCGTGCAAATATTATTAGAAATAATTATAATTAACTTCTAGCTATGTTGGCTTTGGTTTTACTTCTTAATAAAATGTACAGTTGTTTTAGGAGTAAGCTCAATGTCAACACAAAAATACAAACATTTATGTTATATTACAGAGACCTGACAAAACTAAAGTTTTAATAGCATTACAGATTTTAATAGGCAAAATCTGATAGCATTAATTGTTTGCTGAGGTTTGATATTAGGTGGACAGATTCACAATAGGTATTGATCATTACAGGTCTACTGGTTTGCCAAAATGAGAGCCAAAGCTCTATTTTTCATAATATTTGACTGAATAACAGCATTGTTGTAGGGACAATCTCAGCTCCTGGTACAGGTTTTTCTCTACCCTGTTGCTTCACAAAAGAAACTATTCTTAGTTAAAAAAGAAATATTTTGTATTAACAAAAGAAAACAAAAAACCTCTACGCAACCAATACATTTTTGTAGGAAATTAATATCGTTATGAAAACAAATAAAAATGTTCCATTTTGGGAGATTATTAAACTCAACCCTTAATTTTCCAAAGTCTGAAAAAAACAAAAAAACCAACCTTTGACATTTTAAAAATAAAAGATTGATTTTAGAGATGTGATATTCTGATGTTCAAAATAGTATTTTGCCTAATGGTTATCTGTAGCAAAAAAATATCAACAACATGATGACTGAAATAAATAGTTGTTTTGATTGAATTTATAATTTCTATTTAAATTCAGTTCATTAAATTCTTCCAAGATTTCTTTTCTTTCCCCACTTTGTTTGGAGTCAAAAGTGCCCTAATAAGACAAAAACATTTACAGAAGATGAAAATAATTTCTTATACACCCCTATTTTTTCTATTGACTTCAAGATCAAAGTCCTATCAGAAAGCCAAACCCACAGGAGAAATTATGGGCATATGTGGAATTCAAACTTCAATGCATGTCTACCCCAGGATGCACTGTGTTTAGTGCAAAATGAGGTTAGAGGATTGGAAATTATTTCTAGGTGGCTTTTATATTTCTGTATTGATATTTTAGGCAGAAACTCTTTCCATTTACATTCTTTTTTATTTAGACTAATAATAAAGAGGCAAGAGCAAGGAGATATGTCTTTCCTTTCTACTCTGCTTTATATAAAACCTCTTTTACCTCCTTGCTTAATTTCCTTCCCAGTGTCCTTAACTCTTTATTGCTTTTAATGCCATTATTATGAATCATTCTTTTCATGTTCAGTGTGCTCAGTCATTTTAATACAGATATAATTGTATGGTGCAAAATGTAAATCCCCATAATATGCCAGAAGACAAATGTGTCAAAGTCCCTTTGTCATACTGACAGGTTATAAAACCAGACTGGCTCATTTTAATCATGTTTAAATTTTAATGACATAAGCAAAACTCAGACTAAAATAGCTATCTCTTTGTTATTATTTCAGATCACTGCCACAAACGAGAAACGTTTTATCACTTATTCATTGATTGTATCATTCAGAGCTATCTCGATCCTAACATCTGTTCTGGAGAACGTGTTCGAAATCATTAAAGATTTTTCAGAGGTGATGTCCCTGTTTGGTGGTTGATTGCCATCCTTTCTTATGGCACCTTTGCCTTTTCATCCTCATCTTTGCTCAGGTGAATTCCTGTCCCTAGATGTGCCCATTATTTCCAGGTCTAGAGAAATGCTTAATTTCAGGGTTGGTCTTTCCTACCTGTCTGTCTTGGCAGTCGAGTCTTGCCTTTCAGGACTTGCAGCCACTGGATAAAAAGGTTATGAGCTAATAAGGCTGATCAGGGCATCTGTACTGGGGCGGGGTGTGCATTTCAGGGAAAGAAATACAATAAAGAAAACAAACAACAACAACAAAAAAGTAAGGTTCTGAACCTACAGACTAATAAGCTAAAAGACAAGGGTCCCACTGGGGGAGTCTTCCAGTGTTTGGGCCATGTGGAGTATTTTGCACATTTGTCTGATCCTTGCAAGCAGCTCTTACATCATGATGCCCATTTTCAGACGCTGTTTTATCTGTGTACTCTGTTCAGTAGAAAAACATTTTATGCAGCTGCTGCTTGTCTTTCCTTTGAGTTTTTCTTGTACCTGGGTTAAGCAGTTCAACCAGTACACACCTCCAAACCTAGTAATCCTAAAACTATCCCGATAGGTGGACCTTGTTCTGTAACTATAAATTCTTGTAAGCCCTTTCCACATCCTGCATTTGGGACTTGCCATCAGTACAGTTAATTAACTCAAAATCTCCTGGAGATGTTACTTGCACTTGGTGCTGTCTGCCCCGAGGAGCAGAGACGTTCTCTGTCGACCTCACAGGCACTGTGCAGCCAGTGCAGGATTTCTGCCTACAGAAAACTCTGCACTACAAATCTGACAACAGGGGACAAAATTATGGGTTTATCTTTGAGCCCAGGTAAGAAGATTGAGATCTCTGGCTTAATTAAATAAGAAAGGGATAGTAAATTTTCATGGCTGTCATTATCTTTTGACCTCATGGCAGGACCCTAGAGGCCAGGTTTGTACCCTAACCTTTGTCATGTTCTCATTGTTCTGAGTCACCACTGCATTAGTATCACCAGCAAGTCAAATAATCAGGGTGGTTCAAATGGAAAAGGAAAATAGCTCTCCAAAGTTTTGTGCAGACATTACTGTTAAACAGCTTCAACATTTTCATTAAAGGTTTTT
The DNA here is from genome assembly GCA_013397075.1 of Rhabdornis inornatus. Lineage (NCBI taxonomy): Eukaryota > Metazoa > Chordata > Aves > Passeriformes > Rhabdornithidae > Rhabdornis > Rhabdornis inornatus. The sequence goes on along the minus strand of VWZS01000321.1, from coordinate 2,094,407 downwards.
TCTTTATTAAGGAGTGCTTTGTAATCAAAATGTCCTTCCTGAAATCAGAGGTTGTTTTCCAGAGCAAGAAGTAATGGTCTCAGATAAAATAAGGACTAGAGAAATATATGTCAAAATGTCAGTTGCATCAGAGAAAGTGATTGTCATCACTTTTTTGAAAGGTGTGGTTGACAGGAAATAGGAAGAAAAATACGTACTTTTGCCTATCTTCTTTAGGAAATAGTTTGTTTTGACAGATATATGCACCTGACTTCTTGCTGATCATGGGGATATGCAGTAAAATTCACGTCTTGCTCATTTTTCTTTCCGAGGTAGGATTCTACCCTCACATAGATCTTTATAAATCACAAATCACTAATTGAAAGCATCAAAGACAAGTTGGGATAAAATTGCCAGGAGACAAAACAGGTTTAACATGTTAATGGAAGGATAAATCTGCTAAACAATATGAAGATATGTAATATTTTTGGAATATTTATGCTTGCTTTGGAAAGCAAGCAGCAAAAAAGACAACTTTATGCTCTGCTTATAAGCATCACTGGCCTAGTGACCAAAAATAGGTCACTAATTTACTTTGGTTTTGAATTAATTATAAACATAAATATAAGATTGTGAGTATCTTCTGCAACAGTAAACTGTTCATGAAGGAGAATGTCACCCCTTACATTTTTTTATTTGTAAATTGGAACTCAATTCTAACATTAAATGGCATCTTGGTCTTTGTCTCAAATTGGAAGTTCATAAATTTTCTCTTGCTTTGTGAGGGAACTACAATTTAATGTGGAGGGAGGTGGGGAAAAGAATGGATGAGCTGTCATTTTCAGGATATTTAAGGGTGCTGAAATCTCTGTGAGACGTGTTTATGCAGCATATGCCTATCACATATACTCACAGTGATGCTTACTTATCAAGACAGTGAGTCAGATTTACCACTAGGAAAACATCTTTGCACATCTTTGCATGAAGTGACAGCACATTTGACACATTAAAAAGGTATTCTTAAAACATAGATGGTTTTAATTAGCTTCTAAGATGTGTTGTTAATGTGTGAGATTCACAATCTACTTGAATTTGCAAGATTTGAACCTGCAAAATGGAAGGAAACTACAAGAGAAAAAACAGCTGTATTAAGATTCCATGCTGCTGCAGTTTAGCAGTTTCTCAGAAAACTAAGGTTTAAGCACAGGGTTCAAGAGAGAAACATATCTCTGGGAGAGTGTAGCACTCAAGAGCCTTTGAGAAGAGGGCACGAGTAAAGTCACAGTTGTCATGGGAGTTACCTCTTGCTGCAGCTAAAAGGGTAAAGAGGCAATGGCTTTGCCTTCCTGCTCACCCTGCATGTCCAAGTCAGGCTCATGCTGTCCCTCTTTGAGAAGAGACATCACAGATCTCCTACCCTGGAGGTGGAGCCAGGTAAATAGAAGAGAATAAGAAATGTTCAGCAGTGGGTGCAGTGCAATACACCCTGGTGTCCTGATATTGAGTCACCTTCTGTCATTTATGCAAATTAAATCCATCCTAGCCGAAGATGTAAATCTGGTTGCAGATCATTTGTATAAAATTTGCAAATGTTTGAACCTTTGCTTTATTAGAATTGGAAGTTGTCTTTGCTGCTGCATGGTGCACAGTGTTTTCTGCAAGGTTAGCAGGGCTGTGACAACAAGTACTCAACCCTGCTACGTGAGGACTTCCCCAGATGATTGTTGGGAAGACTGTGAGGTTAAGGGCACACACGTGAAAAATATTGTTTCGTAGGAAAGTCAATCAATCTGTCTGAGCCTTTGAAAATTAGTAGTTCGGGTTTGATTAGGATTTTAGATATGGGCGTGTGGATCTCCTGATTTGAGTGAACTACGTTATAAATATCTGTGAGTTACAGTACACCTTTCCCTCTGCTTGTTATGGAGCAGTGTTTCAATATCCAAAGCCCAGAACTGCAAATATTAAATGCAGTAGGTAACATTATTCTATCTTTGGGTTGTAAACTGGAATCAACTTCACTGCAGCACATAGTTTAAAAATGTGGATCGATGCTCTGTTTTCAATCAGACATGTTTTCGAAAATGTATTTGATCTTGACAAATGTAGGCAGTGTGAATCACTCTTATGTGTGTAAATGTATTCGTGTGTGTATATTTTTACCATTTGTCCCTTTCTCTTTTTCTTCACAAGGCATATTCTCTGCCAATTTTAAGTGCTCCAAAAACATAGCTTGACATAGAATTGCTTGCGGCACACAACAAAGACAAACTGTATTGATCCAGTAAAATCCAAGATCGATGATGTAAATTTTTGACTGGTGCTTGTCAGCAACACATCCCTTTACATGTTTGACAACAAACACATTTTCAGAGGTACTCTGGGAAAATACAGTAATGAATTATGATAGCCAACCACTCACTTCCATGCAGAGCTTGTAATTTTATTGCACATTTCATTGTAATCTCAGCAATTTTTAAAGTAACACATTTCTCAAAATTAGCAAGTTGAGATGCTGGTGCCAGAGACTATGTTAACATGCTGAAGAAGAGTGTCAGTCAGCAAACATTAGGCTGGAGGGAGTGCCAAGCAAGAAAAAGCCCCTCCAAACACCAAGACTTAAGCCACCATTTTTGCCTTCAGATTGTGGCTTCAAAACAGGTTTGAAGAGAATCCTTTGTATCCACCAAGGCAAAGGCTATCTTTTCCAGTTTATAGAGGGTGGAAAATGTCTATAAAAATAGAAGTTGTGTATGTTTTGAGTCGTCTGTGTATCCAAAAGAACAAGGATGAGTTTCACTTAGCTATTTGCTGGCTGGGAATGCTATAACAGCCACTCTGGGAAGTGTTTCTAGACAAGTACTCGTGTTTCAGTGTTCAGATGATCTGTTTAGTTGGTCCTGCAAGGTAGTGTAGGAGAATCACTCTTTCTGATTTCTCCAAGTATCTGTCCATTTCCTTTGAGGGAAGCAAGGTTTGAAAGTCTTTTTATCAAGCTGTTGTTTTCATAATAAGGCACAAGAAGTCTTTTGGAGGGGAGGCAATTATATAAACTCAATATGAGCTGTGTGTCCTTGCTCGTGGGAGTTTTGGGGTTGTTTTGATTAGAGAACCTAATCTTAGCAATCTAAGTTTTGCATATGTTACAAATACTTGGAAATTATTTTTGTATTTTTTTATGAGTGGAAAGGGTAAATAAGTGTCATGTTGTGCTGTTCTAGGGTAATTTTAAATGTAATTAATTAATGGTGAAACATCTGCTGTAAATTTGAATACCATCCCTCTTGCTAAAACACTGCCTTTAAGTTTTGAATCTTTGGAGAGGTTGCACTTGTAATTTTTTTTTAAAGAAGCAGATATGTTCTTTCTTTGAATTGGCATCTGAGGGAATAAGTAACTTTGTGCTATGGATGTATAGAGTTTTTATTTTGTCAGCACAGAATATTAGATGTCATTTGGACACTTGCTTGTACTCTCTGGGAGAAAGGTATATATACCTAGACATTATTTGTCACTGCTGGCCAAATGGAAATCACAGCTTGAGGCTCTCCTGGCGTGCCGGGTGTTTGCATGGCATTAGGAAGTAAAATCTTTCTGTACAGCATTTCTTTCACTGGCTGGGTGTCTCCTGGTCCTACAAGAACTGCCACAGCCCATAGTAATGCACATTAATATGGTGCCCTTGAGCCTTTGTGAATGACTGTCCAGTTTGGACATGTAGTTTCCACAGTTTCCAAGTGACTGGATAGCCTCCAAATGTTCAGCTCTTCCAGTAGGTGCCAAACCAATTGAATTTTTGTGGTTTCCAGCAAGGGCAATGCTGTTTAAAAAATATGAAGCCACTCAATTTGCATTTCTGTTTATGGCCTGTAAGAGGAAACTAGCTCTCTGCAAGTGCTTTAAACCAGTAATTTATATTCTAGGGGGAAGGTTGTATATCAAGGCTGCATGGGGAAGAAATATATCAAGGAGAATTTTCTTTACAGATTTTCAAACAAAGGCAAAAGTTTGATGTACCCTGGTAGCTCAATGCTCAAAAGCTAAAGCTCAGTTCCCAGCCAATGGTTTCATCAGAAGGCCCCAAATGTTTCCCCACATTCCTACTCTGATATGCTGAAACCATTGTTATCTCATATACTTTGCCTATAGCCCAAACCATCAGGCCTTTCTCAGCCAAGGGCAGCCATTGATACATCAATGGAAAAAGCCACACGAAAAAGGACAAAGGGGAGAGAGAGGCACTTGGAAATGTAGTTTCTAACTCCATTAGGTTTATTGAGTGAAGGGAATGGGGGGGAAGAAGTATCATTCTGTCTTTGTCTAGATCTCTGTGTGCTTTGTTCATTTATGAAGATGTCCTGTGTGAAGGAAAAATCTTCCTTGAGGACTCTCAGAACAGAGATACTAATCTTCTTTTCTCATTATTCTTGTAAGAGATAATAATTTTATTCCTCCCTCAGGGTGGAGCTGGGAAAAATCAGTGCTTCCATGTTTTGACAGTGTTGTATCAAGCAGTCTTTTTTTGATAAGAATTCAGTAAAAATCCTTTTGTTCTTTTAGCAGCAACATCTTAGGTACATGTAATCCCAACATCTACTCTCTGCCTGTAGTCTAATAATTATCTTCAGGTGTACTGGAGCTCTTACTGGGACTCTTAGCAAATGGGAAAAGTTTTGTTTGACTCAAAGTTTCACACAGACTTTGAAAATGTTTCAGTTGTTCATTATTCCAAACAACAAACTTTTTTCCAAGTAGCTCACTTGTGTTTCTACAAGTATGTGTGATGGTTGCAACAAAGCAAGATGAAGCATTCAGTATAAATTTATCTACTTACAGAGATTTACATAAAAAATGGTATTTTCTGTACTTGCATTCCATCAGGAAGCAATTTAGAAAAAAAATTGGTGAGACTGAGTGGAAAAGAAAAGTAATAGGGAGGTAAATGTTTCTGTGCAGATGATGGAAGTAAGCAGACATTCAAGTGTAGGTGCAAATTTTCATGAAGGATTAAGGACATTGGAGATAACTATTAACAGGGCATTAATTAGAAATTAATCTCAGTTCTACAAAGCCAGCAAAAGACTCTTGTTTACCTGTGACAGAATACCACACCCTCCAACACCCACCTGTAGCCCCACAACTAATTCAAACAAGTCTTGTAAGTTTTGATTGACAGCACAACCTTGAAATAAGCCTGTGACAGACAACTTGAAAAAGAACAGCTTGCAAATCATCCTCTGAAATGTTCACTTTTTTTGTACCTGCTGATGTCTTTGCTATTCAAAACCTATAAAAGTTATGGATGCTTTAATGTTATTTAAACACACTAGTTTTAATCTGCTGTCATTGAAAGAAGAAAAAAAAAAGAATGAACTCATTAGCAAGAGATAAAACCTTTTTACAACCCTACTATTTAATTTTATCCTCAACGGTACCTTTCCAATATGTGTCATGTGCTGATACAAGCAAGAGGTGTGGGAATATTCTCTTGGGACTAAAGTGCTTTAGACAGAATATTGGTCATCTTTGAGAGTAATAAAGACAAGGAAAGACAATATCTAATCAAGGATTGACTTGGAAATTCTAATAAATTTCTAACTTAATTAAAACCTTTTAATGAGCTCTTTGTTTTTGATGAGTGCTAAATATAGATATCTGTGGTAATACGGCCTTAATAGCACTGCAGACCAACTTTCCTATCCCTCCAGTGCATTGGGAAGGGTTAAAAACGTTGCAGCATCAGAGAGGTTGATGCAGAGAGAAACTGAACTGTTTTTATGTGGAAATCACACAATTACCCATAGAAACACAGTGAAGCTGGTTTCTCTTATTTGCCTTAATTTTACAGTATATAGATTGAAGGCAGGACTGTTTCCTGCAATGTAGCAGGTGAGGGTTTGCCTGGTTGGTTCCTCTGAGCTCCTCCCTGCCCAGCCCAATGCAAGGATCAGGAGATGGTGTAGGAAACCAAGATTTCAGAGCAATACAGAGACATTTGCAGAGCTGCATTGATCCAGGTTTTAATGGAATTGCAGCCATCATCAGCAGGGTAGGAGATGGCAAGCATCTCCTTGCAGACCTCGGGTATCCTGCAGGTACTCCAGGTCCAATAAAAATCCTTGTGGACTCAGTGGGAATCTGAGGTGCAGGATGATTGTAAGCAAAAGTCTGCAAGAGGAAAAAAGAAGGAAAGAAAATTTAGAACTACGAAAATTCCAAATATGATATACGACACTATAATTAATTGCTGACTTTCACTATTGCATTTAGTAAAGCAATCCTAAAATCAGTAAGAATTGTTATAAAGCTGTCATAATTTATTTGTATTTATTTAATTGAAGGGTACTGCATGAGGAATATTAGATTTCTGAGTTTTTATTTCCCCCCCTATTTTACTTAAAAATTTGTTCAATTGGAACATAACTGTTTTGATTCCAATTGGGAAAAATATGCTTAGAAATACATATAAAATGAAAGAAGTATAATTATAGTAAATTTATGCATTTATTTCTTTTGCATTACTTAAAATTATGTTGCACATTCATATTTTTTATTACATTTTCAATGTTTATCATTTAGCAAGTAAGTACAGCCATGTAAGATATAAATTTCTATGTACAGAGAGATCTGGTTACCAGTAAATTGTCAGACATTCAAAGGAAATGCTTAGTTCTAATGGACACAGCTATGTTTTCCCAAAATAATAGCTCTGTTTCTTAAAATCATAGCAAGAAAGAATTTTTTTTTTCACACAAGCAAATGCAATCCTAAAATAAAATTGTAACTTTAGCATAAAGCACCAAAGTTGGCAGTGAAAGCAAATACTCTCTCATAACTGCTGGGCTAACTCATTTTGTTCTTATAGAGATTGTCTTCTCATTGTTGGAATAAAAGGAATCTGAATAAAATATCTAAGTAAGGTTAGCTCATCTGGATTGGAGCAGATTGTTTAGATTTTAGATATTTTTTTAATTGGAATAGATTGCATTGCAGATTATTGGATTGGTAGATACATGGAATTTATCATTCTTAAACCTCTTGAACCTGTAGATGGAAAAGTAATTCATAAAAGGGAAAATAAGAAAATAAGGAAAAGGAAACAATTTACCTCATAATGTACCTAATAAAGCCAATTTTATACCAAATGTGATTGTCCAGAACAGGTAATAGATGAATGTTTTAATTACTTTTATGGCAATAATGCAATAAAACCCATACTTCTCTAAGAAATACCTTAACATAATTGAAATAATTAGAAAGAAATTTAAAGGAGTTTTAATGTTGGAGGATGGAGTTAAAAAAACCAGCCTTTGGTAAATTCAGGAAATCACAAGTAACATATGATTTTCCATTTGAAGGATCTTATTGTCTGTTCTGTCTCTTCTTAAACGGCAAGAAGGGTTAAGGAAAGAATTAATTTCCCTATTTATTTGCAGCAAATAGGAGGCTGGTATGGGAATGCCAGGGGATCGGTGAGCAGCCATGGGCAGGGGTCAGATTGGGACTGACCACAGGACAGCAGTCGCTGCTCCCTATCATTTTTATCTTCTTTTTTTTCTTTAGCTGGAGTTGGGATTAAAAGCACGAGAGACAGATTTTCATGATCAGACTTAGATGTTTATTAATTCTTATCTATGCTGTAGTGAGTGCTATAGTACTTCTATCTAACAAGCTAAAAATTAAGAAATGGCAATGTATCTCTCTTGTTACAAGGTCTTTTAAGGCTAAACAGTTCAATGAAAAACTAAAATTTAAATTATTTTTACTTTTGAGCCAATGACCAAACACTCGTGACCCGCAGTGCGGCATTTTCTATCTAATTAAAAATTACTACCTAGACCCAAGAAGAAGGTGAGGAAAGAAACCTCCGCCCTAAAACCTCCATCTTGCCTTTCATATATTTCTGTATTTTAAAACCTTAAATTCTAAATTGTTCACCATGTGATACCACACTTCTATTCTAACTACACACCAGTGATTCTAGTTCTATCATTTAATTTTGGAAGCCTTTTCCAAGGCTTGAAGTCAAAAGTGGTGTTCTTTTGGGGGTCAGTGCCTGACAGCACAGAAAGTTCAAAACTCTCAGTTTCCAGGGTTCCAACAGCTCCCGTCTTCAAAAGTTGGGAAGACAATCTGGGAATTTAGAGGGCGGTCCTGTCACTGTGCTGCTAGGGAAAGGCTGGAGTCAGCGCATCTGTGGGAACGAGGAGGTGAAAATCAGGGAGCAAGCCCCTGAGGAGAGCCTGAGGGCAGCACGACCTGCGTGCCATGGCGGGCCTGAGGGCAGTGCGCCATGGCGGGCCTGAGGGTAGCGCAGCCTGTGCGCCATGGCGGGCCTGAGGCACCGTTTGGGTGGGAAAAGCAGGAAAAACAACTGTTGTTCCAGCCTGACCCACCCCGTCAGAAGAAGAAATAGTTTGTGAAGTACAGCCTGTGAGGTATTTCTCATGTGATTTTTGAGATTTATTTTTTTTTAACTGCTTCTCAACTGGGTGTGCTTAATTCAGCTGCAATTTTCGAGCGAAGACTTTCTCTGTGAGTAGCGAAGCCTGTATTAGTCACCTTGTAAGGTTTTAAGCAAAGCCTTCAAACTTTTGTAGCATGGGAATTTTGCTTCTGCTCTAACGGCACACCTGAAAGCCATGGGAGTCATTTTTGAAAAGGTTGTGATGCTCTGGGGCTTGAGGGATGTCTATGCAAATGTGCTCCAAGGGGAAGGGGAGATAGTCCATGCAGGAGACATCCAGCCATGATCAACGGGGCTGAATTTTGGATGGGAACAAGGAAGTGTTGTGCAGAAGCACTTCCGTGAGGCTTTTCCAAAAGTGCTATGGTAAGAGATAGCTTAGGAGATGCAAATAAACCTTTGCCTTCAGGATTGCCAACACATACCATATATTAAACACCTTTAACTGTATTTTTTCCCATCTTTTTTTCATTAACTCAGTGTTTAGAGAAAAGGAAAAGCAGTAGGGTTTGGGTATCTCTGACCCTTGATGAGGAGGAGCCGTGGAGGCTGAAGACAACCTAGCTTATAACGTCTGTCAAGAGAGAATATTTATTGCAAGGGCAGACAAATGCATGGCTCGTAAGTACTCTCACTTCATCTCCTGGCACATTTCTTGGGCTAAAGAGCAGTACATGGACACTTATATTTAACTGGATTTATAACATTGCAGGAGGTATATGACTTTTCTGTGTATGTTCAAACTCGTCTGCTGTATTCTGCAGGGTTTTTTTCTTGTTTACTGCCCTTGATTTGCTGGCTTGCCTTAAGTGAGGGGCTGAGCAAGATTTCCTTCAGGAGCTTCTCCCCATGTAAATTATTCTGTGGTCACTCAGGTTTCAAAACCTGCAGAAGGAAACCTCCTTTATTGAATTTCTAGCTGAGTTGGGAGCGGCTGGTACAACAGGGAACAACTTTCACTGGAATGAGGAAGGTGTGAACAAGTTAGAAAAGTATGCTGTGTGCTTGTCAAGATTAGAAGATAAGGTTGCTGTGGGCAGTGCGTGTCCCTCTGGAAGAGACTGAGCTAGCTTTGAAAATGGTGGGAAAAATGTCTAAATCAGATTGGCTGACTCATAGGCAATGTAGAAACACATCAGATTTAAAGTATAGCTCATTAGTTAAAGAAAATTATCTACAGTACAACTGATGCAGCAAAGATAAATACATTTGAGTTTATGAAGTACTAAGGTCTCACATCTGTCAAAGAACAAGAAAAATTACCACAGTAAAAAAACAATGGTGGTAATTGTGTAATCATGGTGAAAGAATATCTTTACTCATGTTTCATCTACAAGAACAAAATTGTTTTTACAAGCCCCAACTGCATGGTCCTAACCAGCTCTGAGTTTTTTTGCTGTGCTAATCTAGTATGCTTTTAGATTATTTGAATATTTCATTTGCGTTTCATGAAACTTTCTCTGCTCTAGAGTGTCTGTTTCAAAATAGTGAATCCCAAACTCTCATTCCTCTATTTTTGGCCTGAGAGAAAAATCTCCTCAGAAAATGCATAATCTATCCTTTACTTAGTGCAAGGATGGCAAAGTTATTTACTAGACCACCGATTTTTACTGACTGTCAGTAAAATTTACTTTTGCAAGCTATTTTAACTGTTATTGCATGTTTTATAAAGCTATATTTTTATCATGATTATTATTGATTTAATTTTACAAGAGGCATTTATATCCATGAGCACTGCTTTGGTGTCCACATAATTTTTAAAAATCTTCTTAAAATTCGTCTGCTTTAATGTTAATAGCAATCCTATTAAATCAGTCCCCTGGCAAAGCATTGATGATGATTGTTTGCCCTTACCAAACTGTTAATAGGTTCCACTTAGAATATGCACAGCCATAGTAAATGTGCTCTTGCAAGGTAACACTCACCTCTGATTTTTTTACCTGCAATTTGGAGCTACAGTTAACAAGGACAAAAATTTTATCTAATCAGTGAAATACTCAAAGGACAGGATTTAGAAGTCTCCCTGTAAACCTCATGGAGTTATACACATAAATTTATCCTTTGTGTTCCTGAGTGGTAATGCCCATTAAATTGTAGATGCCAGCGTAAAGAATATTAAAATATGTGGTTTAAAATAGTAATGAATCTACTGTTTTATCTTGATGCATGACAAGACCTGAATCCCATGATGTTAACTTAGAGTATCTACAAACTTAAAGGAAATGAAAATTCATTTAAAATTTTAAATAAGAAGAAATGCAATTTCCAATATTTCCAGTCATTTGTGTCTGCTGTGATTTGTGGTAAAAGAGCCTGTAGAGTCCTGAGCTACCTTGTAACATGCTAAATTTGTTGACATATTTGTTACACATTCCCAGGTTAGTGACAGCTAAATTTTTATAAGCCAGCACAGAAAAATCAGGATAATGGGTTCCAAACGTAACAGCTTTGTTAAGAAACACCCTGTGTCCCCTATTAGTAAAAATATGTGCTGTGGTTCATTGTAGTAGGAAGAAAACTGAGAATGCCTAGAAAATGAATCATTTTCTTTCTTTCATCGCCTTCATGTGTCACGAAGAACAGAAATACTATTTATGTAAGGCTATCAGGTACTACAATCTTCTTTTTGATATTTTTAAACTAATTTAAGCAGCAGTCATTTCTAGTTTATAGAACAATATACATCAAATAAGATTTTATAATATACTTCCGAAAAACCAGTCAGGATTTTTATTCTTTTTGATAAGGAAATTGTGTATTTCAAGAGAAACATTGCGTTGTGACACATAAAATATCTGAAGATTATTTCAACACCATTTCCTGATGCAGACCTGGCATCTGATTGAAAAGAGAAAGAAGGCAGGCTGTTGAATGCAGGGTACACAAAGCTGGGTCCACACTCTGCTATTATTTCTGTGCTTTTGCAAGTAATTATGTGTTAGTGCAGTAGTCTAACTTGTCTTATTTTTTACTTTTTCCTCTCAACTATGTGGTGGCCCTTAGTTATCCTCAAATGTCACTAGGCTCACAAACATCCATAAAAAGTTGGAGGCGGCTATAGTTCACAAGGTGAGGTCTGTGATGGTTGTTGTTGTTGATGAGAACATCACAAAAACAAAGTGGCAGAAAAATGGGAATCCAAGCAGTCTGGGGAGATGGCAGGACATTTGAGGGGTTTTCTCCCTCAAATGGTAAGTAATGACTGTATTGAAGAAAAAAGTGGGTTTTAACTGTGGTATCATTACAGTTTGCAGCCCAGTCACAGAGAAAAGCAATCTTTTCCTGAGGAGCTTTGATGCTGTTTTTTAGTTTAAATTAAATGCTCGTGATCATGTGGATGATTGAAGGTTGATTGCCCCAAGCAATAATTTATTTATTAGAGGTCCAGCCAATCCTAATTTGTATATCTTCATGTCTGATAAAGGCAAGTCTTAAACCGCTCTGTCATTATTGCTCTTCCTCTGGTATAGGAGATAATTTTGACAATAACCATCTTGTGCTCAAGGGCATTATGAAATTTATTCTCTTAAGATATATTTTGGAATTCACATCTGTGAAATTAGATTAGATATATATCTCTCTGTGGCATCCGGACTAGTTATGCCTTCCCAAAACCATCTTCATGAATTAGGAATCGATTCCATAAGGTATCTGATGCATAGAGAAAAAATGCTAATTATTACCCTATTAATATACATACGGATATAATTTTTTGTTTATTTTTCCTAATTAAAAAAAAAAAAACACTAGTGAAATTTTAATGTCTGAGGTGGTAACACACCTGACTTTTAGTAGCTGGCTAATGAAATCCTCTACCAAGTAAGAGTGTAAGAAACCCTAATATTTTACATGTAAACATATCTCACGAACTTTGAACCCCCATTAAGTCAAAACATTTCAGGTTACAGATCCAAAATTTACGGATAAGCAATATGCAGCCTAGAATACTGAATGAAAATGCAAAACCCCAAATATATTTATCCCTATTAAAGGCTAGTCTTCCTTCTTCGTTGATTTACATGCAGTTGTTTTTTCCTTGGTGAATTACAGTAATTCTACTTACAACCTTTGTCAAAAAGATAAATAATCAGGCCTGTGGGTGAAAGCATAAGAAGAGCAAGCAGTTATTGCACTGGTGGTAGTATAATAGTCCAGCTAGGACCAGAAGTCATTTTCAACATGAGGAATGAATCTAACAGTAAACTTGATTTCAGGTTTTGAGAGCTTCAGTAGTCAGAAAAGCCATCCAGATACTCTTCAGGTTCACCATGTTGCTAGTTTGCCAGAAATGTAGAAATCTTTGTTTATTGTGCTATTATTAACCGAAGTTTAAGGACTAGAAAGGCCCAGTGGAAAAAAAAGGTGTATAATTATCTTGCTGGAAGGCTGCTTTAATTAAATTCTCCCAACTGAGACCTGGCCCCATTTTTTAAGTGAAGCATGGACTATAATCAGTCACATTAACATTCAATTTACTTCCCTGCAGATGACCAAAAATGTGAGTGCATCTCAGTGAAGCTGTGCTTCTGGTAGGACAGTTCTTTCTGAAACCAGTGGAGCCATCAGTTCTCCCTTTTTTGTGTGAGACCTGTTTAGATGTCAGCTGACACAGCAAAGAGAAGGAAAGAATATTCTGCATTTTTGATGTTTTGCAATGCCCACTGTGGTGAGTACATAGAATGACACTTGTAGGCTCTTTTAATAGCTTACCTGAAATGCCACTGTACCCAAATACCAGAGTCCACAGATAAAGGACAGCTCCAGTGAATCTTGCTTAATGGCACTTACATTTTTAAGTCATATTTTTACCCATTTAATGAAACCCTATGGAGAAAGAGAGGACTTGAGTCACTCTGAAACTTCAGCAACTCAAGATTTGTGTGAGCAACAAAGCATTTGCTCTGAGGAATCAAAACCGGACCATATCCTTTATACTGCAAGGCCTGACAATTCTACCAGGGCTTCCCGTTTTATTCTTACCTGTTTTCACATATACCTAAAATTTTTAAGGTAGAAAGGAAGATCAAGACAAGCAAAGACGACTAAAACACATGAACCTCTGCAAGCGTGCTCTTCTGCATGGATTTCTTTTCTGTGCTTCTTCTTTTTTTTTTTTTTTTTTTTTTAATTGACAGGGCACCAACAAAGTAAGCGAAAAAATAATCTTGCGTATTTTTGGTGATATTGCCATTAGGTGGTTTTACAGCTTCCGGGCTCTCAGATGAATGTTCCAGGGTAGCTCCAAAAGGAGTGTTTTTCAGTACTCAGTCTGAAGATGTTCCAAACATTATGAATAACATTCTGAGAAAAAAGTTGCTAATCCTCAGGCACCTGTGATTTGGAAAAATGCGTTCTTCCCAACATTGTTGTGAGAGATTGAATATAAAAAAATTGTCAAAACAGATAAGAAAATACTCTCAAGAATACGAAACAGTCTCCTGTCATGATCAAATTTTATAGGCTACAGCTCAGTTCAATAAGAATTGGAAGTTAAATTCCTAGTACTTCAGGTGATGGGTCAGAAATGACCCCAAGCAAATTGCTTCATCTTTGTGGTTCATTGTCCCATTGGCAAATTGACAATAATTACAATTATTCTCAATCCTTAACTTGAAAGGGTCTAAGATGAGACAGAAAACTCCACAGTTGTCCTGTGTATTTAATGGAAAGATGTTTTTACAAACAATTCACTCTGAATCACTCTCTATACTGAATTTTCAGACTAAATTAATGATCATTTTAATATTTGAGTGATTCAGGCCCTGGAAATAACTGTGTTGGGGGACATGTCATCTTGTAAGTGTAGCAAAGAATTGCTGAAAACCCAGGAAAGAAATGGAAAATTGTGCTAACGTTTCCTTTTTTAACTACCAGGATATGGCCTTAGATCCAAATCAATGACGCAAAATAAGCTCCTCCAAAACAGTCAGCTCTGAGCAACCGTTGGTAGAGTAAGAGCATTTTTCCCCAAATGGTGCTTATCTGGGAGAAATTAATAGATTTTACCAAAATTTTTACCAATAGATTCACCAAAATTAAGTTGGTAGGTTTAAAAATATCCTGTGGAAGTCAGAACTTCAGGGAATCAAGGAATCACTCCATATAACAGCCTGTGCAATTTGGTTGTCCCCAAGGATATGCAGTGCATGAACTGCTCTCAGCCTCCACTGTGAGTGTAACCCGGCCTGGCCATGGCAGTCATGATTAAGTGTCCTAGCTCCTGCATCTGTGCAGTGCTTGTGCTCAGGGGAATTTAGATCCCCTTTGCCTAATTGAGATCAGAGCCAGGATTTGCCTAAAGAGAGAGCCTTTAATACAATGGCTGTTAAAGCATGGTTCTTGTTCAACCATCAATCTTTATCCATTTTGAAGGACACCTTATGGATATAAATTATGAGGTCTGTCAAGGGAAGGTTCATAGATAAATGGGTTCAGTCACTGGATTATTACTTCCTACAGGACTGGCTGTGAGTAACAGTAAATTGTAGGAACTAAGGAAGTTTATAAAAGCCAGATCAGCTCAGCTGCTTCACTCCTGAACCGACAGCAGCATATGCAAAACCCAAGGTTATTGTGTCACATGGCAGGTTCAACAATGTCATTTTGACAATTATAATATGCTTGCAGAATGACAATGTGACAAAATATAGCACTGGTATAAAACTGACAGGCTTTGGAACTTCAGTATTTTTTTTCAGGTGTAATGTAGTTGCATGAAAATACATCAAGAAAACCTAAACCAACACCTCCAAATTAAATAAATAACTCTTTCACCTTGATATCATCTAATGTCTGTGAAGTGAGAGACCCCAGCTTTGACACAGCCATAATTTGTATAATCTCTTACCTTAAATTCCCAGGAGTGTACAAGACCAATTCTGTATTTTTGTTGTCTGAAATGCTTGATAAATCAGCTTTGAGACATACAACCAGAGAAATAAGCTAGATCTCGGTAATTTTTACATAGTTGTGACCTCTGCTCGTGGCTGTTATATTCGATTCTCAGCCCCATTCCAAACACAGCTGTACTGTCTCCTAATTGTGAGCCAGGTGCTTGTGTGTGGATCTGCTGTTAGATGGGTAATAGTGGAGAATGATGAAAGAAACAAGACCCTTAATGCATGACTTTTTCCTTACTCACACAAAGAGCTTGATATAGTTTCCTTGGATACTATCCAGCATGTAGCTGACAGCGTTTTTATTTTCAGACATTTTTTTTTTTTTCCACAGAAGAAAGTGATATATCCCATTATTTGTTGAGAAAAATCTTGTGTGTGTTTCCTGAACTGGTAGTATCTACTATCGAGAAAAACTGAGGTGCAAATTAAGTCTCAAAAGGATGAAATACCATCATATCAGTAATTATTGCAGCATCTCACAAAAGGGTCATAGATTTGCTTTGCCCTGAATATGGCTGGACTGAGGTAACCTGGATCATAATGTTAAGGATAAAAGTGAATTCTTTAGGGAATCAGTTCCATCATTATATATTTATCTAAGAATTTTGAAACAACATTTGTTTATTTTATTCTTCAGAAGCTTGGGCAAATCATTGCCTACCAGATACATAGTCAACAAATATAGGCTGCATGAAGGCAACATTCTGAGCAAAGATATCAGACACTTGGAAAGGAAATCAGAAAAAATATTTTACATTACCATTGCTTATGTATTTGTATAGTTGATCTTTGATCTTCTGTAGTGGTTTGGAACCAAATCCTGTTGGTGGAAAACTGCAGAATTTCTGAAAAAAAAGATGAAAATGCATTTCTGTATTCAATCAAATCAGAAATCCAGCTATTTTTTTTTCCTTTCCTGCAGATATTTTCAATCAGATTTATTCTTTTTCTTAAAATTGGAAATGTACTGAACATCTCTGTAAAAAGTGCATGAGCACATGCATAGGAGCACTGGGATAAAAGATGGAGATGTTCCTTCTCTCCACTTCAAATTCTTTTTAAAAATTGCACCAGAGTTAAGTAAATAAGCAGGTACTGTTACTTCTTTCCCTATACTTTCCACAATCACTTTTTGTTGTTTCTTCTTATTCAGTTGTTTCAGGAAATATTGCTTCATCTGTAATGGCTTACCATAAACATTATTATTATGTTATTATCTAAAGGGATACTTTCTTTTTCAGATTCCAATTGTTTCTTGTCACAAATCTTTCTTATAAGATTTGTGGATTTCTCTCACTTTTTCTTCTCTCTCCTAGACCTGATGAGACATTTTGTCTCTGAAATGTGTCCTAATTCCATAAAAGCAAGAAAATAAATGTTCATGGTGAGCCCACAACATAATCCATGTTTTCAAAATTACATTGAGTCGCCCACCTCAGTGACTCAGCCAGTGGGTAGCAGCAGAGTCATTTTGAGTGGCTGTTTTCCAGATCAGCAATTGCTTACCACGTTTCACTGTGGGCTGACTTTCTTTGTGTAAAAAGGTATATTTTAGTTTCCAGAGAAAAAAAGGAACATTAGTCTTAGTCCTGAAGAATAACAAGTGCTGTTGCATTCATATTGTTAAGCCCTGCCTGAATGGTGGCACAGATGTAACAAACTTTGCTTGTTCCCTGCAAAATCCACCTGTCAAACAGGTGGAAGACCAGGAAATGAAAACAAGCATCTTTGTGCTTGTATATGTATACTTTGAAAATCAGCCTAAAGCAATGTAGAAATGGTAGAAAAAGTCAGAAACTCATTGAGTCTTATTCAGTTGTATATTTGGGGTAATAATATTCATATGTCCAAATACATGCTGTATTTTTCATTATTTATTTTGGCTGGCAGAAATTGTCCTTTTAAGAAGTCAATGGGAAACCGGGTAGCAGAGTTCGCAGAGGACTTGTATTAGCACATGTAAGACTTATGTAAGTTTTTCCTCCCCTCTAAAAGTATAAAAGCCTACAAAGTTCTTTTTCATGCACCTCTCTTCACAGGAACTGGTCTATTTTAAGGTGTATCAATATAGCATGGAATAATCTCCCTGGAGCTGTAGAAGGTGCTCTACTTTGAAGTCATTAACCAATATCCAGGAAGCAAGAACACCTCTGGTGTGACTAATGACAGGTTTCTAATTGTTTATAATAGATGATGTATTTAGGTAGGAATTACTTTAAATGCAGCACTGTGTCCTGTGGCCTCCACAGGATGCTGCTCAAAGACTTTAGTAATTCTCACATAACAATAATTTCTTTTTGACAAAATCTTTTTGGTGAGGAATATTTTCACAGCAGGGGAGGCAGCTGCCTGCTGCATTTTCACCAGGGCTGAATTTTAGGCAAGCCACAATTTGACTGTGAAGTTGCAGCTCCATATACCTATGGATGCAATTATTGTCTCGAGGATGATGAGATCTCTCATACGTGGGTACAGTTATGTAGCTACATAATAAAGTAGTCTTAATTACAGCTGTTCACATGTACAGGAGGAAAAGTGTTTAGTCCAGACTGACCTTTTAATAAAAATACCTTCCACTTTCATTCCAATATTGAGTTCACCTCTACCAGAGCTAAATTCCACAGAAAATGACCTGTGATGAACTTTGACTTAGGGGCATTGTTGCATTTGTGGGGCTGAAGGATTTTGCATTAAGCTTTTCAGTCTGTGATTCTCAGATCCCTGAATTTCCTGAAACAACTGGAGTCCTGGGGTACTTTCCACAGTGGTAACGGGAATGTTCTTTTCTTGAAGTTGCAAGGCACTGAGAGACTTTTTTCAGCCTTGATAGTGAGGAGAAATGGAGAGGAACACCTTAAAATATTCAGTTCCAGGTTATATCTATCATATCTGGGTATGATGCTGAAAGTGTGGAGAGAAATTTCAAGATCTCTTAAAGTGTACTTTAACCAGCATAAATCTGCTGTTACTTGTGTGTGTGATTAAAATATTTGTCCTTTTGTGGGCAACATATGCCACAGGGAATGACTCTTTCCACATGTAGTCTTCTTTTAACTGAATATTGAAATCTTGGAGCTGCGAGCACCTGCTCCTAGGATGACTGTAATGACTTTATAATGTTTCCCTCTCTGAACAACTTAAATATGATCTCATTTTTCACTTATTTTCTACTGCTGTTTTGACAGGTTACTATTAAGTCTGCCTGACACACCTGATGATAAGATGATGATTCACCTGCTAATTATTTTGCGAAATATTAATCATTAGTACTGAATATATTCCTGATTTCTATTTGAGGACATTTCTTCTGTATTTGTTTTCCCCTCCAGCAGAAATGATCTATCAATTTCTGACAATGACATAGGAAAGGCCTTCACTTCTGATGTGATGAAAATATGTGGTTTTTAGCTTGGGAGGGACACACAGCCTGTGCTGTGAGCTGGACTTGTGCCTTGTTTAGTTAGCATCAGTGTCTCCTCTTTGGAACATAACAGTTGTGCTAATTTTTGCTCAATATATGTTTACAGAATGGCCAGAGATTTACCTAGTGCCCATAGATGTCAGTGGAAATGTTTACATCAAGCAGGGCATACACAGAGGTCATGTATCACTCTTACTTTTAAAATACATTAATAATATCTTTGATGAAGCAATATGTACATTTGCAAATATTACTTTTAGCTGACTTTTTTCAAACAAAAAATAAAAATCCCACAATATTAGAGAAGCTTTGGATTTATTTTAGTTTGAAAGCAATGCATGAATTCAGTAATGTTAATTAAAGAATAAGTATTAGCAGATTTTAGCATTCCTAACATGCTTTGAGGATTGATTAATAAGGGTAATACTTAGATGGCACAATGGAATCATTTTCAACATCATTACCTTGTCCCTTGAAGAAGTCAAGCTTGAGCCCTTGGGATTTGACATCACTTTGTAAAACAACATTACTAAACCCATCTGACTTTCTGAAGGACAAAACTTTTATAATAATCAAGGCATTGGAATGTATTAAATTGGGAAGTGATGCAAAGTAGAAGGAGTGACTTGAGGAGATCAGGTTTGGAAGAGCCGTTTGAAGGGGTAAACAAAATATTCTTCAGCCTAGGAAAAATATATAAAAGCTGAAGTTACGACTAGATAAATGATGGGAAAATTTACATGGCAGCACTAGAGTACTCAGTAAGTCAGATTGTAGGTGTAGTCACTACAGCTGTCGATGAAGTTACTTATCTGATCTTTACATGGACTAAGGAATAATAAAATAGGACTATCACATGGATCCTATAACTAATAACAAATGTAAAATATACGAGATAATATAAAAATAGACATTCAGAGGGAGTTGCAAGGTAACTAAGAGATAGTCTGTCTGGTTTGATGCCATAAAATCATTACATGTACATCCCACAGGCACCCTATTAGATGCACTGCAAGAGCAAAATGAGAGCAGCAATTTCCAGATGTCTCCTCATGACACAAAACCAAATAAGCTTATATTTTCTGTAAAATAAGCTTGGCAGAATTTCATATGGGAACTTTATATGGGAATACTCCTTGATATCTGACCCCTGGGAGGACTTAGCCTTACAGAAAAGCATCTTCAATTTGGATGGGGTGAAACCCAAGATGGATCTGAGCTCCTCTATGACCTTTCAGGACTGAGGAGCTTCTGCTCAGAACTCAGGAGCAGGATGATGTGCATGTAGTTACTGTTAATACTGAACACTGAGGGCGATGTGTGGCTCCCTCCACAGCCAGCCCTGCATGGCTTACAGCTTTGGACTTGACTCCTTATTGTGTTTGATTTTGGGTGGGTTTTTAATATGTTTTAGTCTCAACGTGTAACAGTTGGAACATTTAGATGTCTTTCTGAGTTTCAGCCACGTCTGTTTGGTTGTTCCTGAAGACATTAGCTGTAAAAGCCAGTCCTGTGTCATGACTTCATCTGACAGATGTTCTTACAATCATAGTACCCTCAAAGCAGTGAAATAACTGCAGTAGAAGCACAGGGCTGCTTCAGCACAGGCAGATCAAAAGCACATGGACTCTCTGTGGGAAGGACATAATTGTTTATTATCAACAGGTCTTTGGCAGCCCTGCTGATATTACCCTTTTCCTGGTTGCTGTACAAGAGAACAAGGACTGGCCAGGCCACTGCTGAAGCAAGGGTTGTTGTTTTCCAAGTGCAGGTGGTTGGTGTCGATAGATGAGATTATGAGCCCCTGCAGAGCATGGATCAAGGGACTGCTTGGGATGTACCTAATTGCTATAAAGACTGAAAGAGCCTTGCCCAAGAAAGCAAATTGCAGAAATTTAGTGTCTCTTGTAATTTAGGTGCTCAGGAAGAACAGAGCTGAGTAGGAAAGAAACCTTTGATTTAGGAAGGGTAACTTTTGTCAGACTGGAAAATATATAAATTTGGCGTCTTAGGCCTAAGATGGGAAATGAGGTCTTGAAAAGTTCTGGTATTTTCTTTTTCTCTTCTTTTTTCTCCTTTCCTTTTTGAATGTTTCCTAAGCTAAGATCAGGTTTCTAAGGTCAGGCTTCACTAGCTTATGGGGGAGATTTCATTTTTTTTTTAAGGCTTTGAAGTGAATCCTTTCAACCTGGATAGCCTTGTCTCACATCTGCTGAATATGCCTCATTCTTCTGCTTTATTCTTACTTATGTGCTTTTCTCAAGAGAGTAATTCAACAGATGCAATAGAAACCAAAAAGGTAGTGTTTTACTGCCAGTGGGAAGCAGGAGTTTGTAAAATAAGTTGTCTGGTGTGTAGAGAATACCAGAAAATAGGATTCCCAAGCTGGCATCATAAATAAACTTTTATATATATTACATAAATAAGGAAAATAGAGTTATTATAACAGGATTCAAGTTTCAATTTCTCATGAAAGTTGTGTTAAAAAAGCAGCTTGAATTCTTTCTTCCTTACTCAAACTTCGTCCTTCACATTTAAATGGCTGGTAAAATAACTGCAAGCCTATGCTGACACTTCAGCTGTATTAAAGCTGAGCTGCCTGTATATCATAGAGTTCTCTTGGTTTAGATAATCACAGCAGGTCTATTACATCTCCTGTTGTAGAAACTGCATTTGGGACTTGGCCAGGTAATCCTAAAAATCACCCATCCACAACAATTAAAAAAGGTGGCACAGCAAAGACAAAAGGGAATAAAATAAATAGCCCTTGAGGCGTCACCCTGCAGTCTGTAACTGGGCAGTCTGGAGAGCAGGAAGGCTGAAAAACAGCCTGGCGTCTTTCTGAAGCTATTTTAATGTCTCTGATTTATAGATATGTTATTTTGTTTAGAGGATAGGAAAGAATAGCAGAGTAAACATGATGGAGAGGGCATCCACTTAAGGCTAAGGTCAATTACTCAAGGGAATAAATGTGTGTAATTGCACACCTGATAACTAACAGCATAAATAGACTGCTGATTTATATCATGAGTCTTTAACTGCAACCCTTTTATACAAACAATTATAATAATAGGAGGTTGATTATTTGCATTTGTTCCAACTACTTGTGATGATCATCTTCACAGAGATACAGGAGAAAAATAGACTACTGTTCTCTTTGGCAGATATCCTTTCTCATTAGATGGTAACTGGCATTGTGGATAAACCTTTTATAGGTTAGGGCAGACAAACACTTTAATTATGCTCTGTAAGGTTTTAATTCCCAGATGCCTAGATGAGAAAATCTTCTGGCAGCTCAAGTCGTTGAATTAAAAGCATCTATCTGTCTTGCTAGTTCAATGACTTTTCATTAGCAATGATGTTTCGCTGCTCTTCTCTATTCTTAGCATAACTACAGTAATTAAGAGGCAATTTAAAAAATTCTGTGTTGGAACTCGCCTTGATACGCAGTTTGCTGAGCTGGGGAAACTGATGTCTGTCAGGAAAACTGGAGGCCCAGGACCCACATTCCAGGCCAAAGCCATCACTGCTACATGGCACTGACAGCCCCAGGCAGCATGAGTCCAGCTCTGGAGATAAAGCTTAGATAGGGTTATCCTCATGCTGAGTGTTTTATTTGCTGTGTGGATTTTGGGGGCATGAAGACATGGCAAAGGGGTGTTGGCAGGGAACAGAGACTGCATGAAACTAAAGCAGTATTCAAAACTCAGCATTTTCCATCTTCCAGAGAAGATAGATTTTTACTTCCTCTACATAGACTTTTCTATGTCTCTGGGCTGCCTAAGTCTAAATCTATATGCAAATCTGAAAACTCCCATGCATTTGAATAATCTTACAGATAAGCTCCATGAAAAATATTAAAAGGTGACTTAACACTGTTTGTAGATAATCACACTTTATTTAAAATTAAACAAAGTTTAAATTAATTTTTTATTTCTTTATTATTCTTTGCAAATAAATAAATGCATACATTTCCCTGCTCTCTAATTTTCCTGTTATGCCACTCATTAGTCGGCCTGAATTTTTTGTACTGTTTCCCACTCCTCTTTTCTGATTTTGGTTGATGTGAGCTGTAGTTATGAGTGTATGCATAGAAGTCTTAGCCTGGATTTTCCTCATCTTATCCCAATCTGGAGAACTTTAGTAGTTATTAGCTAAGCCCTTATTACAATAGCAAAACCTAGAAAAGCTTCATAATATGGTTCAACTTTATAAAACAATTTCTGTGACCTCAATAAACTCACAGTGTCCATACTTTTCAATAAACTATAAAGGAAATAAGTTCTGTGTTCAGTATTTACTTCAGCAATTGTATTCCTCTGAATTCTGCAAAAATACCTAGAAAGTCTGAATTTGAGCGTACTGTTCCAAATGTAAAAAAATAGTTCATGGATGTGGAAGTATTTTCAGAGTTCAGTCCAGAAATATCTTTTTAATTAGCAAACCTTGCCTAATGTCATTACCCTCAGCAATCCCAGGGACGGTATTCCCACAAAGGCAAGTGATTAATGCCATGGAAAGGGACAGCAGAGAATTGCCAAGTCCATCCTTCTCCATTAAATAGCTGCCACACATTCAGCTCTCTTCTGTTTAGCCAGTCTCCCCTCTTTATGGAGCTGATGACCAGCAGGGCACAAGGATGTAATTTTTCCTTTGGGTTCCCCTTTATTCCTATCTTCCTGAAACACTGTAAATTACCATGAAACTACTTCTTGGTCATTGGAGAGGGGAAATAACCTGCCTTTCCAAACAGGAACAGCGCTGTTAGGAGAGTTATTTTCTGACCTTTTAAAGGGTGTCTCCAGTCTGATATTTAAAGGCTTGCTTAAGGAACCTTATTTATGCTTGATCTATAAAACAAATTAGTGGTTTGAAAGTGTATAGCTTTGTGAATTAACAAATTACTAGCAGTAGAACATGGGTTTGGACCAGATTTTTTCAAAGGGTTCTAATTTAATATTAACCATTGTATATTTATAAAATTTCACCATGTGTTTTTCTGTGTGAGCAAATTAGACAAATAGGTAGTTAACTAATGCCATTTTAACCTGCTATTAAGTCCAGTACAAAATTATGCCTGTTAAAGTGTAAATGATCTGAGTCCTGTTTATACAGTTTAAAAATCAAGAGGTTTTTATACCCATCACTAAACATATGTTTTATATTGTCAGCAGATATGTATTCTAATACAAGCAAGAGGTTATAATTTCTGAAGAGACTGTGGATGTAATTTCAACAGCAGATTAGCACATTAATTACATGTGCAACCTGTTAAAAGGCTATCCCTTGCTTCAGCAGACTGTGCTCAGTTGTAAAGATAAAATATGTTTTCACAGGTCTCTTTTAACTCAATTTGGTACGAACTGTGTCAACCTGTGCCTTGCCCATGATACCTTACCTTCCTAGGTGTGAGAGCATCATTCATTAAAGCATCGGATGATGTCTAATGATGAGGGATTGAGGGCAGCTCCAGAGCAGTGCTAGCCAGAGGGGGAACATAAACAGCTTTATTACAGGCTTGGAAATAGCTGTTAATGACCTCCCACCCCCCCAAGGAAAGGGAATTACTTGCATACTTTGTACTTTTTTTCCATGCAATCCTTTAATACGAGAGTAAAAGATCTTGATGTTTCTCAGTTTCGGCAGCACTAATAAATGAAACTTTGCCTCCATTCTTGTCTCACAGCCACAGGTGATGTGTGGCTTTGGCAAAGCCAGACATATTTCTCACTCACCCAGCTCATCCTTCATGAAGAATCCATCACGTGCCAGGAGCACAGCTCAGAGCCAGGGACTGCAGCGTGGAGAAAAGGTCACGGAGTTGAAGTACAGAAATGCAAACTAACAGGCTTCTACATCTGCCTGCTAAAATTACTACCCAGAACACAGGGAGGCAAGGAAGGGCTGCAGCTTGCAGCCTGTGAATGGGAAAGCGTTAAGCTAAGCCTCACTGAAGATGGAAAACACCTGTCTCTTTCCTTCCTTCTGAGAGAGTCTCCTGGGACATGTGAGTCAGCCTCGTTCAGTCGAGTGATTCCTCAGACCACGCTCACCCTGCTGAAGAAGTATTTTCAAAAAATGTAAGGAACATGTTGCTCTGTCTCCAGAGAGCAAAATCAAGGGAAGGATCTCTTCTATGTAGTTCACTGACACACTAGATCTGGTTTCAGAGAGGCTAAACAATGACAGAGAAGAATGAGAGAGAGAGAACTGGGGCTGTTTTCCCTGTATTTTATATCCAAGTACATAATTTAATGTTAAAATAATTGTGGATGAATAGGATGTGGACCAGAAAGTGTTGCTTGCTATTCTTATATATCACCTCAGAGTAA
Organism: Rhabdornis inornatus; assembly: GCA_013397075.1. Taxonomy (NCBI): domain Eukaryota; kingdom Metazoa; phylum Chordata; class Aves; order Passeriformes; family Rhabdornithidae; genus Rhabdornis; species Rhabdornis inornatus. Next base: position 2,069,309 of record VWZS01000321.1, on the reverse strand, counting down.
GCAGTTGAGTTCTGCAATCAAAAGACTGATTGTAATCAGAGCCAGTATCAAATTGAAGAATCTCATCGCATTTCTAGTTGTGTCTTTTTTTTTTCCTCTCATCTTTGTCTTTTTTTTGGCTTGTCTTTTGGACAAGACTTTGAGAGGAAGTCAGTGGAGTCAATTTATTTCAACTTAGTCAGAATCATACCATTAATCTCAGGGATTCTGATTTTAGGAGCATTTCTTTTTCCCCCCATCATCTCCATATGTTTTATACTATGACTTATTTGGATAGAAATTCTCAGGCTGACTATGCACACAATATTTGAGGTAATATCATCAATTATTATTTCTTTCTTGAAACCACTAGGCAATGAATAAAGAAGATGTGCCACGTTCCACTTTGAAATCAGAAGGTTTCTCAGTACAGAAAAAAAAATGGCTTCAAAGAGTTGTGCTTAAGGGCCTTAAAAGGGCCTTACTTCTAAATCAGCATTCTTGGTGGGATGAATAAAAATAGTTGGACATTTGTCTTAGAACAGCTATAATTCAGTTATAGCTTCACAGCAGTTATTTCATGTCATTCTAGACTGCCTGGAGTATCTCACTCAAAATTAATAATGCATACAATATTATCAGCACAGAAGAATGGATTTAGAACAAAAACATGAGTTGAAATCCAGTTTTTCTCAAAAAGAAAAGATGTTTTCTCTGGGAAGGAAAAAATTAATCAGATCTATTTTCAAGGTAGATTTGTTCATTACTTGTCTCATATCAGCAGAGCACTTCTGTTTTTCTCTTAGTACATTAGGAAGCTGGATTACAGAAATGCAGATGTACTATGAAGGTCTGAGAATAATTTTGCCCTTAGCTTAACGCTGCTGACCCCTTCTTCAAATGGAGCCCACTGTTAAAATCTCTTATTTATGCAGTTAATACAGTTCAACATTATTATGTGATGCTGTTGACCTGAGTGAAGCCAGTGGCTGTAACCAGGCTTAGAGAACTTGTATAAATATGCAGTGGGTAATGGCAAGCATGCCTTAAGCCTATGCCTTCACAAATTCTATGAATTTTCAATGTGCTAAGTGTAGTACAATTTATTTGTTCACAGAGCAGGACGAAGCTTTGGAACGTAAAGCTGTTGATATCCTTTGTTTGAAATAAGAAAGCGCAGTCAAAACAAACAACTGGCGCTTTAACAGGGATGCACAGAGGAGCAGTCACATCCGCTCAGAGTCACCAGGGCTTTTCCTCCTCACACTCTATTAGCTCACCCTCGCCTCAGAGAGGGGTTTGCTACTCTCAGCACGGAAATGCAGTCGTGGCTCCAGCAGCACACGCTGCCTTTCACACTCCAGAGCTCTTTTGTAGTGTTGGGTTGTGTAAAGAGAGGTGCTCACTTCTCTGCCTCGTTTCTTCATAAGTGACAATACTTTCCTCCTCTGTAGAATAATACTAATTTCTTGAATGAAAGATTTTTAGGAACACTCTTCCTATCTTTTCATCACTATATATTTTGTTTTCCATTTCCACAATGAGCAGTATACCTTGAAAACTCAGCATAATTTTAGGGTATTGTCTCTCACGAGGAGATCTATTCTTAGGTATCTTCTCATCTCTAAAAAGGCTTTCAGGAAGAACCAACTGAACTCAGACTAGATGGAGCCAGGATTCCAGAGCAAGAACTAATAATCCTGAATTTATCATTAAACTCTGCTTTTGCTTGATGAAGTTATGACCTTTGTTTCCCAAAGAAAGCAGTTTGGCTTTGTATTGGTAGCAGCTGAAAACTGTACAAAGTCAGTGTTTTCAGTCTGAAGTCTCTGTGTAATTGTATCAGCATTTTCCTGAAAATATAATCTTCCCATGTATGCTGTTTATTCATTTTTCTCTAGTCATTATTGATGGAAGCAAGAAAAAAGATAAAATAGATGATGTTTTAGTAAGGCCAGGACCATGTATACTATGGCAAAACCTTTCTTTTGCAGGGACCAAAACTGATGTACATCTAGCAGAAAAGCAGACAAGTGGAGACACATTTTGAGGAACATCAAGAAGTGGAGGAAGAGAGGAGTAGCAAGTCTCTGACAATTGCAGAAGTTACTATTGACAAGAGATAAAAATACACAGATGCACAGAAGGTAGGGAAGAGGTGAAACAAGGAAAACCAGAGATCAGGGAGAAGCCTTTGCTAAAGCTCACCGAAGTTCTGCCTGTACCTGCATATTTGTTTGTGCTCATATACCTTTTACTTCCCATCACTTACAATCGACTAGGTGACGTTCTGGAGATAAAAGGCAAAGCTGCTTCACATCTGCTGGGGATATGTGTTTTAAACAGTGAAGTGATTCAGTAATGTTTAAAAAAAGGGAAGATAATGAGTAGCTTTTATGGCTATACCTTTTTAGTTTATTTTTAAAATCCCTCACCTTTACACTTCTTTCCTTTTCTTTGTTCTTCATTCTCATTTGAGTGCCCCATCAAGGAATAGAGAGTAACAGTCTCTTTGTGTTGATGATTTCACTTCAACTCAGGCAATAAATAGGGTACAACAGACTGTAAATCACATGTGAAAATCTCTTGATGAGTGCTGTGACCAGCGAGGGTGTGCTTGCAGCTCTCATTTAAATCTATCATCTGAGAGATGTCTGGAACCACTGCTGCTAAAAAGCAACACCTCCAGGAACAAAAGGAAATGAGTTGGTAGGCACATGCCCAGCTAACTTCAACATCATAAAAGGAGTAATTATAAATCGTTATTCACTCAATAGCACCAAACTTAAGCTTACTATAATACCTTTCATCTATCTGAATGTGTAGTTTATAATGGATTCCGTGCTGAACAGAGCCTGAGAGATACCCCAGGAAGCAGAGCAATAGCTTACAAAACAACCATGAAATCAATCTGTAACCTGGGGGGAGTTGAGGTCTTTTTTAACCAATATAATTGCACGTTACAATAATACCACTACTTTAGAACAAGGCATAATTTCAATTCATCTAATTTTAAACACTGTTTTTACAATTCTCCTATGCTATTTTCTAATTATTTCAGGTGAGACTAATAAAATAAAAAAAAAAAAAAAAGGAGGAACTCCTGGAAAAAGGTAAATAATTCAGTCTAGCCTAGCATGAATAACTAAGCTGCAAATGACTGTAAACTGAGAATAAAAAAGATCTGGGAAAAACGGGTTTTTTTTGTACTTGAAGTCAGGCAATAGAAACCATAGTGGATAATTCCGTGCTATTGTTATGCAGGTTCTACCTAATATCAGGAATAGGATTTATTGTATTTGAATAGAGGGGAAATCCTGATGCATTGTCTTCTAAATCGGATCTAGTCACACCTGATCACAAAAGACAAAGTGGGATAGTGCAACTAGATCACAATCGCCTCCAAGATTTCCTGGTCTGGAGCCGCCAGGCAGCAGGCTAGAATTGCGAATTTAATGCTGTGAAAAGTCAAAAGGGTGAGAATTGCTTACAGGACTCAAGGGCTCAGACCCATGTGAGCCATTTAAATGTTGTCTGCTGAGTACACGCCAGGGAACTCTTCCTACTCTCCCTCTTGGTAAAAATCTATTTTAAAATGCTTCAGTCAGGAGTGAAGATCCTCCTCTTGCCAGTGCCAAGGAGAGCAGCAAAATTGGTCGAAGAATTATGTGACTCCTGTATTTCTGTACCTATTTCTCATCATCTTTCCAACTATCTGAAATATCTTTTTCAGGCTTTTTCTCAATCTGAAAAAAAAAATAATTCCCTTGTATAAATTTGGAGCCTTGCAGGTTGCTGGGCTTTTCTTAAGTTTTAAATAACTTCTGTCTCCAAGAAGTTTATTATTAATAATATACTGGGAAATCTACACCAAACAAACAAAGAATTGATTGGAAAAATAGACATTTCTGAGCAACGCTGAGTGCCTCTTGTCCCCTGTTTAAATTTCTGTCAGGAAGGAACAGACAGGAAAGCAGGTCATGGTTGGTGTTCATAGCTACATTTGCCCTAATCATTTGTCCCAAGAGTGACTCTGCACCCTGCACTTGTCTCACAGGTATTTCTCCACACCCTTGCCAGCTGATGGCCTCAGTCTGTGATCAGGTCCACAGCCAGGTCTGTCTTTTCCATTTTCCCCCATCATAGGTTTAAAACACACTTTTTATTTCCTCTTATTTGCACTCCAGGTTTTTATCTCTGTTTTTCCTAAGCCATCTCCCTCTGCTGCAGACTCCCATTCAGGCAGTGCCAGTGCCATTCAGATGCCTTTGTTTCATGCTCCTGTGCTCATCCTCATTAGTTCCATGTAGCTCATCACCTTCGGACTACTCCAATTTCTTCTGTGGTGTGGGATATTTCCTCTTCCTCCTAGCTTTGTTTCTCTGCAGCCACTCCATCAGCTGTGTTCGTCTGGCCTGGGGCTCAGGAAATGATATCTTCATATCCTTTCTGGTCCAGACAGGCTCATCAGTTTTCAGCGAAAGCATTTTCTAGAGTAGTACAAAATTCATAGTAAATAAATAAAGATAATGAACAAGGGATAAATCCCATGTCATTAAACAATTATATGATCCACTAAAGCAATAAGAAATATCATCACTATTAAGGAATTACTGTGATAAGGCAACTGAGTAAGTATTTATTTAATATTTGCTGTTTGTCGATGATTGGTTATCTGGGCTTATGAGGTTTTCTGTCTTGGGTAGGGTCAAACAGAAACAAACAGTTTTCATACTGATGGAATTAAGAAAAATAGAGATTTATCTAAGAAGCATTCAATTATTCTAGACAGCAGTTAGTAAGGGATTAACTTTTGAACAATGTAATAAAAATAAAGAAACTAAAACAACCAAATTTATCACTAATTACAAAAAAAAGTATCTTACACAGAATCGTGAGAACCACCGAAAGTCTGAATTTTTTATCCAAGAGATAAACCTTTAGGCAAAGATAGGGCACTTACTAGAACAATTTGGTTTTCATTAGTCTAAATCTGCCTGACCTGTTCATCTGTTTGTGTCCTAGAAAATATCCTGTTAGTATGCACAGATGCAGTATTAGCAGAGGAAATTATATTGCCTCTTTGAACTTCAGAGTTCTTGGTACAGGTCAATGCAAATTATCAAATTCTCCAGAATCCTATCTGGCAAGTCTGTCAGCTGTCTGGAACATGCTCCCAGGAAATATACTGCATAAGGCACCAAAGAATAGGGTTAAAATTATAAGGAATTTCCTCCAAGGTAGCCAGGAAAGCAAGGGATTATTTGATTTGATAAGGTGTGACTGCTGAAACAGCTTAGAGAGATTATAAAAGAACCAAAGAGGTCTCAAAGCAACAGCAGTACCTTTGACTGCCTTACAAAATCCTGGAGTAGAGCTGGTCTGTCTGAATCTTCAGGCTCAGTTGCTGTAAACATCTGTTCCAGTAGGGGACACCGATCTGTTCTAATTTGCCTTGTCTAGGGCAGATTGGGGTGGTGACTTTGAGTATCCCTAACCCATCTATACAGGTTTGGGTAATGAAAAAGGTAAAAGTACTTTTCTTACAAAATTAAACCAGTATTTTTCAGGGGAAGTGTTTGCAGAGATGTTTCAGCTATCCAAAAGTAAATTCACTTCCCCTTCAAGCTCTATATAAATAGCCAAGCAAATAACAGCCAGTTTCTCAATCAGTAGATCTCAAATAAAATTATTCTAAAGTGTTCATCCCATTCCAAAGCTTCTTGTATATTCTGAGATTCCTACATATAGATGACATTCAAAATTTATCGTAAAACTACTACTATTATCTACACCTAAAATTCAGGTATATATCCAAAATTCATTGTCTCATCTTAAGCTGTTGTAAATTATCATTATTCCATTTTTGTGGATGGGAATATTCAGTCCTTATGGCTAAGAATTTGTCCATAATACATTAAATGTTGGGTAGTACACAGGTAAGAAGTAGGTGTTTTTTGTTTAGAATGCATTGGAAATATTCTGGTAATACATAGCTGCAGAAAGTGTTGAAAGGGTGCTCCAAGGATGATGGAAATTTCTGGCATGTTATAGATCTATTTATAACATACCTTTATAGAGTGTCACTAAGAACTGCTAAACAGAAGACAAACACTAAACCGGAAATGTTTTCATGGAAATTCCTAGTAATTCAAATGAGAGGAAACACACACATATTTATCCTGTTTATTTAATAAATATGTGTCTTGTAATAAACCCCAGACCATTTAGACTGTTTGTGAGACCAAGCAGCCAAGGGCATTACAACAAAGTCAGCACTCCACTAACATTTGCCAGGAGATTTTATAAATACTATTGCAAACAACCTAAGCTCCATGCCAGTATCATCTTCTTCCCAGGCTACAGGAGCAGCTCCCCAGGGCCACTTGCCCTCTAGCAGTGGTTACTTACTTCCCTTCTGCCAAACTCAAAGATAAAAAGATATTTCTTCTCTCTCCTTAAGAGCATGGACGATTTTGTCAAGAGCCATTTCTTACTGCAGGTGTTTGGTTTTTGGGGAAAATGTTATCTCAGGAAAAAATGCAGATCCTGGTAAAATTTGATCATAGAAGTATAGAATCATTTTGGTTGGACAAGACCCTTAAGATCATTGGGTCGAACTGTTCACCCAGCACTGCCAAGTCCACCACTAAACCTGTCCCCTAAGTGCCACATCCACATCTTTCAAATACCTCTAGGCACAGTTACTCCACCACTGCCCTGGGAAACCTGTTTCAGTGACAGCCCCTTCAGCAAAGCAATTTTTCCTAATACCCTATGTAAACCTCCCCTGGCACAGCTTGAGGCCTTTTCCTCTCATCCCTTCACTTGTTACTTGATGTTGGTTATTTTTCTTGTTAAAATTACAATAAATGGGGAGGTGGGAAAATTTTCCATTAGTACTTCTTTCATAAGACTGAAATGCTGCAGCATGCATGGCTATGAGTATGAAGGATGGGATCCTAAAGGACTAAGGGCAGGAAGATTTGTATTATCTTCAAAACAGGCAATATAAAACCAGAACTGAAAGTTAAAAGTTTAAAATTCATCCATCAACACTGTAAGGTCCATTTTCTTTAGATGAAACTCCACCACTAGCATTCCTCCCACCCATAAGTCTGTGACAACATTGGAACTGAAAAGTCCCAGGTGGTAAATATGATCCTGCATACTTGAAACTGAGACAGAGCTTTTCTCCCAAGCTTGAAGTGGCGGGTTAAAGAATTTCCTTTTCCAAATGCAAATATTAAATTCCGGAGGGACACTGTGGACAGTTTTATTACCCATCTGCTTTACAATAATGTACCCACTGACAACCTGATTACTCTACAGAAAGATGAGATAAATGATAATACTATATGGGTTCAGAAAATAGGACAGATTTGGATTTTACCTCTGCACTCCAACATAACTCCATTGATACTCTGAGCTTATTTGTTATTGTACTGGTGTGAAATCCAATTCTTAATCTTGAATTTGAAAAAATAATTATATTCCTCTGTAAGGGGAAAGTGAGGTGGGTCATAGTGGGGTTGAAGAGAAAAGAACACTCAGTGCATGCAGTTCACAAAATAATCCCCCATGTGCTTCGCACATTAAAGAAGGGCTTGCTGGGTCACAGAGGAGCAAATCCACTTCTGAGGGCAAAGTAAACATTTGAATCCTCATTAACAGTTTCTGCTATTGAGCATTTCACATATTTGGAAAGCAGAAATGCTTTAGGTGGAATTTGCACAGGCACTGGTGCAGCACACCCTGCAGCCCATGGTGCAGACCACGGTGGGGCAGCTGTGCCCCTGCAGCCCGTGGAAGGCCAAGTGGAACAGAGATCCATCCACCTGCAGCCCATGGAGGACTCATGCTGGAGCAGGTGGATGCCCATATTTTAGATCTTTATTTATTAAACTTTATTTAGTTATAAGAAATCCCAACTAACTCTCTGTGCAGGTATCTGTTGAGCATCCCACCACGATAATTTGTGATACAACAGTAAATAATAATGAACTTAAGAGTACTTAAGTTGCCAAATAATGTTCCTGGAAAGATAATTCCATGAGATAAAACTGCAAGCATTTTATTTTCTCCAAATTTCCAATCTATTAACCTGTGATACAATTTGGGCTTCCTTCTTTTTCACCATTCTGGGAATGAAGTACGATGGTCTGCAGCTACTATAGGCAACTTTATATCACATTAATATGCTTTGGGGCTGTATGAGGATCTCAAAAAGATATCCCAAAGAATACAGAAGAGTAATGAGGATGAAAGACCAAACCATGACAGTGCAGTACAGAGGAGTGAGAGATGATTTTCAAAAGCAGTGTCAGTTCATATAGAGACAATACAAGTATGGAGCTACTGAGGTTTCTGTTCTGCATTGCTTAAGTATGTGTTCCAATATTTTGAAGCATGTGACTCTTTCTTATCCACAAAACAAGTACAAATCCACACATAGACATATTCTTAGGTCTTTCATGAGACTGAGGTCCCACTTCACAATTTGGGCTGTACTCTAAGGACTAAAAAATTTCCTTTGGCTATTCCTAGAGTGCTTGTCACACCATTTCTGAACACTTGCCAAACTGTGTGCCCTTTTGTTCTGCAGGGTAGTTTAAGAAGGAATATAAGGGCAGCAGACATGATTTAAACTAGATCTGGAGGACTGATCCAGTTTTAATTGATGCCTTATATTTTAAAGCCTTATAATCTGCTTGGCAGAATTTTGTAGGTCCTCATCTGCCTTCAGAGTTAGATTTTGTAGCATGCCATTTTATAACTATAGCCAAGTGATTTACTTGTGGGAGGAAACTATCAGATATTAACCATTTCAAAGAGACGAAAATGCCCCTTTGTGTAAGTAAGGCAAGCATTTGGAACAGCAGGCCTGATGAGTGAACACTTAACTGCATGCTCCTTAATCTTGGTTAAGTAGTGCACCATATTTGTGTCATGGAAAAAAATCTGGCATACTTCAGCACAACACCAGTGATTTTTGTGCTTTATGAACTGTACCACAGGTAATATGTACAATCTGAAATGTTTGTGAAGCCTTAAGATTTAGGCTACCCAGATCTAGTGGTACTAAAAGTGAAATGTGGTCAGGGTGGGACTATTCCTTTTGCCTTCAGACAGTAAGAATTCAGTCAGATACAGTCTGCTTGAAACAAAAGAAAAACTACTGGGGCATAATAAGCAGACTCACATTTTTTTTTCACTTTTTCTTCATTCTTCCATATTCCATACATATTTTAAGGTGCTTGTCACTTCCAACATCACAGAAAGTTATTATGCAGGTACTTGATCTGCCCCCAAAAGGAATTCAGCATTTCTAGAAAGCCATTAAATTTGCACCATGTTAGCCTATGACCATCTATTCTTATCTCTACTAAAGTTGCTCCCTACCTTCTTTCTGCTCCCATTTCACTGTTTTCTTCCCCCCACTGCCTAGTTTTGTCCTAGCTGAAATTTAATAACAAGACCTTTGGGAGAAGGATCAGGGCCTGCATTGATACAGTTCTGTGATCTGTGAGAAAGCCAGGGAAAATAAGTTTGAATAACAATTGTACTACTGATAATTTTGTACACCTGTATCCTATTCTTTTTTAATGCTTAACTTAATTATTGGAAGTCTAAAGATTATTTTTTTGGTAAAACTATTTGGGACATGAAGAAAAATATGTTTGATCTTAAGATTTCTGAGTTCATCCAACAGGTTTTCAAATGGAAGACACTTGTATCCTGAAAGACTCAATAGATTCAAAAAAGAGACTGCTTATTTTACTTAAATTATTTGTGCTCATCCCAATTTTATTGTGAGACTTCTATATGGGCTTGGTAGGTCTCTTTCTAAAAATACTCTCAACTCAAAAACTCCACTTTGTACTTGGAATGTATTTAGTTAAGTATTTTGTTGATCCTGTCATTTCACTAGTTGTCAATCTGCTATTTCTCCCTCACCCCCCCAAAAAAAAACAAATTTGTGAAAGCCTTTCACACAGTTAGACTGGTAAGGGTATTAATGTGTTCCAGAAATATGGTGGTGTTCACAAAGGTGTATCTTACCATGTATTTAAATGAGTTCCTCTTCATTCTGCAGACAATAGAAAGGCAGATATGGAATGGGAACTTTTCAATTGGTTTAAATATTTTAAAGTTTAAGGTAATGTAGTTGTGTGATTCCCAGGAACTCCAGGTTTTTGATTAGCTAAATACATCAGGAATGGAACCCCTGAACTTGGATGCTTCTGTTCTCTATGATCGCTTAGGAAATGTGGAGATTGCAGAGGCTTTTTCATTTTGGTGAGGATGTGTGGGAGATGTATGCAGGCATCTTTGTAATTTCTTTGACAAGGATAGATCCAAGTTACATTAGGGGAGCATTTTGGAGCTTATTTAGGGTCTTTGAAAATTAAGAGACGTATTATTTTCAAATTAATAGACTTATTTTCAAATCCCACTCTGCCATAATGCAGAATTTGTCTCTTAGATGGTGTTTATTCAACTTTTGTCTCCTTTCCAAGAAAAATTAAGCTCCTGTGCATTTCAACATGTGAACTCCACCATAACGTGTAAGAGTGTGTCCTTTGTCATGCAGGAGCTCTTTATCCATTGTTTCATCTGATAATCTGTCTTCAGGGGCACTTCGGGGCTGAGCCTGGTCTGTGACCTGAGCCTGGTCTGTGACCTGAGCCACAATGAGTTGTTTGTTTATCAGTGCCTAATAGTCTCCTTTGGAGCTAACCTGAAAAATCAAGGATTAAAATAGGCAAGGCTGGCCACAGAGCCTTTGTGGAATGATGGAAAAGCCTGAAAGGTCAGCTGAGGAATCAAGTGGTCTGAGAAGCTTTGTGGTCAGGCAGGCTTTATGGTCAACAGCTTCTCTCCATGGACATCGTGTGGGTGCTGCCTGTAGAGCTCTCTGCTTGAGCATGTCAATAATAACCTGATATTGGGAGGGACTGATAGCCCTCAGGTGATACTTGTGTGGGTGTGGTGCCTCTCACAGGATCAGACCCAAGAGCAGGAAATTATCTTTGGAGCTCTTTCATTTTAAAATAGAGCTGTATTTCTTTAATGTTTTAAGATTCTGCCAGGAATTTTACTATATATTCATGGTCTTTAGATTAAAAAATGTGGTTTCTCTTAGTGAGTATATGAACTTCAACTTCATTGAGCAGAATATATTGGTGAGAAGGGGAATGCAGATTATACAGTAAATATATGCTTGTGGGACTGTGAAGAGAGAATTGTTAAAAGGCTCCAACATGTAGTGGATGCATAAATATCTTACAAAAGCCTGAGATGCAAAGTTAATGCTGACAGTGTATAGTGCAGGAAGGTAATGTCTACCTTTATTGTAGACATCTGCAGCTGAAGGATGCTCTTGGGATCACCATTTGCTTGCCCAGGGAATTTGTTGACATGTTGGATGTCAGCATCCACAAGTTTTATGGGCTGGAACAGAAGGGCGTTTCCTGATCTAGGCAAAGTTTTATAGGCAAAGTCTTTGGTTAGTGATGAAGAGTATTCTGGTGTGGAATACTCCTAACATTGCATAAAGTGTTAAAAGTTAGCTTGAAATCATCTGTGCTACTCTCAGATTTCAGGAAATATTCTTAAGCAGTTGTTAAATTGTAGAGAAATTCCAATAGTGTTGTATTCTATATCAAATATCAATGAAAGCAGAATCATTAATGACACACTAATGAATACCACATGAATTAATAACAATCGGCTACTTTTTGAAGTCTCCCTGGCTTCCAGCTGTCTCTTAAATCACTTCAAATAATTAATTGCTTAATGCTTTTCACCTTTGACAGACAGAAATAAATTGCAAATTAAAAATACCTGTGTTGGCAGTGGGCAGAGCAAAATGGAATGGCTGTTTGCTGCTAATCGAGAGGGACGATACATTTTGCCCTGCTGAGCCTGCCTTGCCCAGGTGGTGAATTAAAGGAGGCTGATATTGCTCATTTCAGCCAAAAATTAATCCAGGGCCACAGAGGCTTCGTAGCTGTTTCTCCTCCACAGAGCTGAATCAATACCTCTGAAGTGTCCAGTCCTCTCTTTGTAGCACCACTGCAGGACAATCAGTGGCCATGGCTTTCCCCTTTAGCTTGTGTCAGTATGTGGCAGGGGTCTTTATAAGGGCTATTTCTCTGTTGAGAACTGCCCTGACATCACCTCAGTCAATAAGTGAACAAGCAATTGTGAGAAATTCCAGTCCCATTGACCGGGGACAAATATGAATGACAGCCTCATGCAAATTCAAACACTTGAATATCATATTGGTTTTTTTTCTGGAAGCTGTCTGAGGATTTTGATATTTTTATTCTTTTTACTTATAGATACTAAGGAACTCAGTTGCTTGGAGACCTGTGTCTTTCTCTCTGTACTCAGAGCAGGTAAGGTCAATTATTCAAATAAAGTTGTAGCGACCAGAGAATGCATGGGAAGCACCTTAATTTTTTATCAGTTTGAAAATGGGGAAATCAGTCATGATTCTTTCTTCTCAAATTACTTAAGACTGCAAAAGGTACAGTCTCGCTTTTTCAAAAAGTATGAGAAGATGCCTGAGATATGTTGTGGCAGGAATTCCTTCCCGTTGTGTATTCTGCTCTATTCCACAAGTGACAAGCACATTACAAAGCTGGATGCAAGACTATTGCTTTAGTAACGGTTTGAGCTGCTGATATTAGTAGTATATGCTGTACTGCCTGGGCAATGTATAAGCTTAATTTATTATTTTTCAGTAATTTTTTTAAAAAGCTGTCTTTTGTGGTTTTATGATAGAGAATGCAAGAAAGAAGCCATGGGTGCTCTGTGATTCAATGGGAAGGAAAGCCCAAATGCCTATTTTTTCAGTCTCTGATAAGTGCAGCTCACAGCATTCAACTGCTAATGCAGAATTTAATCCTAGTTCTGCATTTTCCCTTTCTCAACCTGTTCAATGTGATACCGAATGGCAATTCCTACTTTATTTCAAATGCACTTTAAATGCACATTTTCAAGTGCTAAAGTTACTGGAGGAGTTCTTTCCATAAAATGACATTACCCTATGTACATGAAAAAAATGGAGGGCAACAGGAATTTGTTGTGATAGAGAGTGTAAGCTGGTAGACTTTCAGACATTTAAAATGCTGGGAAAGATACTACAGTTGAAAAAAAAAAAGTTTTCTTCTGCATACTTTTCTGCCAGTAATCACCACAAATTCCTTGCAGAAAATTCCTCAGGCAAAATTGTTCCTCCCAGGTATAATTATGCCAGACAGAAGGAGCTGCAGGGGCCAGTTCCCAACGTGGAGGGCCTGTGCTCTCCTGAGGTCAGGCCAGTGGCAGGAGCATCTCCAGCTCAGCTCTGCCTGGATGCCCTTGCCTGAGGGATTCTGGAGAGTGTGTGAGCACAGAATTTTGAGGGGAGACAAGCAAGCTCAGGAGCTAATGGCAAAGAAAGCACAGGCAGTAAAAGTCAGTGGTGGAGGAGCAAAGGAGCTCATGACACAGGTGACAGTGCCTGGGGACCATCCCTGCCTGGCTCCTCAACCCCATCCCAGTGCCACGGTACCAGGTGAGGTGCTGGCACAGGGACCCCTGTAGGAAGAGCCCCCACAAAATCCTACAGAGAGTGATGATGAGGAAAGATTTGAAAAAGTCACAAAGAAGGGAGTTGTGGTCTAGTAAAAGCTTATGAAAGAGAAACAGGAAAAAAAAACCAAACAGCAGGGGTAAAGGGGAAAAGGGAGGGCAAGCAAACAAAAAGCAAAGCATTAACAGCATGAGGCATCAACCCAAAATTTTTTTGCACTGGTATTGCGAAATAAAAAATCTTCTGGGAAAGGAGGGCAAGCACTGGGTTGAGACAAGAGGCAAGATTTCTCTGTGCCTGAAAGCATATTGTTGAGATGAATTTTCTTTATGCATCCATACCCTTTACCTAAGTGCAGTAAGAATAGTTTGAGGCTTGGTGGCTATGAAATGTATTTATGATTTTCTGCTGCCAAATAAATGTTCAATTTTGTTCAAAAATTGTTTTCTTTATTTACCCAGGGCAGGTACTTATAGTGCTAAAGCTAAATGTCACTCTGATCTGCTAGAAGTATTTTCTTCTGTGTAATAGCCCAATGCCTTTAAAATTCAGTGTGTTATGCTTTATTTAAAAATAACGGGCAATATAGCTGTATTTCACGGTGAATAAGTGTATTAATTATGAGACAAATCACACTAGATACTGTTTGCTGCTCAATTTCCTTTGAAATTCAATGAATAATAATTTTCTTTAAAACAGGGGACATTTTTAATGCATTCAACAATGATGAAGTAGACTAATTACAGGTAATATATTTTTATTGAAATCTGAATGACTGTGCTTGTCACTGGATCTCAGAAGCATGCTATACTCATTTGAATTATATAACATAACATATATCAACTAATTATAGATTTGTTCCATTTCTACTAAAGAAAATCAAGCTTCGTCAGAATTTCATCTGAGCCAATTTTCCTGAAGTGTCAGAGGTAAAGCTTCTCTTGACTTAAATGTGACCTGTGTTCATTCTTCATTTTCTGGCAGGAGCAGTTTTTTCACCGCAAAACTTCTGCAAAGCAGAATATACAGGGCTAGAAACTCCACAGTACTGTAAAAGGCAGCTGCCTGCTCTGACCCTGGTGTGAGATCTTACTTATTAATAACTTGGGTGTCACTTGCAGACACAAAGGCTCTATCATGATGTTTCACACACATCACCAGGAAAAAAAAAATCAGAGGCTGTCATTATCAGTTTCAAATTTTCTTTGTGTAAACCTCAATGTTCATTTAAACGTAGCTGTTTAAGCACTTATACCTGCCACAAAATTCCTTTGCTGGAATATTAATGGGAAGGGAGCACAAGGGGTAAAATCAGTCTAAATTAACTTCAAAATTCAAATAAAGGCTCGTGCTTAGGTTGTTTTTCTCCAGGACTCACCATTTCTAATTAGGATGCAATATGACATGTCCTGTTTTCACATTTCATACGCTGCATATTTCAAGTAGAAAATCTAGGCTCTCGAGATGATGGCTGGCAACTCGAGAGAAAGAAAAACATAAACAACTTGGAGAAAAAAAGGAATATAATAAAGCTACTCTTGAAAATATTCCAAGGGTAAGTCAATTCAGAAATATGTTCAAAATATGGAGTGTGAGCGTTAGTTTTCCATAATACAGATGGAATCAATGCATGCAGAATATTGATTACAGATTAAGCTCACCTTATCAATAAAGACCAACTTTTGCAATCATCTTCTGAGGGATATGTCAGTGTCATGCAGTTCTATCAATTCTGAAAAAAATCTTTGCATTGTTAGGAAGGCTGCCTTTTTCACTAACAGAGCCTGAAAACAGCTTCTCATCAACTCAGTTCTTTTAAAAAAGCAGCTACTATGTTTTTTTTCCACTTCTTCCTCCATAACGATACTCCTTGGTTTAGAAATTAATATCCAATTCTTAAGCACTATTGAAGAAAAAATAATAAATAAAAATAATAAATACTAAAAATATAAATAATGTTATAGACATGCTAAAATTTAAAGGGCATAATGACTTTTGTAAGGAAATATCATATTACGTATCAAAACAAAAATACTCTTTAGAAGACCAAAACAAGAATCTTTCTGTTAAGACTATGCAGTACACATTCCAAAATGCATATCTGCAATTGGAATAAAAATAGTTAAACTAATGTGATGTTCAGACCTTATCCTCTTCCTACAATTAGCTGTTGATCTAACACACATTTAAAAAATAATGTTTCCATTTGGCAACAAACAGCTGCCAGTGGAAGGAGGATCAAATAATGGCTTAGTGGTTATTTAAAATGAGCCTTGAACTATTTTTGTCTTAGATGGGGCATAAGAGTTAGGGCAAAGCTCAAGTGTTGCAGGTGGAAGGAAAAGGCAGTTATGGCACAAAAAAATGGCACAGAGCTAGAAAGGACACACACTCCTTGTCTCAGCTGTGGCTCCTTAGAGGCTTCCTCTGAAGTTGTCGTACAGATGTCCAGGAATGAGTTGTGCTGAGTTGTACCCAAAGGCTGGATTCAGCTCAGAAGCTCATTTGACACATAACCAGAGCCCACAAATGGAAAAACTGAACAAATAAAAACCCTCCATCTTTTCCCTTAGACATAAAGCAATGGATCAACTTGCTTTCAACAGTTTGAGAACAAACTAATGCTGTGTCTCAAGTGGGCAAGAAAATGGTATTATGTAAATAACATGTGAACTCCAATTATGACCCTACAAATGATATCCTTTACTCCTGTAATCTGCAAGTACAGGAATTGTTTGTGTTTGATTTTTACCAAATCCAACAGCACCATAGGCCTTGATCATTAGCATTTAATTTAAGGAGGCATCAAGTGCTTCAGTAATGGTGTGTTATCAAGGGTAACTGCTCATTTCATTAGCTTGTTTTCAAACTTGTACAATTCTTATTCAATAGGATACTGCTTTTGTCAAGCTAGTTTATTGATAGCTTAATAAATTAAAATAGGCATTTCATTCTTTTCCCTGGAGAGAAAGGAAAAACAAAAGGATGGAAAACAATTAAGAATGGAGAAATGAATAACAAGCTGCAATTAGTTGTGCAATAGTGAAGTATTACAGAGATTTCACTTTGCACAAGAGGGATCAGTTCTTGAAAAATGTCCTGGAGAATAAGATCCTTTAAGAAAGCAAACAAGCATTATTCAGCTGCATGGACTAGGAAATCACGAGATTTCTCTCTCTGCCATTCAATTTAAAAGAACTTTGAATCTTGGTTTGCTCTTATCTCAGTGGCAAGTAAGAAGTGTTTTAGTTATTATCAGAAAGGGTTTCTACTAAGTCCAGAACTCTTCTCTATTTGAGAATCTCTTTCACTTTCAGACTTTCCTGGCTTTAAAAAAATATTCAACTTTAAATCTCATCTGGTAATGGAATATGCTATTAACATGGCAAAAGCAAACTTCATTTGTTAAAAAAATTATGCTTCATTGCAATTATTTAGAAATGCAATATGCCTATAAATGCATTTAAATTACGGTAAGCAAAACAGCACTTCATGAAGAGTTGGGTAGTGTTGGGTTTGGGGTGATTTTTCTTTTTAATGGACTGTACCACCCACTAAAAGATTTCTGGTTTCTTGGATGATTCATTAATGCTTCCTTCATTTTCCAATTTCTATGGGACCATCTGGCCCATCTTTGTAGAAAGGCTGTAAATACGTTTTACAGTCTTTCTCAATTTAAAAGTAGTTGCCCAGCTGCTTCACAGAAACTGTCAGCAATTGGTAAACTCATCAGAATTGCCAGCCTTCATTAGTAATCCAATCAGGATGTAGTTTAAAATACTGCAAATCAGATTATCCTCCATTGGACAGGAATTGGAGTGACATGATGTGCTGGGTTATCTTGTTTTGCATCTGTGATTGCCTTTAATCCAGGAGATGCATCCACTTTGAGGAGAAGGCACTTAGGCTGGAACTGGCTGTCACAATGCATGGAAGTGGTCCTGTGTGTTCCCACAAAAAGACCTGCTCAGGTTTTGCCATTCTCCTCGAGTTGAAGTCACAGTCAGACACTGGTAGCATGAGTTGTATGCAGCATTGGCTGCACTTCTGAGTTCCTGTGTTATGTGATTTAGGTTAACTAGAACTGTACATTTGTGCTTTCTGATTTCTGTTTTAGATTTTAGATTTGGTCGTGTTCTCTCTCACTATTATCTTCTGTGCTATAAAATCCACATTTCCTTAACAGCTGGCAGTGCTTGCTGGTAATAAGGTAAGAATGTGGAGGTAAGGCAATGAGACTGGCTCTGAGCTGCATTATTTAGTTACTTCAGTACACAATTTCTGTCATTGGGTGAGCCTCTGGTACAATATGCAGGTGGGAATATTTATCAGAACAGTCTAATTAATATAAAATTCTACGCATGGAAAATCTTGTGTTGGAGACCAAACTGCACAAAGACTTGGATGAATACAGAATTCCATATTTATTTATAAGGCACCAATACTACTCAAATATATTCATAGGAAAACTACCACTTTGTACATTCTGGACCATACCTTCTGTAGTATTAGATTTTCTGATGGGATAACTCACGTAGGTCAGTAAGGGAGTAAAGTTTACTTCATTTAGCCAGCTGGTTTCCTAGAACACTTCACTATGTTACATTCAAAAGTAAATCGGAACTTAGTGCTTTAGATACGTATTCTGAGTTACTAATTGCTACAATAAAACAAAACATGGCACCCACTACCTGCTGCTCAGCTCTAGAAATTTTATCACTTGTTAAAGGCTGCAAAGTCTGTTCGTTGTTATCAGTTGGATGCAGAGTTGCATGATAGAGCTTTTATCAATCATGCTTTATATGCCTCTAATTAGATGAGCCTTCAGGAACAGCCTTGAAAATACAAAGAGGACATGAAAACTTTATGTGAGAAATTCTCTGAGACATTAATATACTACTTCCAGTTGAACAGAAGGTTTCCAAGGTGTGAGATATAAAGGGACATATTGACAGAATAATGTGATGTCAGACAAGTTTGTCTAGTCATTATTTTCAAGAGAAATTTAGAAATAGGTAATAATGTGGACATAAATTCTGACAGGTCTTCCGGAGTAGATAAAAGAAGATAAATTTCTAGACAATCATGTCTTTGGGATCTATTTAGTTAACAGTACAGAGGGAAAACATTTAGGTGAGTGAAGTAGAAGAGACAGAAATTCTATTGGGGATTGAAATACTTAAAAGCAAGTTTCACTAGTTTTGTCAAATCTGTAGTTGAATAGCAATAAAAAATACTAAAACTACATGTCTTAGTGCTATGAAAAGTTTAAAGTTTAGTGGTAACTTCTACTCTTTGAAAATACTGTGATAATATACCTACTCTCTGACACACAAGAAAATCATCTTACAGTTCATTGTGTACTGCATTCACGTCCTCCAAGCAATACTTTTGGTTGGCTTTAGGGAGGAAATTAGGGAGTGCTAGAAGTGACAAGCATCCATTTTCACATGTATGGTAGGGGTAATTTTCGTTAATTAAATCCATTGTTTATGGAGTCATTGGCACTCAGCTAGCAGAAAGTTTCAAGATAACTACTTTTTGCAAAGGCAGTTGTGTGGAATTATTTGAGTGTGTATGGTTACTTTATGAAATTCAGAGAGCTCTGCTGACTGATTTTCATGTATCTTTTCATTTTTTGTCTACTGTCAATGTGATCTGTGAAGACTTTGGCTTTTCAACTAAATCCCCCAGTTCAGTTCATTCCAGGCATAGTTTGAAGACTCATCCTAGTGGATAATTGCACATTTCATGGCATTTTTATGAGCCTTTGCTTCATAGCTTGTGGATGTCTGTATTTCCTAAGCTTTATAGCCCATGAAATAAAGGGGTTGTGTTGCATTACATTCAACAGCTTATAGAGAGAACCTGAATGCTAATTTTTAGGAACCAAGAATTTAGACAAGTGACATCATTTTCCTCTTGCGGTGGGGAGCCAGGAATTTTACTTTACTTTCAGCGACTGAATGAAACTAGGCTAGTAAAAAACCTTTGCAAATTCCGTTTGTTCCTAAATACAGTATGGCTCCCAGTGGAATTTCCCCTGATCTCCAAGTAGTTCAGAAGGAATTCTGTTTATCTTTTTTTGTTGACTGTGAGACTGCCAGGCACAGGCTATTCAAGCAAAATAAACAGTAATGTACAACACTTTTTCCACAACCGAAAACCTAATATGTGAAATAGTGATTGTATCAATACACACTCAGTTATCAGAAAAGTAAGCAAAAGGGAAATGAAAAATGGTACATGAAGGGAAGAATGAGAAAAGGAGAAAAATGTGATTCAGCTGCCATCTCCAAAAAATGATCCAAAGGAGCAGCTACTGTCAATGCTCAAGTGTGAGAAAAAAACTCTCATCTTCATATGAAGACTGCTATCATTCTGTCCTTGCCATGTTTAAATATTAGGCTTCCTTTTGCTTAACTATTCAGTAAAGAGCAGTTATGAAATTTCTTTCCTACTGGATTCGGTGATTGATCCTTTATTCAGATCTTCATAAAATATCCACCAAGATCTACCAGTGATTTGGCTCTTTTGACTGGTAATACTGATGATTTTATTAAAATTAGGGCAAAAGGGAATTGACTACTTATATCCAGAAATCCATACTTTAAGCCCCTTATTTTATATGTTGTTAAATGATACTGCTATGGATAAAAAATGGATGTATTAGGTTCATAGGATATGTTCCATAGCTGTGGCTCAGGGTTCCTCTGTGATTTTATTGCCATAAATGATTGCACAGCATAACAGGGTAATTCACAGAGACTTTGTAATTTCTTCCCCTTTTCTCTCTTTGTCTATTCCTTGTGTCTCTTATCTTTTTCTCCTTTACACTATCAGTAAGAAAGTGAAATAAAAAGATCAATGTTGTGGTACTTGCACGTCCCCATTTCAGCTGCCAACACATTTTACTCATGGATAAGGCATTATTTAGCCTTAAGAGTTCTCTAGACTGTTTAGGAGCAAAATAAATGGAAGCAAAACACTCGTGCACATATATACATATATTTATAGATTTATATGCAATTTATATAGTAGTTAATTTTCAGCAAGGATTTTATGGTTATATAAAAATCCAAGGACTTTTATCTGAAAAAAAAAAAATAAAGAACAGGAAAGCTGATAAAATATGAAAAATATAATTCTCTGAAAGAATTCCAGAGGAAGATACAAGCTCTCTAGCTTGACCATTAGTTCAGCTGAGGATCTGAAATACTGTTTTCACCCCCTTTGATTATGGGTCATTTACTAAGGGGTTCTAATCTCAAGTGATTCCCAGTGATTAATAAATGTATTAAAGAAAATTATTTGCTCTGTCACTTACAACTGCAAAGGTCTCAGGACCAATTGTGAGAAATAAAAGCAGTGGTTTTGATCCTGGTGTGTCAACAGGAAAAAGAAAGTAGCTTTAGAATTTTGGAACGGGCTTTATAATTTTGACTGAAATAATAAATTAAACCCCAGGATCATAATGGTTTTTCTCCAACCTAGCCCTTGATTTGCTTGTGAATGGTTTGCTCTGTATTTAAAAATAGAATTTATGAGCCTCTTGTACAGAGCTATTCTTTTTATTCTGGTCTGTATTTTTTAAACAAAAATACATTAGAAGTGAATATAAAAAAATATACAGGAGAAACATAAGTTATAAGTAAACTAAACATCTAAAGTTAATTTAGTATTCAAGGTTTGGTTTGAACCTGTGACACTATGAAGAAAAAGTCTGCATCTAAACCATACACAACAGGACATGAATTGATTTTTGTGTTTTCCATTTTACATAGTAGACATTGATTTGCATTCCTAATAAGGCCATTAATAACAGAGTGAAAGGAAGGGTAATAGTCATCCGGTATATCTGTAACAAGTAGGAATATTAGTCATTAACTACTATGCCTCTAGTCACTTAGTTCAAATCTGTGTCTAGGTGCCCTTTTACTTTGTACAAACTGTAGGACAAGGAGAGATTGCTGTAGGAGAGAGACTATAGAGACAAAAGAGATGGCTGTGAAGTTTTAACTGGTCTAAATAAAAACATTTACTTCAGATATTACTACATATTTGTGCCCAAAGATAGATGAGGATCTATAAACTTTAATTTCAAGGAGACATTTTTATTTAGGAGCTTCGTTGGGGGAAGAGGAGATGGCTTAAACACAGTGTAAATTCAGTGAAGAAGTGCATTGCAATTTTATTGTCATGAGTAAGCAAGCGAGACAGCAGATGTAAGTTACAAAAGCAGAAAATATCTGGGCAGAACCTCTATCTACTCAATGTACTTTAATATAAATAGTAATAGTGGCACTGCCAGCTGGAGGGCAGGAAGAATTCACCTGAATAATATTTTGAGCTTTGGGATTCTAGGGAAAGTGGATTAGCAGATGGAAACAAATGAAAATGAAAACTTTGATGGTATGAAATTGTATGAAAAGGTGTGTTGTATGATTACCATTGCAGCATAGAGGAAAACATAGTCTAGCTGCAGAAAGCACAACTGCTAATGATGAAAGGGTAGAGAGCATAAAACGGAACACATTCAGATTCATTAACAAACCACGCGTATGTTACCAATCTTCCTGTTGTTGTAACTTTTCAGGACACAAAGAAAAGCATGAGACACTAAAATGTAATAAATGCTGTAAATCATACTTCTTTAAATGCAGAATAATTGAATCCCATACCTACCTCTTTCACATAAATACTAAATTGATGACGTTACATGAATGAATCACAGATCTCCCCTAATATAATTATTAGCATGTATAGACCCCTAATTATTACATGTATAGACCCCATAACTCCATTGGTTTATCCAAGAACTTTATTCCTCTTTACTGTTTTTGTCTGTGTTAGGTACATGACTGAAACTGGCTTGCTTACAATGCCACAAAGTCCCATCAGTTACTTGTATGGTTTCTCTCCAATTTATTTTTTATGGTTCCTTAACCAGTGCTTTCTTTATGATTCCTTAACTAGTGCTATCATTCTACGTTGGACACACCACTTCATCTCTTCTGGAAAGTTCTGACAGGGTGCTCTGGGAAAACAGTAATTCACTTCTTCCGTTGTGAACAGTGCTGCCTTGCACTTCTCAACCCCCTCAGTCCCTTCCTTTCCAGCTGGTTCAAGAATTCCCTTTCATATACTTTCATAATTATTTCAGATCACAGCATTGCTCCTTTTGATCAGTGCTGATGGGTGCCTCTGTATCCTGTGAGTCTCACAGTCACACAAGAACACTCGGGTTTGTTTTGCTCATCATCTTCCTCCTTCCATTCCACACTTCCCGTCAGCAAGTATGGAAGATCATATAATAAGGTGCTTTTATAAAATAATAACCACAGGATAAAGCAGTCTGTGCTTTATCCACCTATTGAAATAGTTACCTATCTGTTTAAATGTCAGAAACAATTCCAGACATTAGCCAATATATCTGTAATGTACGATGATATGCTGCCACAAAGGCAGCAATTTTCTAGCACTCATAGACTTCCTCAGGACCCTCACAATGTGACGAATGGAAGCAGACAATAAATTTCACTTCTTGCATAGACTTTCCCTGTCACTACAGGAGGTTAATCTTTGCTTAAGGTATAACAAAGTTAGTACCATTTTGCTGTTGAAGCAGAAATAAAATACATGGTTAGACAGTTGCCATGTTCCCACCTCCTAGTTCTTCACGAAGATAAAAGAATTTTGGACAGTTTTGTCAGCCAGCTGAGCTTTCTGTTCATTCCTCCTAGGCCTTTTCACAGTTTGGACAACTTCAGAGTAATTCAATGTCAAGGACATTGCTTCTTCTGAAAACTTCACATCTGCCATTTTCAGAGTGCATGGAGCTGTCTCCTGCCAGCTGCAGTACATTAATTTTGAAAGCATCAGAAAAGGCCACCATAATTGATTGTTTGAACAGAAGTACCTCTTTTCCACACCTGCAAATAGAAGTGCAGACCTTCCTTGTCCTGTCACATCTGACAGCTGCCATCATCCTCCTTGAGTGCCTCACATACTCACCAGCATTTTAAAATCCCTTTTAATAGGAATTATTTATGAGAGTTGTACCTTAAACACACTTTGCAACAAAACAAAATGCTACATTAGTAACAAAGCTGGTAGGCATTACCCCAAAGTGTTGATTGTTCCAGGCCTAGCATTTGTGCTGAGCTTCCTCTGAGGTCTTAACCCTAAGCTTGACAAGACTGGTCCAAAAAATATTGTAGAATATCCTTTGGCAGCTCTATATTTTATTAGTTTCTGGACAGCTACTGGTGAAGGTGCAAAGCAAGGGCAGGAGGGGTGATCTGTGTGACTTGTTTTACTCCAGGGGAAGTAGAGAGAGCAAAGTTTGGCATCTTCTTGGAGCCAACCACCCTCTCCTGCTGACCAAGGAAACTAAGGAATGGTTTTCTTCCCTGTTTTCTCATGAACACTATGATCCTTCCTTGCCTTCAGTCCTAGAGCGTGACAAGAATGTCACCAGAAGTGACAAGAAAGGCAAAGGTCTCTTTCTTTCAATGCATCTGCTCCTAATTCCCCTTTTTAGGGAATTTGGGGAATTTGTGTCTCCAATCTTCCTTAGCTCTTCTCTCCTAAGATATTTTTTTTTTTCTTTCTCATTAGTAATTCTTCTCCATGGATCTCTTGTCAATTAAGTGCAGTGAGTAAAACCATTTTTGTACAGAAGTACTGGTGTAATTTGAGTAATGTTTGTCTCTATTATTAGTTTGATGCAATTTACTGAGATGTGATCTGCATATAGTAAAAAAAAAAAAAAAGAACAAAAAACCCTGACTTTTGCATTTCTTTGATACTCTTTCATCTCTGCAGATATTGGTGAAGATCATGTAATTAAGGTGTACATGTGGATATGAAACTTATGTTATTTACACCCTAAAAATTTCAATTAAATAATTTTATTTTTGCTTCCACATTTTAAAAGATTGCATGTTATACCTGCATATTTGCTTGGGAAAATAACTTACTTTTGAGGTGAGTGTCCAGGCATAAATCAGTTTGACATATTCTGTCTCCATGGTTAGGAATGGCATTGAAAAGAAGGTAACATAATTTTGAAGTTGAAGAATAATATGGGCCCCAGCAACTGAGACAGTAATAAGTCAAAATTGCTATTCATTGTACAAACTTGAATATGAAAGAAGCCGTATCTGGGAAAAGAATCTGAGGAAAAAAAGAGATAAAATCCAGAATCAGTTCTTATTTCCTCTTTGAAGTCTGATTTTGCCCACAGAAAGTGCATAAAAGAAATTTGGAATGCATTTTTCTGATGATCAGGCTTTTTAGATGTTGACAATTCCAGGTTTTTGCCAGTTAATACGCTGTGTCAAGTGTATATTTAAATATATGTAATTGGAGATCAGGAAGATTCCTTTTAATCTTTCTTAACTTCATTGCCAAGCATAGTGTTCAAATGACATGCATATCGCTGTTGAAATCAGTAGGGCAGAAAGAATCAGACTAAGGAAACACCATTCTTCATATCCCAGGATGTTCTGCTTCATAAAAAAAGAGCTTAGAGGAGCAGATTTGCCTAAGAATGAACATTTCTGTAGAAAAAACCAGCAAGATTTCAGTTTTAAAAAACATTTAACAGACACATTTTAGTTGTGTGGTAGAGGAGTTGATATCTGATATCGAATACTTCCACAGCTCCATAAGCAGGGCAGGAAGAACAAACTGAATAAGTTCATTTCATTTTCTGGTCACCATGCTTTCATGGTAAGATCACCTTCTCCCATCCTGAGTCCAATGCACTCAGACCCTGTTCTTTTAGATGTTTTCCCTGTGGAGGGTCAAATGTATAATGCAAAATACACTGATTCATTCATTTTTCAGTTTTCATACCCTTACACTAAGCTGAGCTCCTTCGCAATATTGGTTCAGCTACCTCAGGAAGAGAGAATCTGCATTTCTTTGATTAACTCTGGGACAAACGGTTACTGAGCCATTTGGTTGTCTCAGCTGAGGTAGCTGTTTTTCAATAATAAAGACTGCCCTTTTATTGTTGAACAGAGTTCAACTTCCTTTGTTCTGGCTGTGCTCCATCACCCTGATGTTCCTACCTAAAACTGATGAGGGCATTGCTCTCACCCATCACCTGAGAATCACCTTCATCTGTAGGGGTTTGCTGGTTCAGCACACTCTTTCTCAGAAAATTTCCCAGCATGGTGGCTATTGAATTCCTTCACTTTCAGGAAACAGATTTTCATCTTCTTCTAGCTGTGGTCTCTACTATCAGGTCATGAATACCTGTTGCAATGGTTTAGTTGGATAAGAAATAAGTCAGCTCTCACTGTGAGTGGATGAAGCAAATAGAGAACCAGATCTGCGATTGAAGTTAATACAGTTAAATTGTCTCTGTTCTTGGATGTCCATTAAACAGCGTTTAGCACAATGCATTTGCTAATGACTTAAATATTTGGGTTGTTATCAAAATCAAAAATAACAATGGGATCCTCAAGTTTAAAAATAAAAACAGTAAACCATTTTTCTCTTATAAATATCGGTTGGATTAAGAGTTTGCAGGAGTGCAAAGCAGTCGGCACAAACTTTTTACTTCAGAAGTTAGAGCTGTTTACCCAGTGTTCAATCAGAGTTTCCTGCAAACTCATAGCAGGGAGAAAAGGCAGTGGCGAATGTTAGGTGATCCAAGAGCTGCTGTACACGTGTCCAGAGTGTTGTAGGACACATCAGCTGCATGAGCTGTGAGCTTGCTCCAGGATCATGTACAGGCCAGGCATTGTGTTTCCCTCTAGCCTCTCCTTATTCTCCAGGATGGAGACAGGAGGTTCAGGATCCATGCTTCTGTCTGGTTTAATGGCTAGGTGTCATGGAATATGCTGGCTGCTGTTACCAAGGAAACTTGTCATACAGACTTTAGAAACCGTCTGGGAAAGGATTAATGAACAGTTAACTTGGTTTCAGATCTAGCTGAGCAAAATTGTTTCTGTGAAAAATGAGTGTTCATCCACACCAAAAACCTTTGCTGAAAACTTGATTAGGGTTCTTTTGTGTGGCTATCTGACTGATTATTTTAAAATCTGTAAAAAAAAATAAAATGCTGTATTTCACATTTTTCTAACACATTGAACCTAACAAATGTTGAAACAAAAATATTTTGATTTCAGGAAGACTGTAAAAGAGAGAGTAAGGCTGAAAAGCACCCTATCTTGTCTCTCAATTATAGCTGAACAATATTGTGCTGATCTTAGCCTTAAAAATCTGGATTCCTCCACTTTCTTAATTCCTTCTTTATTCTCTCAGTGGTTAGTCTCTCATAACATCTAGGTTAAACCTCCATTGCTGTATTTTATGCACATCATTTTCACCTTATTCCCCAGTGAATATAGGAGGTAATATATTACCAGCTTTGTCTGAGTAACCTTTTACGGGTGTCATTATATACGTGTCTTCATTTTTCTTTTCCAGACTGAACAACCAATTTGCCAAATTTCCTTTCATTCAACTCAAACCTCTCCTCATAGACAAAAAAATGCTGTAAGCAAAGACCTGCTAACAAAGAGAATATTCCTCTGCCTCACTGGATTCTTGGAGCAAGAATCTTTGTTAAGAGCTGAGGCAATGTTCCATATGCCTTAATGTGGAAAAGAAAAGCCAAACATCCGGTCTAACAGGGTCCATTGCAAACAAAGTGAAAATTTGAGAAAATTCTCTAATAGAGGGATTTAATGGAGAGCACTTTTCAAACTCATGAAGAAAAGTAATCTATAATAGAAGTAAATGTAATTATTTCTGATTCTTTTATCTATATTCACTACATTATTTTTATTCACTCATTTTTAAAGAAAATTGCTTTCATTCTAATTGCTATCTGCTTAAGGTGAGAATCTTATTTTTATAGTTTATGTTTGTACTCGGAGGGTATAGTGGCCACATCCCTTCAACATACAGCTGAATTATAAATAGTTCGTTTGCTCTTGAACAAGTGAGACTGAAGAAAATATTATTAGAAATTAAATCATGTAACCAGGTGTATTTATACTTGAGGTACATTGCTAATTTTTTACAGAATAAAAGATGGCCTACTTTTTCTAGTGTTAGTATTAAAAATCATCTTCAGAAGTTGCCATTAAAAATTATTTTGCAAACTTCTTTGCAGGAAGGAGTTTATAGCAAATGAAGGAAACCCCAGGAGAAGTCATTTATTTCATTCCAGCAATAAGTGAAACAGTGACAGGTTTGCAAGCCAGAACTTTGTTTTCCCAAGTAGTTTCTGGAGCATACATCATGTTGAATGCACAGGTACAAGACTCTTGCCATGCAGTTTATAACTGGGGATGCCAAAAGCCATCAGTTTAATCAGGAACTGAGATCCATAAGTAGATGATAGATGCAGGTCCATAGAGATTCTCCAAGTGTCTCTGCTTGTTCCCAAAACCTAAGGGAATGTGTTAATTACTACTGAGAACTAATCCTTAACCATCATAGAACTTCAGGTGTAGGAACACCTTTCCTTCACTCAGTCCATATAATGAAAAAAATTGTTCAGCTCTCGCCAGGGAAACCTCAACAGGAGAAACCTTTTTATTTGTGCCAACTTTGGTACTCACAAAACAGACCATCCTAGCTCCAGAGAGGCAAATGGCATTTCCTCTCCTTCTCATGCTCAGTATCACTGTCTTCACCCAAAAGGAGTTTGGTCTGCTCCTCAAAGACGCACAAGTGCTTGTGAGCTTCAACCTGGTCTTCAAAGAGAGGGAACAGAGCCTAGATGTGCAGGATAGCAGGAATGTGGTTCTTTTTTTTAAATTCTCCCTACTCTTTGTTGTACCTTAAGGCTTACCAGGAGAAAATTGAGCAAGGCTCTTGGAAACTTTGAAGTTCTTTGGAATGTTCTGGTATCTGCTTGAGCTGTACTGGCACCCAAGGACAGTTTTAATAATCTAAACAAAATTCTATTTTTTAGTTACTGTATTAAAAGGAGAAGTGGATCTTTTTTTTTTTTAATAGAAGCAAAGTTTTGGAAAACATCCTTAAACTAAAGAAACCTTTCCTTCTGTTTGGCACAGCTTATGTGACTGGAGTTTGTTACTCATGTTCTTGAATATCTGCAATGCCCAGGGATTTTTGGTTCACTTGCTTCTTCTTGAACTGACACACATCACCTGCTTAAAGCAGCTATTTTAAAGCAGACAAACTCTGTAACATTTCAAAACAATAAGAATTTATTCTCAGGGTGAGGAAGTAGGCAAAAAATGCCATTTCTTTACTCAGTCACTAGAGACCCTCACCCTTTACAACTGATAAGACAGAGAGCATTTTTTTTTTCTCAGGGATTTCATTTTAACTACATTCCTTTCGATATAATAGCAAGAAAAATGAAAAAGGGTTTGAAGTGAAAGTGAGAAACATAATTTTCATGTCAGTATCACTGTGCATTGTTGGCTATTAAGTATCATTTTAATTTTGATTGGTCAGTGAAGCTGTGAGACTACAATAAATGAAATTATCTGGGCTGTATTCCAGTAGTGACAACCTTTTACTTTATACTTGTATACACTGAGACAGAATGCCAGTTCATGCTGTGTAAATATTTATCTCACTCATTTAGTGGTCTAATCTATAAATTAGAGTGAATCTGTCTTTTCACTGCTTTATTCTAGTCAATTTCTGTGTGCTGTTCTGTTCTGTGGGCATACTCCATCGGTCATTTTTCAAATGAATTTAGATGAAAATAATGAAAAAATTATTAATGGTTGACTGTCTATGATCAAAATGTGCAATCAGGTATCCTCATACTCTGCTGCTTGTACTTGACACATCCACTTCACCGATTCAGGAGAAAAAGCAGCGAGGCTTTCTCACCAAATCCAGATCACTTCTGACAGGATCTTCTGCACCCTGTCTGTGATTTGGGTGCCACTTTTAAGCATTGTAGTCTGGTAGAGTTCTAGCACAGCATCCTTTGCTGCTTAAATGTTCTCAGTTAAATGAGGTTTTATGCATTTTGTGAGCTGCTGCTATTTCTAACTCTTGGGCATTTTTTTCACGTTGTTCTGCCTATGAAGAAAGGATGAGGTGGTATCATTGGTGTTCATACACATGTACTTATGGTTTTGTGGAGAGCCCTCTTTTATCATTTCTTCTCAGAACCATAATAATGTAAGTATCTGCATATTAGACTGAAACATTCCAGGTGAATATGGAAGTGAAATGAAAGGAGCAAGAATTACAAAACACTCTTCCAAATGAAAGGGTCCATACCTCTGTAGAGCCCTGAGAGTACATACAACGATTTCTGAACAGAACCACAGTCTTTGCCTCTGAACTTGAGAGAGAACCTTTCCTCATTTTTGTAAACTGTACAGTGATTTCTACCATAGGGTTCTGAGACAAATACACGCATACTGTTGACATGACGTGGCTAGATTACATCTTTAGTGCAACTTCAGTAATGCATTCTACTTTACTGCTCAATAAATTCAAGCCAAAGTAATCTGTCTAGACCCTACAGTGCAATAATTATATAACTATTTGCATTCCTCATTTGCATTCATTGTTACCAACTCCCTGGTCCTTGTAAGTATCAGATGATGCTAGTGATGTAACTATATATAGGTATATAATTGCACACATCTTGTTAGAGACAGCACCTTAGCCTCATAGTATAATATTTGTCATTGTTCTCCTTACAAATTCTTAAATCATTATGAAAATATTACCCTGGAATGGTTTATCTATAGTTATTATAATTCTATATTTATTTATGTGCTTCTTTTGCCTGTATAGAAACAAATTATAAGAAAAGAAGGAATGAAAGAAGGTAGCCTTTCAATGGTTCCAAAATATAGATCTCTTCCCAAAAATCAACAAACCAAACAAAAAAAGTAGTAAAAGCATTTTCACAGTTTTTACTTTCTGTAACTACCAAGAAAAGCAAATTCAAAAGTTGTATTCAATTGCTTATATCTGCACCTGCAGTATGCATTATGGAGAACACTAATGACTTTTACAAGCATTATTTAAGAGCTGAAAGCGTTAAAAAGTCTTGAAAAATCAACAGAAATCTGACAATCAGTCACTCTGTCTCTTGACATGTGATTGAAAGGATTATTTTCTCTTAACTTAAAAGACAGTTTCAGTATTCGCTTTCCATACATGAAGTAAACCATTTTAAAATTTTGTCATGACTATCAAGAATGACTACTAGCAGGAAGATACAAAAATCTAGAAGGGAAAAAATTCTCTCTCTCTCTCTCTCTCTCTCACACACACACACAAAAAAAAAAAAAAAAAAACAAACCAGAAAAAATGTACAACACAATAGTATCAGAGAGATCTGAGTCTCATTCCTTTTAGTAAATATTTATCCTCAAGTAGATTTTGACAATAGGCAAGAAAGAAACAGGGCAGTTTCTGGCTACAATAACCTTAAACTTCATGCAGAAGCAGAAGGAAAACATAGGAAGCAAGTGGCTAAGTGACCTCTGGAAAAATCAGTCTTAGAAACCAAGTCACAGTGCATGGTATCAGAAATAATGGCAGCAACATCTCATGTCTGTTTTTTTTCTAGCAATTCCATGAAGCACTAGCCAAGCACTTGACTGTCCAGTTGGTGTGCCCAGTGCTGTAGAAGAGACTTCATTTATGTGTTTTTCCTACCTTTGTGCTTATCTTGTACCAAGATATTGGTTGTCAAAGCCAGCAAAACTGTAAGGCTCTTAGTGGAAGACACTTGCTCCAGTGATGACAGAGGAAGGGAAAGAACAAAGCCAAATTAGGCTTTGGAGGTTTATTCTGTCAGTGGTCTGTGACACTGTATGAGTTTAATAAGAGCTTAACTGAATCCTTCTCAGGGAAAGGGAATTCTGTTGAAAGCCTAGGATTTTAAGAGGTTATCAAGGGACACAGGTTTAGTTGATGAAATGTCATGTCATGAACCTTGCTCATTGTTAACAGCATGAAACAAAGAACATGCTGTAGGACCAACCAAAGTCTTCTTGTTACTGATTTTATTTGGACTGAATGGCTTTGTAGCTATCAATTGCAAAGAGCTTATCCCTTCTAAATTAAACCTGTCATTGGTGGTGTGTGCTGTCTATAGGATACTGTGCACAAAGAAGAACATTGGGAAAAGAGTTATGCTCCCAGTAATCAGGAGGTTATCTTTACACTAATATTCTTAATAGTAATGATATCCATAGGACTGAGAGTCATTTACTGTCCTAAAATCCAGAGATTATCAGTACTTCTGCAGCAAAAAAGATCCTTTGCCAGACAGGCATGCAGATACAGGAGAGGCATAATAACAGGGTGATAAAAATCTTGAAGTAAGACAATGCAATGAGGAAGTTAGAACAGTTTGTCTTAGTTCTGTCATCCAACAATACTTCCTAACCCAAAGGACATGGTTTAATCAGGGGGTCTGAAATGTAAATGAAGCAAATTCTGACAGCCTTTGATCAAAAGCAGAGAAGGATGGAAAGCTTCTCAGATAAGTCTCTAAGGGAGCAGTCAGAGTTATTCAGATAAACAGAAAAAAAGTAAAGTATATTGACATCCCAAATTTTGCTAAATTTAGCTTTTACAAAAGAATCAAGAGGTAGCCTTAAGCCAGTGTAATTCACTGGTTTAAGAAAGCAGGGTTAATACACTTTGGTGGCAGACTCTGTGCCCACTGCAAACCTGTCTGATAAAGGTGCAGGCTGCAGAGATGACACCATCAAAGCAACTTTGAACCCTTTGATGGGTGCCAAGAGACACAGCTGCTAAATGGGTATTCAGTCACTTACTGATTGGTAATTCAGGAGAATCAGGTTAATACTTCCAGCTCTAATAACTGAATTAGAGATGGCTGACATAAGATTCATTAAAAAAGCAGTCTGCTGGAGTCAGACTTTAGAGCACTTTCGTTACTGTGGAGAGGAAGAAAAGGCCTGGTGGGGTGTAAGTCCCATTGCAATTTTCTTTTCAGCAATGGACACCAATTCATTATGATCATGAAATGTCAGACTAAATACATGTCAGGATCTTACAGACGGTATCCCACAAAATTTTCTCTTTCTTATGTTTGAAAAAAAGGAAAGTAAGCACAAGACCTTACTTTATGTCACATTTCTCCATCTCACATCTCTGGTGGGGAAGCCAAGCTGAATTACATATCACTTTAAATCAACAGTTGCCATGACAGTGGTTTACCATCTCACAGGCAAAGACTGATGGTTACATATATGATTTTGGTGACTTTAAATTTCAGTATTTCTCAGTCAAACTACATTTTCATTAAGATATGCATGAATTTAGATATTTGATTTAAGTCTGGGACAGGGGTTATTTATTTCTGTCATTTTTATGAGAATAGTTTATTGTATAGTAAATTGATTGCCACTTTTAAATTTAAACACAAGTGCTTAACGTTTTTGCCCATTGTTCCAGTGTGATATCATTCCTAGGAATGTTCATAAACTAAACATATTCATATACTGTTTGATGGCAGTCTTCCTCATCAGCCTTAAATATGTAGAATCAAGGTCTACAATTCAAAGAATGAATATTCTTTTGCTATCCTACTGCTGCATTCCCAGTGGGATTGTTCCACTCCATGAGGGTTTTCAGATTCCCATAAGAAAATGGCAAATGTGTTGCACTCATAAACCACCCCTGGATGTTGAACAAATCCCTCCCTCAGCACAGTGCTCAAGGCATTCACGAGAACATCCTTAACACAGGTCTTGGTCTTTTGGTTTTTCAGGGTTTTTTGTTTGTTTGTTTGTTTTTTGTTTTGTTTTAGTTTTGGATTTTTTGTTTTGTTTTGTTTTGTTTGGTTGTTTCATTATTTTCTTCTTAGAAACAGTACTGTCACATCTTTGAAAATGCAGTAAATACCAAATTATTTTGGTAGCACTTTGGAGAATATATGGTGGCTCATGTAGCTAATCAGGAAACATCTGTTTCCAGATAAAAGAGGTATGGAAGATACATTATTAACATTTTTCAATACTCACTAACAAATCTTCCAGTGTCCACTTAATAATAAATGGGAATTTACTAAGAAAAGTTCCCTTCTGTTTTTTGAAGAAATACTCTCAAGAGAATGTGTAACAACACTGAGATTCAGTGTTCAGTAGATAACTGGAACAACAGCTACTCACATTATTTTCTTTGTGCTGGAAAAATGCTTTTACATCATTTCTCAGTATCAGAATGGAAGACATTTGAAAAGTGAGAGTATCTGTGAAGGAATCCAGGTAGTGTACTATTAACATTAGTAAAGGCTACTGATCTGCAGACAAATCAAAAGAACTGTTCCTGAGTTCTGAATTTTGTGTCCAGTCCTGAGGGCAGTGGAAAGACCCCCACTGATTTCAGTAATTCATTGATTTTTACTTTATGTCCTATTAGAGGATTTGAACAATTCAGAGTTTTTAAAGAATACAGAAAATGAAACATATGTACTTGCACCGTATAACTTTATTGACTTTGGAAATTATTTAAGGCAGTTGTATATTTTCAGTTTGGAATACTTCCCATTGAAGACAAAGAAAGTCACAGGTATCTCTTTACCTAAGTATCTAAATGTACATGTAGAGCCTATCCTGCAAACAGTAAAATTATTCAATTGCACTAAAAGTATATAGTTTTGCAGG
The DNA here is from genome assembly GCA_013397075.1 of Rhabdornis inornatus. Classification (NCBI taxonomy): domain Eukaryota; kingdom Metazoa; phylum Chordata; class Aves; order Passeriformes; family Rhabdornithidae; genus Rhabdornis; species Rhabdornis inornatus. The sequence continues at coordinate 2,035,121 of VWZS01000321.1, read as the reverse complement.
TTTATAAATTTTAGTCAAATTTATAATCAAGTACAACATTTTAGTCATAAAATAAATATAAGTCCTGAATATATTTCTAAATCCTGCATTAAAGAAGAATAAGAAAAAAAAGGGAATAAATCTTAAGGGAGAAAGTGTGATGTGATTTAAACTATTGGGCTCAGTCTTCAGATTACCTTTCTTTTAGTCTGGACAATGATTTTTCCATGCCATCTGGATCATAAACTACATGTATTTTCCTTCTAGAATGTTACTCTCCATTAACTTGAGTGTACCCCATCCCTGATTCTATGCTTGTCTTGTGGAAAGCACATTATCAAAATGTGAGAGCTCACACTTGGGAATATTGCATGCATATTTCACGTGGCTATCTAAAATCCCCAACTCCCCATCTCTGTGGTTTTTACCCTTTGTTTATAAATTCAGTAATCCTTCTGTAAACAGTTTTGCCAACTACTAATACACTGGAGTTTTGTTTAGACATTCTACTGTGTGCCCTCACTTTGAAAATATCTTTGTAATTCCTTCAGGCTTCAGCTAAAACCAGTATTTTTAAAAAATACTTTCTCTAGAACACAGCTTAAAAAAATTCAAAATAATTAGATTGTGAGTTTTAAAATAATTATTCATCTTGATTACAGAAAAAAATAAAAGGCATACTCAAGAACTTTCATGGCAATTTTGGATCCAGGTGTTTTAAGGAGAAGCAGCTCCATGTTGTCATGGACTTTGCTGAACGAAACGGGCAAAGCAAACTGACTAAAATTTTTTAAGCTATGGAATCATTAGTTGGACACATCAAGAATATGTCAGTCCTTAGGAATAGACCTACTGTCCAGGCTGTGTGCATCTTTACCTTCCAAGGACAAGGGCTCAGAGACCTCTGTTTCAGAGGGATAAAGATGCAGCCAGGCAGGACATTCCTTCCTGTGAAAGAGAAAATCTTTTGGAGAAAATGAGAGTGTGTCTTGAAAGAGATAAGCCTATATGAATGCTCAAGGGCAGCTGGGTAACCTGCCTTGCCTGGTTTCCAGAAACATGAACAAACAATCTGGCATGAGCAGAGAACTCCACCTACAGCTTTGTAGCCCTTTGTCTCTGAAGAACCCAGTATATATGTCAGGATCGTTTATCACCACTTCCTACAGGCAATATATTGTTTACTGCAGTTTTATCTTAATTTACAATACATTGGATTTAGATTGTTCAGTACTAAACATCAGACCTAAAAAAAAAAGGAAAAAAATAAGCTAAGATTAAATAGCAGGATTTATTCCCTGATTTTATGTCACAGAGAGTTTAGAGCAATAAACAGAAGTGAGTTAAAAATAATGAGAAGAAAAAATCTCTACCATAAAACATATTTGCTGCTTTTTACCATTTAAGAACATCTTTTTGGTTGGTTCATAAAACTAAAGTGGTCAAGAACTATACAATATCTAATTAGTGGGAATGGAGAATGTAGCTAATTCTTCTTGGCTCTTACTTTCATTGAACTTCATATGCAATTGCATGATGAGAATATCAAGCTCCATTCCAAAAAATCATTGGTAGAGGGGAGGTCCTGCAGATATTTTGTACAGGGCCACAAAATAAGAGCAAGGCTACCTGAAATTCCCTATATAGGCTATTATATCTGCAGTGGAAAATTGTCAGGGTGGCACCTCAAAAGGTGTTGATAACCTCCTTTATGACATCAGGATCACAGAAGTTTTAAATCATGAAAAATTTGAGTGTGGAAATTATTTTTTCCCCTCATAGTCTCAGAATGTGCTTTAATTTTTAATTGAGTGCAATTTCCAGCTGTCATCCCCAGCATTCCTCCATTCTCAGCTGTTGTCTCATAAATGGCTAGAGAATGCTCTTTCACTATTTAGCACTAATTAATTTTGTTAATTAAATGTCACCCTGCTTTTTTCCTTATTAGAGTTTTTGTACCAAAATGGTTCCCAGGACATTGCTGCTAAAATCACTAAAGATTAAAAAGAAAGGATGGAAATTGAATGTGCAAGCACTAGAGAATTCATTAAATGCATTGTAAGACTTGCAAATGCCTCTTGACAAGCGGGATGGGAAGTGTAAGACATTTCCCTCCAAGGGTGAGTTAATAGGCCAACCATTTCTGTCAAACCTTCTATATATTGGTGAGCAAGAGTATCACAAACTGGTGAATTCAAGAACCAATGTCAACATTTAATCCTGTTCTGATATTTCTCATTATAGCAATTACATTGTCGGGGGATTTCCCTGTATTAATTATAAAAAGCCAGTAGATAAACATCTTGTTATTGCTCGTTTCCTGTTTGAATCTAAAGTAACAAGTACATGTGGGAAGAAAATGAGAAAGGCAGATTGTCTTCCTCCAATTTATTGGTGGCTAATCCATCCATTAAAAAAAAAGAGGAAAAAATACCTTGGATTGCTTTCTGGGGCATGCATGTGTGTATGTGGCAGCTGGCAAGAGATCACATAAAGATGATTGCTGCTTTTTCAACCCCTCTAGACTATGGCAGAGCATGATGCATCTGTTAATATGTTCTTTTGTAGTGTTGAAGGGTTTTGCTGGCATGGTACCCAAGTAGAGGCCAGTTGTATTGAGCAACATGTAAAACTGCCAGTGAGGAATGTAGTCCGGGATATTACCAAGTGAAACATGCAATCTTCATTGATTTCCTGACACTGCCATTAATAACAAAGCCAGGGTTTCCCATAAGTCCCTGAAGTTTTTAGTCAGCACATGCAGCTAGTTCTAATTGTCATTCATCATTCATCCTTCTCTGAGGGCTTTTCGGGCAGCAGGGAGAGAGAGAAAGGGCTTATGAACCTGGTTGTGTTTCAATGGACCAGTTCTGCTCAAACTTTCTCAGCTGCATGGGCATGTCAATGGAAAGTGCTGAATGCAGCAACCTGGGAGAAACCTCTGCTGGATTTCATGTCAAGGTTCAGATGATAACAGAATTAAGCCCAGTATTTCTGTCAGCTTTTGGGAAAATTGAATGGGGGCATCAGTGAAGAATATTTTGCTCAGTCCCCTTTGTTTATATGTATGCTTGAAATGCACAAGGATGGCCCAGATTGTCAAAGGGGGTGTGGCAAAGAGTGATCATGCGTACAGGTAAATTAAACCAAGTCTACTTATCTAAATGCTATATTCAGCCTAATTATTCCCAGACAGCATCTGGAAATCTTTAGAAAGGATTACACATGCAATTGGGAGTTTATGAAGTTTAGTTCTCTAAAATGCTGTTACTCAATGTAAAGCCTCTCCTTCTCTATGGATTCATTTCCCCCACACATCCCCAACAGGATCATGATCCTGTGAGCAGAACAATATCTCTTCCAAATACGTATTATAGCTTTACTGCACACTCCATTGCAAGACAGGATTAGATTGACATTTGCTTCTTGAACTTTCCAACATTTCAATTTGCATGCGCAGACATAGGGTCATGTGATCCTGTTGTATTAGTTTATTAGATAGTGTTGTTATTTAAGAATTATAAAGATAATTATTTAATATATTTTCTATTAGACCCCTCTTGCCTATTTCTATATGAGTAAAAAATTCACAGTTGCTATTTAGGGAATACAAACACTCTATTACCAAAGGATCAACAGGAGGGTTTTCTAATTCTACTGAGAAACTGAGGCATATAGACAGGACAGTACACCTTGAGTAAAGTGCTAAAATAAAATAAATATTTTAGTATAAATATATATTTTGGTATTAGGTAAAAAACCACAATTTTGGGACTATAATAGACTGGTGAATGGAATTCTTTTGTCTGCTGATGCATATTCAGCTGTTTAACAATTATCCATCGGGGATCTGCTATTCTTGAAGAAGTTTTTGTTGCCCACAGGCACATTTGCATGGGACTGTCTGAAATGTTCTGCACAGTTTAAAGAAGCATAAGAACAGGGCAGCCACTGCTAACTGGTTATGTGCTGCCCATGCTGACACAACATGGAATGCATTTCCTTTGCAGGTTCTTACAGACACCTTAGAGATCTGAAACTGGTGTCTCTCAGTGTTCAAACTCAGCAAGGTCCATTCCTAGCTCTCCTCATATGTTCTATAAAATCCTGTCTTGGCAATTATCTCTTCTTTTGCTAAAGTCTTAAGAAATACAGGCAGCTTGTAACCAAAAATACATTGACCTGATCTATTTTCTAAACATTTCAAAGTAATGAATGCATTCCAAGAATTTTGGCCAGATTATCCCCAAACAAGCAAACACAGAAAGAAAAACTCTTTTTTCCAAGCTAGTTCTTTGCAACTTGTACTTCAGCTGGTTCTAGAAATGTAAGAACATTATAAGAGTGATCAGAACAAAAAGAAATGAGAGGAGAAACTTCAAGAAGAGGGAAACAGTGCCTGACTTAGATAAAAAAATGATGGAAAAGAAAGGGTAAAACTATAGAACAGATTTTTTTTAAGTAGTAAGGACTATGTATATTGGCATCCCTAAAAGAAATGAGATAAAAAATGCCCAACTAAATCATTATACATCTGGCTAATGTATAAGTATTACTGGATCTCAGTCATGCATAATATCAAGCAAAAAGCTAATTTGCTTTTCATATCCTAAACTTATAACTGGCTTAGAGTTACAGCATTATTGGAAAATTGATAGAAATAACCTAAAGAGAGGGGTCTATTGGGATAATCTTCCTGCACTGCCAAAACCGTCCAGTCAATACTGTAATAATAATAATAGTAATAATACCCTTTATCCTTGATATTGACATGCTAGGAGTATTGAACAACATTGTGTCCAAAAAGCCCACATGCAGCACTAATCTGTGAACCCAGGTGTTTGAGGTGAGCTGGTTTCTAGACACAGGAGAAAATGAGGCTGCCTGTGTGGCTGGACAAGAGGAGTATTATAACCTGCTCTTGGTAACAGGCTGTCATCAATTACCTCTCTCCTGCAAGGGTCGCTGGGGTCTAGGAAAGTCAAAGCCAGCTCTGTAGCAAGCAAGATCTAAACCTCGATCCTGTCATTGATCCACCCCAAATGCCCTTTCCCAGGAGTGCCTCGTGCCAAGGTAAATACAGTTATTTGTGTGACTTCTCCCTGTTAGATCTTGCATGTGGCTTGTCAGGCACAGAGGCTGCATCTCTGGTGCTGTGTTTGCTATTAACTGAGCTTCAGCAAGTTTAACTCAATTGCAATCATGTCCCAGCTTAAGTGCCAGGGAGCCTTCCATGACTTACAGCATAATGCCAATCTGAAAAAGGGCTCTAGTGGGAGATTAACTTGTAGCAACAGCATACTGACTGAGACAGCACAAAAATACAAGTGGGAGTAAGCAAGATCGAAGATTAAACTCTAAACACCACTAGATACTTTAGAGATTACCAGAGACTAGCCGTAGAGAAGAAATGTGAAACAGACTAAAAAAATCTCTGAGGTTGTAGGAAAGGAGGTGAGAACTTATTACACACATGGTGGTCATGTCTGAAAATGCAATCCTTGTGTCTGAGGAGATATGAGGGAGGAAAGGAAAGATGAACTCCTTGGGTTGTGACACTTCTCTACAGCCAAAGTTTGGGGGATTTGAGGGATCTCATAAATTGAACAGGGCACTGAAAAAATGATTTTAACATCTTCTGTAAATAGGAACATTTTAAAATTAAAACTGGGACTTGGTTATAAAATTCCCATTTCTGAATATGAGCTATACTGTGAGGAAAAGGTTAGTGAACCTAAAAAGACAATAAAAGAAAAAGAAAAATGTGGGATTCAATGAGAAGAGAAAAATCTTCACAGGTTGGTTTATATTTGCAAGAAATAGATAACATGGATAAACCAGGAAATTTAGTTGTTCAATGTCTGTCTGTGTTCTTGTTGGCACTGTAAGAGCCTTTTAGCTCTGCAAGCCCAAAGATCTGTGGTGGTTCTTCTGCAGAGGGGTCAGATCACGATACACTCAGGCCTGCCTGCGGTAGAGGAGGAAAAATATCCTAATTACATGTGGGACTGGACTGAGGCTTTGAGTGTTTGTCTCCACACATGAACATCTCAGGCACAGAGAGCTTTTCAGCCTTTGAAAACTGGTTTTCTCTTTAAAAACAGCCACAGAGAGATTTTTAGCTACTGAAAACTGGTCTTTAAAAACTTGAGTAATAAGAGGAGTTTGAGCAATTCCTTGTGGGAGCTGTCTCATTGACTTCTGTTTCACCTGTCTATGTGGAGATTATTGCTGTTTTCTGGTGTAATGGTTTTTGTGTGGCTAACACAATCTATATAGTCATAAGAATTAAAAAATTTATGTTAGCCAATAACATGATTTGCAATCAGAGCTTGATTTATTTTCTAAGAAATTAAAAGATGGTGAAACAAAGAAGAATTTAAGAAGAAATTATTTGCAATCAGAGATTGTTCTATTTCCCAAGAAATTAAAAGACCCCAGAATTTAACAAGAAATTAAAATATGGGATAATTTATTCCCTTCAGGCATTCACAGTTCCCAGCTGCATGTACCTTGAGCAGCTTTGGGTGACCTTCAAAGTCATGGCTGCTGGAAACAAGATCCTTTCACTGACCTGTGTGCCATGTTCATCCTTGAAAGGTAAGCTAAACTAATATTTTGGAAATAGTTTACTAGTTTAGATTATCTACTATTTAGATCTGCAAGTTTCTTGTGATACTGGTGAGATTTTTGTACCATCTGGTTTCTCAGAGACAAGGTCTCCTTTTCTCTACAGCTGACAAACAATCCTCTTGCCATACCTGTCATTGCATGGCATAACTGTCTAGGAATGCAGTTACAAAAGAAAAAATCATTTAATTAGTCTATTTTTTCTTTATTGTTTTATGCTATTGTGCTGAAATAGTAATGCATTATTTTTCATCCATACATTTAATGTTTCCTCTATTTATTTTGGCATATGTCATCTGTTGCTTCTGCAAATATATGTATGAATGTAATATCATTGGTAAAATCTGTGTACATTAAGTGAGTCATATGCAGTAATTTTGGCATTGAAGCCTCTATTTAGAAATCTAATCTCTTAAACAAAAAAAAAAAAGAAAAAAGATATTTTTGTTGAGACACAGGCACAGACGGTATTCTTCATGGTAAAAGCTACTGGTTTGAAATGTATTTTTTTTTTAAATAAAACTTATTTAATGGTGTGTGTCTTTTAACACCCAAGGTTAGTGGTGCAGTGCAGTTCTGTAGGGAAATCAGGTAAACTGTGCAATAAGGATAAAAAATAAACTCATGAAAAATGAGACAGTTGAGCTGTGCCATGTTTTGTATGACTTGTAATCTGTCATCCTTGGTTTTAACATATTCAGAACAGTTTGCTTAATGTTTTTTCAGGAGGCAAGGAAAACTAAGATGTTGACAGAGTTGCTGGAATATTCACATAAAGATGCAAAAGTAGGGACTAGAGCAGTTACAGGCTGCAGGCTGTTTTTATGCTCTCATGTTCACCCACAGAATTAAGGCCTTCACTTAGTCTGTATTTCCTGTACTCATGTGGTCCATATTTCTTTTCACCTGTAAATGAATGTTTATCTATACAAATATAAAGTCCATCATTTTGTTCTTCCTCCTCATGACTGTCAGTAAAATATTTTCAAATACACTGTTAGATCCTGTTATTTTCAGTGAAATTATCTTATTGTGTAATAAAATGTAATTATTTATTAATCAGACTGCAATTAATATCTGTTTTAATATCTGGCAACAGAAAAGCAAGGGGAAACTCAGATGGACTAAGGGTTAAATATTTTGAAATAACGCATTTCGAAAGAGTGAAGCAATGGAACCCTGTGCAGAGTATGCTACATACCTGCCAAAAGGGCCCAAACTCTGCTTTCTTGTGGGAAATATAAAATATCTGTATTAATGAAAGCAGGAGGCAAAGATTTAGACATTCAGACTACATGTAGGAACACTTTTTATTTTTTTTTTTCCAAGAAGAAAGCATACAATAGCTATTGATGGACTGAAACACGTGCTTTCCCAAAATACCTCATAAATACACACGAAACTCTTCATCTTCATCAGAATAATGATGAGTAGTGACATGGTCATTGTTATATTTTACAGACAATCGATGAGTGGTTTAGAAACTCTTAGGAACTAAAAGGAAAGCAAAATGCAAGTTCTCATTTCCTATTGAACTACTTTTGCATCAACGGAGATGAAGTTCACAACAGCCATATGGTTTTCCAGTGTTTTGTTTTCTCAGTTCTCTGCCAACTTCATTTGTCAGAGAAATGTCAAATATACAAACCAAAAGCTACAAAATCTTTGACCTAAGGAAACTGTAAGCCAATTTCAGAAAACAATTTAGACCATAAAATTGTGCAGAGTTTTGTCCAAGTTCTTTTTAGCAGCTGTGTATGAAAATATTTTAGTTTTTCATTGAGCAGTGCTTCTTGTTAGGTGTACTACAACACTATCATACAAGTCAGAATAAGATACAAATTCAAAGCACAAAAGCAAAGATAATTAACAGTGAACAGTGAACAGTATCCTTTCTGGATAATAAAGAAAATAATAGCTGACAGACTACACAAAAATCTGAGAAAAAAAATCCATAAATCAAGGATGTTAATTGTTATTTCCACTACTTGTTAAGATGAAAGATGACACTATGTAGGCATTTTCTCAGCGTGATCTCTCATAAACAGATGTCCAATGCCTTGGGTAAACCTGTACAAACTGAGAAGTATCTACTGACTGCATCATTAGTCTTCTTCTGATTTCAAGCCAGGGATGCTGGAGAACAAATTAGTCAACTGATCCTTGCCAAAGTCAAGTTTCATTAAGGAAAAGCATTTGTTGCAGGGTAGAAAGGAATGCTGCCTTTATGCTGAAATTTATATAACAAAGTCCTGGTGAAAAGATAATTTTTTAATTTCACATTTGAGTAATTAATTGCAAACTTTACATTCTTTTTCCTTTGTCCAATTTATGATGTACATTCATCATTCCTCTAAAGGATGCACTCTTAATTCGTTAAAAAAATATGAACATGCTTGAGGATACAACTCTTGACATTCAAGTAAAATACCACATTTTCCCAGCATCATTATTCACATGTACTCTATTCAGCACTGCTTCCTTGCCTTTTTTACACCTAATAGAAGTGAAGTGAATCACCAGGTCACCCATATGTGAGTTGTCAGCTCTATTAAGCCCATAGGTAGCAGCAAGCAACAAAACCACTTCTGATTTTGCAAGGCAATATTTCTTAGAAAGAGAATGATGCAGACCCTGATGGTTTTTCTCTTAAAAATATGTGTAGAATTAGTATGTTTTTCAGTATGTTGTATTTTCACTGAAGCTAATTTTTTGTAGTGTTTGAAAAGTGACATTTAAATATCAGAAAGGAAAGAAAATAATGTTTTGGGGATATACCGGTCTGAAAAGTGGGGGATGATAGAATGAAATCAAGAAAAAGAATATTTACATTTATACTGGGGAAAAAAAATTTGGCAGTGAGTGATTAGATCATGGAAAAATACTTCAAAAGCCTTAATGGAAAATGGGCATTTGTATCTCTTATCTGTATATTTCTAATAAAAATATTATCTTGAAAATTACATTCAAGAAATGGATTAGATAAACTTAGCATTTCTTACTATCTCTGCTATCTGTACATTTGTGCTTTCTTTGTGTGAAAGCAAGCAACAATGAATTGTGAGAAACTAATTATCAAGGAAGTTAGTGGCCTTAAGAGAAAAATTTACAGTTGTATTGAAAGCCAGTTTGAAATAAGGCTGGTTATTGTTTTATGGTCAATGCTTAGTTCTTTGTGATAGATGAGACAATACATATCATTAGAGTCTGTAAAAACACTTTTGTACAGAAAACCCTGAGAATTTCTCTGAGAAAAAAAATTTCCTCATTCCAAATGGGGCAAAGTTGCAAGTGAGCAGATCAGTCCCTTTGGTAGAACTGCAGCACCTTTTTACCACTGCTTCAGAAATTAAACTAAATAGGAGCTGGGGGTACCTACAGAGATCTGACCTTAATGGCTCTAATAGGCACTTGCCTGAATAAAACCAGAGCAGACCCAGGAATGCAGCCCTTTAATGGTGGCTGTCCTCAGGATGGACAAAGATTAAGGGAAGTTTCCTTGATCTTGCCTGTGTTAGTGTTCCAGAGGTATTCTGATTTCTTCAAAGAGAAGTTCCTTCCTAAACTTATCATCACAAATATTAACAGTGCATATTTTAGCTGCAGGTTTTATTAACAATTTCCCTAGCTTTGAGAAGACAGCAGAATACCTGCCAACATTTTCCCCCCAAAGTATGATAGCTAAAAATAACATTAAAAAATTAATTAGAAAAAAACTAATGCTTATTAACAGAAAATAAAAGTATTGGTCGTTTACATCTCTTTGGTCCATTTCACACTGCATGGTAACAAATTAATATTAATTGGATAACAAACCAAATATCTTTCTGGAAGCATTTGGAAAATTCAGTACGCTTTTAAAATTGCTATATCTAAGTTCAAGGAGCTACAAGTAAAATATGAGAAAGCCACAGAAGAATGCCACCTTAAGTGAGTGCTTTACCTGTGGCATTTAAAAATGCATATTTTTTGTAGTCTTCATCACATCTGGTCATTAATTGGAGTGCATCCGTCAAATATTGCAAGTGATGTGATGTGTTGGTTTTGCATTAATTGATTTTTGGTGATTTTTTTAAATTATAAAAAAAGATATATACAGCTACCATGACATAAGGATGTCTTTGGTTAGTATCGTCAAGGTGAAGCACCACTGGAAGTTTTTATCTACCACTAGTTCCTTCTTGGGTTTTTTTAAATTTTTTTGTTTTGTTTTGCTTTGGGGTTTTGTTGTTGTTGATTTTGGTTTTTTGCTGTTTGTTTTTTTTTGGGGTTTTTTTTTTGTATAAAAACTACCTCCTTTTAAGCTACATTTTGCTCCAAAACCAAATAATAAGTGTAGACAATTTGAACCTAAGCTTATTTGAATTTCTGAATACAATTTGTCTACAGAGGCCATAACTATATGCATTATGGCTCTATAGGTTATAAAACGCATTAACTAGATATACTACAAGCATAACCTAGCATAAAATGTGTTAAAATTTGCCATCAGAGGAAATGTTTCAAAAGATCTTGTGAATCTGAATGTTTGCTAAATACAAAGACCTACAGATTTTATATATTAATCTCTACCAAGTAGAGGTTAATATATAAAATATTCACATACAAAGCATTTCTTTAGTATTTTAGTTGTTAATGTTATTATTATCTGCAAGACTTGGATGCTTCCTGCTTCTATCTCAATTATGTTTTTCAAAGTGTTAGAAAATAATTATTTCAAATTAGCCTGCATATTGCTGAACAAACAGGAGTTGAATCAACAGCACATTTAGACAGAGGTATAAATTTAGTAATTCCAAATTTTATGTTATTCTAACTCCAATTCCCAATCAGAACTACGCTTACCCTCCCAAGAGTAATGGGAATGTCTGATGCCAAAACAACTGCACACAGTAATGCATGGAGAGCTTGAATGTTTAATTTCATATGCAAGTTCTTGCTGTACATGAAAGTACCTGGTTACCATGGCTCTGGGCAGCACAACAAATCTCTCAGCACAGCACTGTGCTGGAAATGACTCTCACAATAACTTTATTAAATATTTAATATTTTTAACTTTAGAAAAAACTTAACAGATGCCCCACAACCCTCATTTTCCAGGGATTTCCATGTGCTGTGTGTAAACACTGGTGGCTTGTATGTGGTCAGGCATTCAGCCCCAGGACCCAAAAGATAAATCTCCTGGCATCTCCAGTGACTGAATCATGTTTTGCTGGGGTGTTTCTGTCTGTTTCAATGACTGTGCTGAGTCTGACAAATTCAGTTGAGGGACTCCAACCTCAGTCTGGCCATCACCTTTCTGGGGAGGGGTTTAATTGCAGTTCTAGGCATTAAATTGTTTGGATGGAAGGAAGATGGCTGAGACTCCTTTTTCTGTCTCCTTCTCCCTCAGCTGTGTATTCTAGATAATACTCTTGGAGGTTTTTTTAAATACTAATTTTAAAAATGTTATTATTTTCAAAAAAAGGATATTGACTATAGATCAGTGCTACAGATATTTGCTTCAGCTGGAAAAAACTGAGGTTAAATCCTTAGATTTATGGGCATGTTCTTCCCAAGCAGTTTTATTATTCACCCTTTTTCATGAGCCATAGGTAAGACATAGCTAATTATTCCAGGAGTGTCCACCATATGTTAAGAACAGTTTGAATGTCCCCAATTTCAAAAAGCAATATAGAAGCTCTACGTTTTGTGTACTTCCACACTACAGTGGGGGAAAGTTGAAGCAAAAGTACAGAAAAAGAATTTAAAAACCCCAGGAAAACAGAAGACATTAGGTAGAAGAACCTGAAAGTTATGAGTGTGCAAGTCTTGTAAACTCGCCCACGTTCCTCCTTCTTGCTTACAAAGCTGGGAGGAACATATGACAGCTGCTTAGAGGCAGGGTGGAAAATGATGAGTCGGGGAGAAAAGAAAAGGAAATAGTAAAAGACATCTTATTCTCAAAGTACCTACCGAAATGCGGAGGAGTCTGTCATCTGGCACCCATCGGGATATAGACCCTGGAACAGATGCAAATAAATCCCAGAGGGAAGTTTTCAATACTTCAAAGACACCAAAGTTCACAGTTAGCTAGCAGTAGGCAGACCTCAAAAGTTTATCATTACAGAAATATAAAATATACTTCCCATGAATGAACAGTCCCAAGATTTAACTCTTTTTCTGCTGCTTCTCAGAATGATTAATTTGTTCTTACTTAGTATTTGATGAAAACCTTGTGCTAATAAAATTTAGCCTACGTGACATCCACAAAACATTCATTATTTCCTATCTGCCACTCAAACCGTGTGCTTTTATTTTTGCTTCCCAGTTGGACAAGCAGAAAATTCCTATCACTACACCAAATGTGTTTATGTCAGCACTTAACTCTTCGTGAGAGCTATACAGGTATTAATATAGGGAACAGCAATTCTTCAGCCATTTTTGCAAAGAGAATCTTAATAGTCCAGCTGTTCATGAATAGTAAATAAAAAGCAGCAAAAACATGAATGAATGGAGCAGCTGCTCAGAATGCTGAAGAATGTTTGCAAACACCATTTTGAAGTGTGCAATCAGCCCTGGTTCAGAGGGAAAACTTGGGTAACCAACAAAAAGTTTGAATAAGCAACTGAACATGTCAACAATATTATCTAGTCTATCCAAACTTTGAAACTATTCAGCTGAAACACAACTTTCCTGTACTTTTATGATAATTTTTTACTCCCAAATGGATCAAGACTAGAGCAAGAGAAACGCTAACATGTTTGTGTTGATGTTTCTGTGTGAGGGTGCAGAGCTCCTCAGCCACATTCACATATTAGCATGACTGCCTTACTTTGTGGTGCTTTAAGTGTGCAGGCTCTAAATTTCTAATTAATGAACCATCAGCTGTCAGAAATTGAGCTTAACTGGTAGGCAAAAGATCAGGATATTCCACCTGCTCCTGTCTTCTGAAATTCTTAAAAATAAGGGGTTTCCAGATTTGGTGAGTGGAAAGGAATAGATTTTGCTCTATTAATTGCCCTGATGAAGGCTGGCCACAGGGCCTGCTCTTGTGGCTGCTCCAGGAGCACATCCTGCCTGGAGGAGGCCAGGACCAGCTGTGTGTGCCCACTGGTTATCTTTTGGGTCCTGCAATTGTGCTTGTCTTGAAACCCAGAGCAGATTCTTCTCCCATGCCTGTCTGTCCTCAGCAGTGAGATTGCAAGGAGGATCTGGAAACATGAGCTATACTTTCTGTCTTTCCAAATTTGCTATTCTTTCCATTTTAGTGTGAGTTTAAGCTGACAAAGAACAACTGCTCCAGCCCAATTCAGTGGAATTTTTCAACTTTCCCTCTCCAAACCCATTGCTCCTGAATGAAGCATGCGATAAGTTCCATTTTCAAAATCCTAAGAGTTGAGCCTTTGCAGAGAGTTTCATATTGAAAGAGTCACGTTAACACCTTGGACTGTCTGATGTTGTGTACGTTTCTTTTTTGCAACTTCGTGTGCCTGGGAAGCTTACAGGAATAAGCAGGAAAGCAAAGAGCAGCTAAAGGACAGTGAAAAGTGGCAAGGAGACCACTGAGAAAAACAAGGCACAGGCATTTAGCTGGCCTCAGAGGTGACAGAAAAAATAAAACCCCTCTTAAAGACTCAGAGGGGATTTTGCAGAACTTGTTGCAATCTAGGAGGTCAGTCTAACATGCTAAATGAAAAACAGAGTATCAAGGACGTGCTGTGTAAACCACACCAGGGCAAAGAATTTTTTTCAACATGGGCTTTTATCTTAATTTATCTCACCCCATTTTTTTCTGTTTCTGTGTTGTAATTTGTGCTCTGATAAAACACCGTTGTAGAATTTAAAGCCCCATTGTGTTCTTGCTGTGCTTACTGTAAAGAAAAAATACAGCAAGATGCACCCAAAATCTCTGAATAGCCATCTGGTCAATGCTGTCTGGCCCATTTATCCATCAAAATTAACTCAGTGTTGGTTCTAAGCCGAGCACCTGCAAACCACAGCAGATAATGAATTTCTTCTCTTTGATTCCTTTACATCCCATCTGCAGGATTGTGCTCTGCTGCCATAGGAACAACTGATATTAACAAATTGATGGTTCAGAATGGAGTAAATTTTGGAAGGAAGAGTAACAAAATTAGCAAAAAGAATACTGGGTGATTTATATTATTTTTCGTGAATAATTTCTAAAACGCTTCCTTTTACATCAATTATTTGTATAAAATATTGGCAGCAACGTTATTAAAAGAAAACAAAAAAATTTTTCTTTGTGTATACACACACAAGCTGGTTTCAACAATCAAGGATCAGAAATTGAAGATAAGAGGTGTTGAGAAGATCAGCCCAACTGTTTTGGCTGCACACAGGCAGTACATAGCACAATCTTTCATCTTCAAACAGCAACCAGTTTTTTGGTCTTTGTTCAAATTCTGTTGCTGACTCAGATTTCCTATTTAATGTGCCTTGACCAAAGTGCAATGAAGCCAGTGCAGAGGTCTCATTAAGCTTTAATAAGCCCCAGTTTAGGCCCATGGCAGCATGGACATACTTATAGGCATAGAGGCGTAGCAAAATTATGGCTTCACTGGGCTACCAATGTCTAACAGGCCAAGTAACTACCAGGATAAGTGTATGGATTTGTGTCAGTAATTTTCTAGTTCCGTCATTTTAAATTCATATTGTCAGGCTAAAATCAACTCCCATTGAACCTACAAGCAAAACTCATACTGATGTAGCCTGGAGTTCATCCTCATGGCTTTTATGTTTTATGGAAATCCCTTGAGCTCAGAATATCAAGGACATTATTCTGTGTTGGCATACAAATACCATCACAGTTGCTGTCATTTTTTATTAGTTTTAAGATATATGGTCCTATTCCTATTTTGACTAAGTATGCTCTAAAATTTCCAGTAATCTGTGGAAAAGAAGCTGACTTGCATGCCAAGTCAGCTTATTTTTTTTCATTACCCTTTGCTACGCTTCTAAATTTCCTCTGTCAAAATATAAATATACAAAATGTTCATGTTGGCTGTATGTCACGAGCAGCTCCTAGTGTAAGGTGTTCCAGCTGAGGCCTCATTTGTTTGTGGTGATCTCACATCATCTATGTCATTCATCTTCTCTTTCAAATTTGGCTGACCACCTTTCATCAGGAGAGAGGAATAACAAAAAAAGAACTTCTTTCAAACTTTTTTGAAACCATTTCCCAACATTATTGTAATGAAATGAATGGGAAGGTGAGGTGCTATGCTCACAAAAGTAGCAGCATCCAGGGGACAGGTGGAAGTTCCTCTGGCATCTCGAGTTTGGGCTGCTGATAGAATGAATTGAGACCTGCATGGCAAGGTACCTTTGCCTTCAGGGGCTTGCAGAGAGGGGCAGGATTTGCCTCTGCAGTGTCAGGGAGAGAAAGGATGGGACCAGATCAAAACCCCAGCACTAAGAACGAAGGTACATAGGTTTAATTCCAGAATATTCAGTTAGTTAGTCTCAAAGTTTCCAGGTGGAGGTGAAATACCGAGCAGCGCTGTCTTTGATGATTCTACTTTAAATCTCTATGAGGACAGGAAGCGTCGCTAATGATGATAAAGGCTTATTTGGATATATTCACACAAATAATGCAGCAGGAGTTGGTTATTAAGCAAAGTAAGACTCATAATAGGGTAACATCTGCAAAATCTGGGTGATGGTATAGATGTGATGATGCATATTTGGGGGGTGTGGTATGCATAACCCAAGATTTTAATTTTTAGTGAATAAACCTTATGTATGTTTAAAAACAGTTAACACAGAAGGATAAACACAGAGCTTCACTTAAAACAGCTTATAATTTTCAGCTATTCCCTTTGACTTCCTGTTTTGTACATCTAATGCTTGGCCAGTACAGCTTAATTAGAAAATGCTGAGTATTATATCAATGAATGGTCAGAAAACTTGTAATTTTTTATCCTTCTCCCTCATTTGAAATCCCACATGGTGTATTTTTAAATGGAAATGAATTATTATAGTATGACTAGTCATAAAGCATTTTTTTCCCAGGGAACCATGTCATGAAAGGGCATATGCACAGAGCTAAGTGTCTAAAATGAGATCTTTATAGCCAGCTGAGACACTGAGAACAATGGACTGAGAGTGGTCACTAATGACATTGTTAATGATAGATACCATTACCTTAGAACAGATGTCAAAGTGAAATAGCATTATAGCCTTCAAGATGGACTGCCTTGTCCTTCTCAGTAAATCTATTAAGGTGGCTTGCAAGAACAAAACAGGAGGATGTTTATTTTCTCTCCTTTTCCTGAAATGCAAAGTATCCTTTGCATTTGTAACATTTACCTGCAAAAAGCTCCAGTAGAAAAAAAAACCCAGACTTCACGGGCAAAACATGCACATGGGGTAGTAAATATAAAATATATATTAGTGAGAAAATAATATGTTTAAAAAAAAATTCTGATTAGACTAACCTAGAATTAATCTTTAATCTATCCTAAGATCAAAGACAAAAATGGTGTCAGCATGAATTAGAAAGAACAGAACTTTGGATTGCTGTAGCTGTACCTAAAGACTGGAGAGAAATCTGAATGGTGGTAGGTTTAGGGTTTAGTTTTAAGAACTGTATTTCTAATCTAGGAGATTAGAATTCTTGTGTCTGCTTGCCTACAAATCTCTGTGAGTGTGATTGCATGGGTATAGAAATGCAGAAATACATCCATGAAAACCCTTATTAAGGTAGGGATATATGACAGTGCAGGAGTAAAAAGATTAAAACAGAACAAGTTACCTGTGATTCTCATTTTA
The DNA here is from genome assembly GCA_013397075.1 of Rhabdornis inornatus. Lineage (NCBI taxonomy): Eukaryota > Metazoa > Chordata > Aves > Passeriformes > Rhabdornithidae > Rhabdornis > Rhabdornis inornatus. The sequence continues at coordinate 2,017,736 of VWZS01000321.1, read as the reverse complement.
TTTCATTATTTCTTTTGAACACGTGAATATGTAAGGTAAATTTGATTTTAAAGTTGTAAATTGCATAAATGAAGCCAATTAAGCATATAAAGGCACCAAAAAATCATGTAATGTATCGGAAATACATCTGAGAAAACTGACAGAAGAAAAGCCATTTCATTTTTTATTTTTGGACTTTTTGATTTTGTATTTTATTTGCTTTACATTCAGTAATAGGTCCATAAACATGTGTATCAAATGAAACATATCACTACAATATGAATTGTACTTTTAAAGTACAATAAATACAGAGTGTATGAAGTCACTTCAGATGACTTATTTGGAACTTCAGATTGAGTATTGGTTGCAAATACTTGTCATACAAGCTATATGGAAATTTTATTTTCTAGAGTGTTACTTCTCTATATTTGTAGGTTTTCTCTACTACAGTATTTACTCCTATACGTGTTTATATCTCTGGTTTCATAATAAAAAAAATGATGGACATAGTCTTTTTTGCTAGAAATGTAGCTTAAATTATCATATCTGACAGCTAAATTGAGATATTCATCAAGCATACAAATGAATACCCAAAATACTCATGCATTATTCACCAGTTTTATCGTGATGATGTGCAGGGCCCTGGGATTATCATCTGCTATTGTGGCTCCATGAAGTGCTTTGCAAGGTACTAAGTGTGGTACCTACATTAGCAGGGTGGCTCAGGCAAAGGTGGATGCTTTTATGCTCTCAGAATTGTTCAGTCAAATTAAATCTGCAGTTTTAATGGGGTTTGAAGCATGTCCTGGAACAGGGGTCATTTTGACTTTGCAGGGGGAAGAATAGCAGAGGAGAGAGAATATGGATCATAAAAACTTGGTCCAAAGTTCAGTGAGTGCCACAGGATTGTTTCCATTTCTACTGACTTCATAGTGCTCTGGATCAAGCTCAGTGCTTTGGTCTCAGATCAAATTTCTACATACTCACGAATACATTTCCTCACACAGACAGGAAATTTCAGTCTAAATTTTGCAGCATCCCTGCCATATAAATCAAGGGAATTTGTTATTGCTTCTGGTTATTTCATATCCTGGGTAATATACAGGGAAAGTGCCTCACTTCACATTTTGCTTCATGTACTGGTTCGTTATCTTTGAAGCAGAATTTTTATCATTTTGCTGCTGCACTGAACCTTGCCAAAAGAATCAGCAGAGGAGAGGTAAATGGAAATCCCTATCCTTGCACTCTAAAGTGCCTGTTCTGCAATAGCACTGGGGCCAGCTGGGGGAATATGAAAAATTTACACAGACACACCCTTCTTAGTGTGAGCTTCCAAGTCCCCAAATCTGCTTTCAAGACAAGCAGCAGTGCTTGGAACAGAAGGGGGATCAACAGCCTTTGCAGTATCATGGAGAGAGGAGCTGTTCTGCAAAGTGACAACGAGCCTGAGGATGAGCCTAATGAGCAAATGGAGGCAGAAACAGTGATTTCCATGAGGCCCGGGGGGGGTGTGTTTATTTGAGTCAGGATCTTTAATGAGCAGCTTGCTGCAGCTATGGTTATTGTCAGCACCTGTATCTGTCGCTGCTTATTGGGATTTCAGTTCAAACTGCTCCTGGAAATGGGATTTGGCTTTACAGTCAGGGTTTGAAATTACTCTTACATGCTGCAACCTTGTACCATCTTTTCAGATCCTCGGCAAGAATGAGGGGTTGTAGTGACAGAGGACTTTTATGAGCTCAAACATGCTTGTGGCCGTCAGACACACAGCAAATCATAGAAAAGGTGTCAAGCCAGCAGCCTCTGTTATGTATTTCGTCAAACTAAAAAGAAACAAAAAATCCACACATTTTAATGAAAAGCCTCTGTGCTAAAGAGCAACAAAATTTTGTGCATTTCTGCTTTGGGGCTCTAAATGAGTGAACCAGCTGAATACTTACCTCCTATAAACAGGAATGTGAACATAACAAAAGCAAGGGGTTTTGTTTTTTTTTTCAGTTTTCATTAATTTGAAAGAGATATTCAGAGATAACAGCCATGTGGGTTATGCACGTGTGTGAGCAAGAAAAAGAGACTTTTAAAAAAGAGCCTCCACATCAAGAGTTCCTTCAGTAATTCTTTTCCTAATACTTCATTCTCTCAATACTTTTTTTCTGATTCCAACAATGAATTTCTTCTCTCTTCTGAAATCAGCTGTGCCTCATGCATGCTCTGCTGCTGATTCTGAGAAGGTTGTCTGAGCATGTGGGCTATGTAAGGGTGGGTGTTCTCTCAGAGCTATTTTATGAAGTAGGGTTTTAAAGAAACTTGAGGATATCAGAGATGGAGGGTACTGTGAGAAAACATGGCATTTAAATATTTTCTCTTTGATTACAGTCCCTGGAAGAAACATTGTTTAATTTCTGGCTCTCTGTAAATTATTGGTTAAAAAAGTCGGAGGAGGCGTATTTTAAGCCCACAAATTCCTTGGAAGGATTAAAAAAAAAATATCTGATTTTCCCGGCTGAAAATACAAGTACAGTGGCATTAAGCTGATCCAGGTTCTGAGACAATGGTTCTGAATCAGTTTTATGTCTAGTATGTTTTATGACTCCACTTTGAGAAAGATGAGTTATTTTTCTTGGCTGTTGGAAAATAAAACAAATGGCTGACATTTGATCTCTTTTAGCACCCAACCACATTTTACTAGTCTTGTAAAACAGATTGTCATAATCATGAGTGGATCTCTTAATTTCATCTCACTCTGAGGTATGGAAGATTGCAAGTTCCTTTGTTAATGCTGATAAACCCTTCTCCTTCCAGGAAAGGGTTCTTCCATACCACATCCCCTGGAAGAATGATTCTCATTGCTGAGTTGTTTACGGACCAAACTGTCTCCCCCTGATTTATTTCACAGGAAGATCACTTTATGCAAGCAATTACACAAAATTATATGCCCTTCTGAGCTGTTTTGAACAGGCAGGGATTCAATAATTTGCCTTCTTAGAGAACTGCAACCAAGTTACAAATCCTCTTCTCCAAGTATTCATGTGTTCATGCTTTTATCTGTCTCTGCTGAAGAAAGAATAAAAGAAGGTGTTACCCCCAAGTCTCTGAGATTTCTTGAGTTCTTAAAAAATAATTGGAAAGTCCAAGGTCAACAACCTTATTTCCTTTTTTTCTTGTTCTCCTCTTTTTCTTAAATGTAATGAGAAGAAATATTTTAACAAAGAAGAGCCGCTCCTGTCCTAACACTGAAGAGAAATAGAGGTCTTCCCTTAAGACTCTGACCTGTAACTCCAAGAGCTTGCCAAGGAAAGGAGGTTGTCTGTTGTTCAAGTTAAATCATCCCTTTTGACCAGTCATTTATTTATTTTTCCTCATGACCAGGCTATGTCAGTTTAATGTTCCAGATGGATGTGTTCTAAAAGCATCACACTCAGTGCCTGTCTCTGAGAGATTTATGAGAGACCAAAAGAGGCCCACTAGTACAAACAGGTGTGGGTGAACTTAGATGAAATGCTGGATTTGTCCTGATTCAGTTTTATCTGCAATACTATATCATCAGTCTTTTAAGTCTGAGAACTTAATGTGCCCTGAAATCTTTCATATATTGGAATGTATCAGTTCCAGCTCTTTGTTGTAGGTAAAATATGCTTTTCTTACTCCTATTGAAATAGTGCAATGAGCTCATTGTTTCCAAAGATATCTTTTCTTCCTCTTCACATCTCGTAAAACAATCTATATCTTTTATCTGAAACCATATTGTTGTAAAATGAGATAAAGCAGAAGAAAGAAGAATCCTCTGATTTGTGGTGGTCTTCAGATATTGAACAAAGCCAACTATTTTCTCCAATTGAGTAAAAGCCGTTTTTTCTGGTTTGGGTTTTTCTGGTTTCTTTGAGGTTTTTTTTTTTTCCCTTAATTTGGCAGTTTAGGTACTCAGACTCAAAAAGCTTTAGATTCAATAGAAGTGTCAGTAAGAAGCTGTCAGAATTCGGGAGATATTGACATTTTTCAGTCAAGCTATGGATGAAAACAGAAAAGATAAAACTGACACCGTAAAACAAGGTGTAGAATCCTGTTCACGTTGCAGTCAATAACAGAGCTACTAAGATTTCACCCGAGGGATTTTTTAAAAGCATGTGGATGACCTGGGAGCCCTTATAATGGGGTTTTATGGTGCAAAGACACACAAATGCTTTTTGAAGTTTCTGACTGTGACCCAAATTGAAGTATTAGCTGGAATGGTATATTGTGATTTTCTCTTCTTGACACCTACACTGGAACAAAGAAACAATTCTAACAACCCACAACACTGGGGTTTGAATTCTCTGACATTATTCAGATGAGGGAGGTGGGACAACGAACAAGTGTAAAAGGTTTCGTGCTTCTTTAATTAACAGTTCTTGCTTGTGACATGCTCTTCTAAAACCTTAGGAAATTCAATCTCTTCACTGAATTACTGCAAATTGTCCAATAGGTGTTGTGTTTCCAGTTCTTCCTTATGATCCTTAGGATTCCTTATGATCCTTAGGATTCCTTATGATAGGCTTCCCTGCTATACACCACCCTCAAGCTTGGGTTTAGGCGAAATGTGTTTATACCATTTTCTTCCTTTGTGTTACAGTTACTGAGAAACTAAATTATAAGTGGTAACTGTTTTTTTCCATATACAATAATAAAATTAATACCATATTCGTGCAGAATACTCAAGAAACAGTTAAGAGGAAAAATATTCATAGCAGGCTTCTATCACTGAATTTTTTCTATCTCTCTGAAATAGCCACTTCTTATGTGTATGGCCAAAATTCATCTATATTGCAGAAAGTAAGGCTGAATTGGTGATTCATCCACTTCCCTTTGTGAAGCTCCAGTTGTTTAGTATTTTATGTAGCCCGACCAGAGCACAGAGATATGTAGTCAGTTAATTAACTTGAAGAAATGAAATAACAAACTGCATATAAAATGTTCATGAAAAATAAAGATACCAGGAGTGCACAATATACACGTCTTACAGATTTAAGCATATGATTTGATTTTGTTTTTGTTTTCAGTAATTACTCAATAATAATGGTAATAACACTCTGTTTATTTAGGACAAGAGATTTTGGGGAAAGTTTTCTTTGAGCATAATGAGGACATTTCCAATGACTTTTTTTTTTCATTTAGAAGAGAAGAAATTATGTTTGTCTTATGTGTTTGATTTTCTAAAAGTTCAGACAGTTCATCGTATGGATTCAGACTCTGGTTTCCAAAGCTGAGAATAATTCTAGGTGTTCTAAGTATTACTTGTGACTTTCTTTTGTATTGTGTTGAAAATAATAATCCTTGAGATCACAGCCTTTCTTTCCTCATGCAATTTTGAGTTTGGCTACAAGAAAGGCCATTGGATACAAAGGTGCCTTCATATCGTCTTATGTCTTTTCTTTCAAATCCCACATTTTCTGGTCTCATCAACTTTGTAATCTCTTTTTTTCACTACTGATGGAATTTTTTTTCAGTTTCTTTCTGCTGTGTTCCTGATGCACTGCAGGAAGTGCTAAACATTGTGTGCTGCTCAGCCCAGTGCAGGACCTGTGCCTATCTTTGTTTAACAATTAACTCCTGTAATGACTTTCACCATCTTCAGCTAAAACAAATGCCCAGCAGGAAGAAAAAGAGATAATCATTCTTTAGCCAGACACACTGGGAACAATTAAAGGCAATGTTCTCCCCTTGCAGAAATTTGCAAATCCAAATTTCAATGCACTAATTGTGCCCATAGGCCCCAGATCACCTTTGAATCCCTGGGTAGGAGCAGCTCTCTCAGGGATGTGGGTTTTGTGCAGCAGAGCCCACAGGTAAGCTCAGTGCAGCTGTGACTGAGGTGCTGAGCCCATCCTGGGTTGGGTTGGGTTGTTCTTGGATTTTGGATAGATCAGGATGTGGACCAGTATCTCATTTGTGAGAGGCTGAGCACATTTAAAGACGCATGAAGGGCAACTTTAAGCTGTAAGAACGTAATGTAAAGGAGATAGTGCTCCTTTAATACCACAAGTAGAAATGGGTTTTTTGCAAAGAAGAAAGCTTAATAAAATCATTTGAAGGCTGACAGTAAGTGAGCCTTAAATGTGCCTACCTGGTAAATGTCATCTCTTCTCTGCCTCTTAATCATGGGAGGTGGTGTCAACACCTGCCCAGCCCGACTGCTTCACAAACCCAGCCCTGAGGCTTTCATGTGATCATGCTTTTGGTGGTCTAGTGCACAGACACTAATATTTGCTGCTTATAAATAATAGCAGCAAACTGAAGACCTTAAGCTTTGGCTACAGGACACCAGAGACGTGTGAGGTCATATAATGGATCATAGGCATCAAAATGACCTGATCATTAATTTTTAATTCATTTGAAACGTGCATGTTTCTGCTGGGGCAAATTGTTGTTAAGGGCAGCTCTTTTTCTCTTTATCCTGTCTGTTTTGCAAACTAATACTTTTATTGAAGTGTCAGTAGTTTGTATGTGCACTGTCAGCTTGATACAGGTTCCACAGAGGTGTAAACATTCTCTCGATATGTTCTGTGCCTATAGGATGTGCAGGAACCAGCCAGAAGATCACTAAAATTAAAGGTGAAGTTGATCTTCCAGTGTAATTGTGCCACACCAAATGCAAGGAAGCACAAATTAAATGGCATGCTTTTATTTTTATTTTTTTTTTCCCAGATCCAAGTATTATTTTCTAACAAGTGAAAGGAATGTTTAAATAGTGTCTACAAATCTAAAGCAGTGGCAGGACACAAGCGACCCCAGGGTGCCAGTAGTAGGTGTTGGAGGTCACTTACCTACTTGACATCCTTTGGACATCCCTGTAACTGAAAGAGTGAGATAAACACACAGCGCAAATTATATCTACAGCCACATCTGCTGGAGAGAGGAGCAGGTGGTATTCCCACATTGTTGTGCATTGCAGCATTTGGTGTGTTTTCATGAAAAAAACAAGCAGTTTGTAACTGAGTCCTCCCAGGAAAAGATAGAGGAGTGTTGAACAGGATCATTCAGGATGGAAGAGATCTGTAGTGATTTCCTTGCCCAGCCTCCTTCTCAAAGCTTTTGATTTTCCTGCTGCTGCTCAGCCATGGTGATCTGGCCTCTCTTCATCGACCACCCATTTCATTGACCTGAGAGTTTGGGGAGCAGAATTAAATACTTTCTTCCTGTGTTTAAGTTTCTTGTTTCCTACAGAGTCTAACAGGGCAGCCCTCCTTCCTCTGCTCACTTCTCCATACTCCATCCCACTCCTGCGTGAGTGGCAGGCAGAATCTGGCTCTCAGTGAGTTGAATGAACAATTGGATTGGGAGCAGCAGCAAATCCCACCATCCCACTGCAGCTATGAGCTTTTAGTAAATAAATGGGAAACATTTCACATAATTAAATACCATCTTAGGAAACTGGGAAAAAAATGCCCTAATTTAGAAAAGCATTCAGAATTGCATATGAAACATGCTGCTTAAATGTATTTTATAGTGAATTTGCAGCAGAAACACACATCTGAATGCATTCATGGAAGATCACATTCAGCATACGATCTTTCAATCTGTCGGGGTTTTTTTGTGGGGCACGCTGTTGATAACACTGCTTTAATAGCTTTGCCACATCCAAACTTCACCTGCCTATCCCCCTGCCCCTAAAAACTCCCATTTAACCAGGGTTCTCATTTTATAAATCACATTTTGTAATAGAAGTCAGTTTTGTGTGCCCCAAGTGGGTAAGCATTTCCATCTTTATATCAAGAATTAAGCATCTCCTGAGAAGGAAGAGAGGTCAAGTGCTGTAATAAACCAGATTCCATCAAGAATGTGAAAAAATGCTGCTCTGACCAAAGCTAAATGGAAGTATATTTGGATTGGGATGTGATATGAAAGAGTAATGAATAAGCTGAAGCTATTTCTAGAGTTTATGCCCACTGTGGCTGATTCCATCTTGTTCTTTCTGACACTGTTATTTACTCTGAATTACAGTGAAAGCTCTTAATACATACATGATGTATTCAAAAGGCCAGGCCCAGAGCCAGTTCCAAGTGCCTTAATTTCACAACACATATCTTTGCCTTTTGACTGTGTACCTTAAAAACATATTGAACTCTTGGAAATGAAATCTGACTGGGAAGTAAGCACAAACTAAGTACATGTAGGCAGGTACTGAATAAGAAAATAGTTTCATTGGGCTTGTGGTCCAGTAAGAAAAGTGGCTCTGAGAAATCTGTCAGTGTCTCCCTGTAGCTGAGTAGGTTACTTTGCCACATTCATTACACTTGAAAATCTCTTCTTGATTTCAGTAGAAATGCTATTTTTCACTGAAATTTTCTATTTGGTAGCAAGCATACCACAATATTATTTCCATTTAATCTATTAAATTGCCAAAGGAATAAAATACAAGTTTTAGTATCTAGCAAAAACACAAGTCTGTATTTATTAGCTTGCTGTAGTATTTCTTTTGGTCAATAAATCTGGCAATTTTCTTTTCTAATAAAAAAAAAAACACAAAAAAAAAACCAAAAAAACCCCTGTCCCTTTCCTGCTCCTTGCACATTCTGAATATCCAACTAACTGACAGAGATGAAATAAATTTTTGATATTTATTATGAACAGAACACATATTGCTTGAAGTAAAACATAGTTTTTAACCTAAAAAAATGTAATACATTATTTAAAATATATTTTATCCTTTTGTTTTCATTTCTGATGGAATAATGTTGAGCATCACCATTAAAGTCTAATTTTAAAAAAATATGACTTCATATGCAAACTGCAACAGATGTGGCTGAGAAGAACAGAGACTTATATCAATAATATTCACATTCTAGGTAGTTGGTAAAAGATGACATATGGAATTCTCTGGGGCATATCAGTCATAAATAACAAAGAGAAATTTCTTCAATTTCTGAAGAATAACTTGAAAAACTTTAATTCCTACTGTTTATTTTTGAAGCTATTCCTGAAAAATTACTTTTGGGCAGTAGGTGATTACTGCTAATTTACTTTTCTATAATAATGTTTTTTCTGTATTGTCTGAAAATTCACCTGTTTTTTTACAGGTATGCAATCTAATACTGTAAGGGATATTATCTCTACCTACAAGCTTTGTCTTTACTATACCGTACAGCTACAAAATAAAGAAAATTCAGGACATTACTATAATTGCCATCCACCTTACATTTTCAAAAGCACTGGAGGTCATTGCTGGGTATTACTGTACAGGGACACGCTGTCCTCTCAAAATAGTAGTGATCAGCAGACCAAGAGATTTTGAAAGTACCCACCAGCTTTCTGCTCTGTGTAGTGCTCTGCCTCCCTGCATTATTAAGTGGAAATAATTATTTTGAAATTTCCATTTTTAGAAGAAGACATCCTTCCTTGCCTATTACTCAGCTAAACCACCTCATATATCTGTGCAAAAGAGAAAAATGGGCAGCAGTCTAGATAATTCCCTGTGCTGTGTGTTGAATTCCCTGAATCAGGTCAGCTGGAGCTTCAATGCTTATATTTTGTGCCTGATTATGGATATCAATTTCTCAAAATGCTTCATCACTGCTTAAATTAACATTTTATAGTAAAAAATATTCTCATTTCTTTTCATATCTTTCAGCCAACGTGGTTTCATCATTATTACTGCTTGCTTTTTATGCAAAAAATATTGAATCTTAGGTCTCAATTTTTACTTTTTTCTTCCTGAACATACTAGATGAAACTTCTCGGGAATAATACTTTAGCCTTAAAGATGAATCAGCCTACATTGTTATTAGAAAGAATGCCAGGACAGAAGCAACTTGATTTTCATAATATTTCCATTGAAGTGGATAAGGAGATTTTTCAGCTCTTTTGGGTTTTGACAATTTGAAAAAAAGAAACATGTAGTTTTAAAAGGTATGTTTAGGGATTTCTGGGTAGACCTAAAGTAAAATTCCATATAATGATAATTCAGCTGTTCTCTGCAGGCATGTTTTTATTTCCATAACTTGAAGTTTATCACCTACTTAAGAGTATATATGTGTTATTAAATCTAGGTGTGAATAATCATAATAAATCCAAATGAAATGGTTTAAGAAAATTAACAACTCTGAATGTTTTTGTCCAAAAAATAATTTAAAAAAAATTAACTATCATGATTTATTAGCTTGAATTGTTTTTCTCTGAAAAAAAGCTTTTGTTTTGTGTACTCCCCCATGTCCACACAAGTTAAGACTGGTGTATACCAGCAAATTCAGCCTTTCCTCCAGGTCTGGGGGGACCCTTGCAGATCATCCTGTCACTAGAGAGGAGACACTTTCCACTTTCTGGTGAAAAGTGTTTTTCACTTTTTTTTTTTTTTTTTATTTTTTCCACTTTTTGAGTGGAAAGCCAAGGTCAATGCTCCATAGCCTGGCTTGCGTGTGGTAGTTTCACCAGTAGCCACAGGGACACCTGTTTTTTTGGTTCTTTGAAATACTTCTGCTGTAAACATACATAAAAATAAGACTAAAGCTTTGTTTTCGTAATTTCATAATTTCTTTTCCACTAAGAAGAAAATGGAAACATTCTTCAGGAGACTTGTGGCATTCAGTCTTCTGGGAAGCTTCAGAAACTGCATCCACAGAAAGATTTTTTTCCTGTTTACCTTATTTTTGGGCAAAGATAACTCTCTTGCCTTGCCTACAGCCACTCTCACGTTGCTTCTAAGGTTGATGAGTCAGCCCCATGTGCATAATATTAATTCACAGATCTTAAGTCACCTCACAAAAATGGTCACTGTCATTCCAGGAAAGAACAATGTCAGAAAGTGACTCATTAAATATCTGATGAACGTGAAGTCATCATGATGGGTTCATGAGTTTTTAAATCCATGTTTTTCACGTAGTGTAAAATGACATGGGACACAAGGATTTGATATGTGATGGAGACAAATACCTGACACAAATACAGATCTCACTATGGCCTGTCCTTCACAAAACTGCCATTGAGAGGGAAAATGTTATTCATGGTAGAGAGAGCTTTTCACAGTCTTAGCTCCAAGATGCTCATGTGGATTATGCTCTCTAAAATAGTGAGGAAAGTACAGAAACACAAAATGTAATGCTATGTGTAGGTTTTGAAGCTATATGGGTGTTCTCAGTACAGCTTTATGAGGTGTGTAAGGGCTTGGGGAGAAAGGCAGCAGGTGTAGGTCAGAATTACTCTCAGTCTGTACAATTATGAGGAGCCAGAATTGTGAGTTCTCCTCCCCACTCACTGGTCAGTCCTTAGGGATTTGTGGTCCCAGTGACACATATGTGAGGAGAGTCTCCTCAGAGTTTGTAGGAGAACAGTTTGTAAGGATAGTGCAGAAGGCAATATTTCCCAATGAGTTACAGCTGTACTGATTGCTGGGGAGTGGAGACAGCCTTAGTGAGGATGCCCAGTGAGGATGGGGGTTATAAAAGAGTGGGTCAGCTGGTCATCATTTGGAGTCTTAGAGTGTGTTGTAGTTTGGGATGGAGTCTGCTGGCTGTGCTGTGAGGAGGAAGGGACATGTGGCTGTGCAAGGGACAGACGAGGTAAGAAGATGCTGTGTGAGGGACAGACAGGGTTGGGTGGCCGGGTAAGGGACAGCTTGGGGTTAGCCAGTCATGTAGAAGGAAGAAGCAAACTTGCAGAGGGCAAGAGTCAGAGCTGTGTGGAGTTGCCTATAAGAAAAGGAGCTAGAGTTGAGGTAAAAAGTCCACTGAAAGAAGGCATGAAAAGTTTTTAATAAAGGACTGATGATGGTGTCAGTGCAGTCCATATTGACATAATTACTACAAGGGCTGACTCTCCTTTTGTACCTCCAAAGCTCAGGAACAGGGAGGGAGAAAGAGCCACCATGAGGGCACGTGGGGTAAGGACCAGCAGGGCATGGCAGTGACTGTGTGAGTACATCCATGGAGTGGCAGAAACCAGGATAGGGAAGAGGGGCAAGTGCCATCTCTCTCAGTCTGTGTGTGAGCATCCATGGAATGACAGAAACCAGGATAGGGAAGAGAGGAAAATGTCATAGCTCTCAGTGTATTTGAGCATCCATGGATTGGGAGAAATGAGTATAGGGAAGAGGGGAACCTACCATAGCTCTCAGTGTGTGTGTGCACACCTCAGCCACCCAAGAATGTGCCTGTGCCATTTGCAGCAACATGACTTAGATGTTTGTCCTTGGATTGGTTCCTGTCATTATTAACTGGAAGTGCAATTGGCTTCTCAGAATTTTGCCCAGGCTTCCTTTAATGTCCGGGTGATGTAATGAAGATGTAAAGTAAGTCTCAAATGCAGGTTTTGTGGCACTTAAAAATTTCTTGAAATCCCTTTTTAGTGTTGTAAAACTCATCTCCCTGTTGTGAACTCATGCAGGCATGATCTCACTTTTGGCTTAAAAATCATTGCATCTCGCCAAAGACTGTTGCTATTCCTCACCTTTTGAATATAATTTGATCTTCTCATGCAGCTGTAACAATAAGATTTTTGATGGGCTGGAGACAATTGCAGAAAATAACAAGTTGGCACAAGGGAATGTAAAATGACTGATAATTTTACAGAAAAAAATAAGAGCACATGACCTCTGAGGCTGTCGTCCAGCAAATGTCCTTGCCTAAAGCCTATAAACAAATCTGAGCCTTTCTGAAACTTCTTATATTTCCCTTTCTAGTGTTAATCTTGCAAAATGCATTCTCATTTTTGCCTTTGCTAATTTTATCCTCATTAAAAGATATCACTGTCATCAGAGATTTTCATGTGGCAGACTTGCTTCCAACTATTTGTTGAAGGGATACAAAAATGCCTTCTAGACCTCTCCCTTGTTTGACTAATGCTTCCCTGCACAGTTGAGAACCTAGGAGCTCTCCCAAATGCCAGCTCCATTATCATATCCCCAGCTAGTTTAAGCCTAACTTAGCAGCATCATTACATGGCACTGCAGTCTGCAATTCAGATACAAGTCCTTAGCCCTTGGTATGTCACTGTTAGTAAGATCATCTCTTTCAAGGTAAAAAATAAAGCATTAAAGAGGCACTGTAAATTTTTTAGGACATTATTTGTATCACAAAGGAATCACTGTCACTTAGCAACTGCTGCTGACAATTGTATTTTATGATCACAGAGTTTTAGCACTGTGGCTGGTACTTGGCTATACACTCCTGCTCCAAAAGTATCTTTGGGCATCTTGGTTTTGGGTAAAAAAGCCACATCATTGCAGTGACAGAGACTGCTTAGCTCACCGTGCCAGCACAGCATAGAGGGTGTAAGGCCATGATAAACTGAATAATACATCCAAGTTTGAAAGGGAAATGTATTGTAATACACACTATTTATAAATATGTGATGGACTACTGTGGTCATTGCAGCTCATGTTCCAGGTGAAGGTAAAAGATACAGTGCAAAACCAGACAAAAATCCTTCTGCTCTTTCCCAGGAAACCTCTCTTGTTTACCAACAGATATTTCCCAGTGAAGGGCATAAGTTTGTCCTGATTATACTGATCATATTGATTGTATTTAAACCAACTGCTTTGGATATCTCAGTTTTAAGAAAAATCACATTAAAAAGTATAAGTCAATTCAAGATTTGCCTCTGCAATCTGGAGCCCAGGATGGAATTTATAATGTTCCAACTTCCAGCCTGCTAGACTATTACCATTAATTGCTTCCTGGGAATGCTACAAACCAAGCATATTAAGATTTCTTTTCTCCTTAGTACAACTCTAACACCATCATTATGGAAAGTTGATATAAATTTTGTTGTTCTGTAGTCAGAATTGTAAGACACTTGAATTTGAATAAACATATTGCAAGCAATGTTCAGACTTCTAAACATCTTTAATATTCCACACATGTACAAATAATTTTCCCCTTTTCTTTTTTTCTAGTACTATAAAGCCTAAAACCAATATGTAAGATAAAAATTGTCATGTAACTCTTCCACACCAATGTTAACTCTACAGAATTGTGAGGATGTGCTTAAATTTTCGTCTAAAGTTGTTACATAAACCAGAATCAAAACATTATTACCCAAGTAAAATATCTTCCCTATTACATTGTACAGATATGGCTGAGAAGATAGGAAGAAAATGTCGTTGGTTTGTGCAAAATAAAAGAAATGGCTATTGTAGTGCTGATGCATTTTCTATAGATCAGTTTCTGTTTGGTTTTTCTTCCCTTAAATATCCATGTTTCCATCTATGAGAGACGAGGTGGAACTTGGTTTCCCAAAACTGACATTCCCTTTAGGGAGGAAATCACTTTTTTTTTTTCCATCTAGACTCTCAGCAAGAAATGACTGAAAGCTCAGTCGTTCCAATGCACTGTGTAGGGTCTGAAGTTCAATGCTGCTGATAACAAAGGTAATTAACAGTACTACTGCAATCATTATAATGTCAGATTTTTACAAATTCACTTGTGACTTTAATGAACTTGAAGGTATTACAGGCACTTTTATGTACATGCATGGCTTAAGAATAAAGCTGCTGATTATTTGATTCTTGTTTTACTAAATGAAAATATAGTCTAATTAAAGAAATTTCTAAGAATTTCTGCTTCCCTTCAAGAAGAATTCAGGACAAAAACCTGGGGTTTGTCTCCAAAATCTACACTTAGCATTTCCACACCCAAACTCTGGGATTTCAGAGTTGCTCTATTGTTTTTTCTATTTAGTGTGCTATAATCCACGTAATGTTTAGGAGACAATGAAAATTTTAGTAACCATGGCTGAGATGTTGATTTGCAGGTTTGGCGTTTGGCAGGAGTTTAAGTTGTGTGCTGTTGTATATCTGTATATGTGCTCTAGATGGGATAGTGAAGGAAATTAATGAATTAATAATTAAGTTTCTAGTAGCTAACTGCAGGTATGGGAGGAACCATCCTGGGCAGACAGAGCAGTAGCAGGTAATACTTAATGCAGTCACTTCCCCAAACCTATCTCAATCAATTGTATCTTCGATTCCCTGCAACGTCCAGTACTGCTGGTATTGAACACTGCAGGGGGCAATCCAAACAGAAATATTTCAGCAACTCATTAGGAAGGGATGTATCCTCAGCAGGCATCTGCTTTCTCCTGATCTGCGCTCTCAGGGTTTACATCCCAAATCTAGTGATTATCTTTAGTTTATAGCATTGTTGAGGCACTGAGGAGGCAGAGGCAGCTGGGTGTTTCACTAAAGTAGTCCCTTGCTCTGTTTTAGAGACTCTCAAAATTTTATTAACTCGCCTAAAATTAAAACAAATCAACTGGAGCAGGTCTCTGGAGGTGTCTTAATTCAGCCCTCTGAATTGTGAGAACCCCATTTTGTTGTGTTAAATTTGTTGGATAGGTAAAGGGTACAGATTGGTCAGTCTATCTACTATCAATTTAG
Source organism: Rhabdornis inornatus (assembly GCA_013397075.1). NCBI lineage: Eukaryota > Metazoa > Chordata > Aves > Passeriformes > Rhabdornithidae > Rhabdornis > Rhabdornis inornatus. Next base: position 2,002,414 of record VWZS01000321.1, on the reverse strand, counting down.
CCCATCAATCTAAATTTCCTACTGATTGGGCTGAAGTGGACTTGTGTGAGTGCTCTGTTGCAGTGAGAATAGGTACTTCTAATAATCTGCAACATTTTGTTTCCAGCTGAAGCTCCAGTCGTCACATATTCCCTGTAGAGTATGTTTGCATTTTCCAAACATTTGTATAGTATCCAAATTTATTTTGTATTCTGAGATTTGCCCAATATCATTATTTATTGTTAACAGGTTGGGAACACAATCTTTTATTTCCATATAAAAAAAGGAAACAGCACTTTTTGAGAAGTAAAGTATTGTATGGGGAAAATAGGAGCCTTTGATTTATTTTTTTTAGCATTGTTAGATAACCATCTATAAATAAACTGAGTCAAACTTGAGAACATGGATTGACAACAGGGTGCTCTTAATCCAATTGTAAAAAGGCTTTAGCTAATAATACTTTGACATTATTTTAACAGGGGAATTTAGAGTGAGTCCCTTCTAGCTCTGGGATTGATTGAAATAGTTTCCCCTGAAGCATAAAGCATGTCTCAAGCCACTTTAGAAGTAAGGGGTTCTGAATTCTAAGCATAAAATACTCTTTATCAAAACAAAAGTCAGTGGCAAATCCATGGTACTTTTCCAGCTTTAATTTCTGCTACAGTTGTATTAAGTTTTTTGCCTTGCAAGGAGTTTTTTTTTTCTGTTAAAAAAGACATAATAATATCACAAACATCTGCACTGATTCAGCTGAGTGAGGCGTAAAACTTCTGAAGTCACTCATTGTCAATTGCAGTGCTACTTCTATCAAAATAGCAATCATTTTTATTTAGTAATTTCTTTGGATAAGCACACAAAACAGCCACTTGGTAGGCTCTACACCACCCTCCCTCCAAAACTCTTTGAGGAAAACTAGGGCATATTTTGGTCTTTTGTATTTGCAGTAATAAAAGGTCCATAGTTTCGGCAAAGAAAAGACCAATCTATATCATAATCAAAAGCTTTCATTTCTATTACTTTAGCATTTTATCACTCTACTGTAATAAATAGATCCTTGCAAAAGGGTACCCACCGTTTCAAAAATGTGTTGCTTGCCTACAAACTATCAAGGAAGGGTCTGTCAAAGTGCTAGTTACTAAAACTCCTGAAATTCTAGGTGATTGCTACAAATGCAGACTGAGGGTATGATGGGTTACTAAGTGGGAACAAACAGGGTATATCTAATGGGCTAACCCTCCCTGCAGAACGAGATCTTTGAAAGGAAATTGCCCTTGCTTTTAGTTAATTACTGATGTACTACAAAGTGATGTGGCTCACAGCAGGCAGACTGCTCTGCAGGAAAGGAGGAGATCCTTGGCTTGGGGCTGCACACCTTCAGCAAGAGGTGGGCCCAGACCTGACACTGCACACAGACTCTGGTGTCTTGTGGGAATCCAACATGGGAAGAGGAACTGGGTTCTCAATTAATTTATCTGCATGGCAGAAATGCCCTGTGGCACCCAGATTTGCAAAAAAGGTGGGAGTGAATCAGGTCAGACACAATTACTGGAACAGAGGAGCATATCAGATCCAGCCTCAGTGAGCTGGGCTTGCCATCCTGAGCTGACTTCTTACCTGGAATCATTTTTCCTATGCCTTCCTTTGGTTTGTGTTTTTTTCCTCTTTGTTTCAGCAAGTGTCCCAATTCCCTTGCCTGGGCATGAGGTACACCTGTGCCACAGCTTCAGCCCTAGTCCTTTGCAATCTGTGTCCCTCACTCCTAAATTCTGAAGCATGGTCATTTCAGCCGCCTGATCATTTTTATTCTCCCACTTCATGGGATTATTTGGATTTTTTCCATCCCAGAAAGCATACTGAATTGCTGGGATAACTAATCACTAACAAAGGAATGGAGCTGCATCTTGTAACATACTTAAAATTGGGCTAATGCAAAAGAGACAAAAATAATTTACAAAAAAAACCCCAGAAGGATAATATAAAATGTAAATAATAATGTAAATTTAAAAAAAGGAAAAAAAAGTAAAAAAGGTAAATAAAAGGTGATAATCCCAGAAAAAAAGGGTGATAATCCCTGCTCCATGCATTGATGCAGCCAGGCTAGTCAGAATCAGGCTGCTCCACTAGATACAGCTGGGTCTTGGGTGAGGCAGCAATATATCACACAGTCCATAATAAATCCATTAACACAGAGAGCTCAGAGGAAGGATGTATTGTGTTACTCACAGGAAGGGAGAGAACTCCAGTTACTCCTTTCACCTCAGAGATCCAGCTGGAGAACACGATCAGGTAAAAACTGTTCTAGTGATTGGGCTCCAGCCCACCAGAAGAATGCCTTTAATGCTCCTGCATACAGGACAAGGGGCAGCATTTTCAAAAACTTGGAAATTTTTCATGCAGCCTTGGAAGAAAAAAAAAAAGTCACTGTAGCAATATCAGAGTTAGCCATTGCAGAGCTTATTCCAAGCAATATTCATTCAGGACAGGAGAGAGCTAAGTCTATTAGGAGACAGTTAGTGATTTATTTGCTTTTTTTACAGAGTCATGTAGTGGGGAAAGGCAACTAATCTTGTTGGGCTCCATTAAGAAAGTCTCTTCAGGCTTCAGACAGCCTCACATCCCCACCCGGCTTTCTCAAGCAACATGACTGGAAATTTCTTGTAACGTCCCAGGCCTATTTGCATAAGCATAGAAGCAGACTTGCATTAATAATCACTGTATTAAGGGCCTAAAAAATCCTGATCACATCATTAGACATACTCCCTGGACGTTTTTTGTACATCATAAATATCTCCTCATCACCTCCTTTGTTTCTGCCACATCCACGATAGTTTTAATAACAGTTTTATACTACAGCTGAAGTCAGAGTGAGAAGACTTTTCTTTTAATTGATTCTATTTTTTTTTCAAGAAGAGAAGGAAGAGTTTTAAAAGTATCTAATAGTGTCTGACTTACAGAAATATTACTCTTAAACCTTCAGGGTTTAAGATACATAAAGAAAACTGGGAAGATCATAGGCAGGATTTGCATAGGAGAGGTAGGAAAGTCTGGATTCATTTTGTCATCTATTTAAAGGACCTGGAATGATATTTCTGCACTTCTCACAGCCCAGGATTACAGCTGAAAGTGTTTTATGTATCCAAAAGTTTGCACCACCAAACTAGTAAGTAGAAGTAATTGAGTTGCAGGCCAGGTATGCCCTCTGCACAAGGGGGAGGTTTGTCTTGTGAGAGTTAGGGGATTTCTGAGCTTGCTTTTGGTTTCCCAGCCCAGAGAAAGCCAGGTTTAAACTGTGAAAACACACTGGGAGATTTTCAAGGGAAGGATGGCTGCAAGCCAATGAGTGCATTTTCCCTCATGAAAGATAACAGTGGGGCTCCCTGGCTGGCTGAGCTGCTCTGAGAGGAAGGAGAGTTCACGGGAAGGCAAGAGCTTATTGCTGTCACACTCTCATGATGCCGTGTCAGACACCACCGAGGCCCTGTGAGCCCCTTTGTCAGGGACATGGAGGTGGGTGACTCTGCTCCAGTACAGAGGTGGGGTCCCAGCCAGGCTGAGGGACTCTATTGACTTTTCCCAATCATAAAAAGCCGATAAAGACTGTTATCAACTAGATGCCAGTAAGAAATCAACATTCACTAATAGTTATGGTGCACTGGATTAAAAATTACATCAGTTTTCTCTTTGTAGCTTTCAGTCAGATCCCACTGAACTTTTTATTCTAGCAACTTCTCAGTGAAATCCAGACATCCAGTCTGTATTTGAGATCCAGCAGTGCATAAGCAGCCTCACAGGACCTCACTTTCCCTTAAAGTTTGCATGAACAAAAAAAAAAAAAAAAAAAAGAGTTTGGCAGCATTCAAGCAATACATTCATGAAATCCTTTGAAATGGGAATTCCAGCATAATTCAGCATGATCGTAAATGCTGTAAAATGTGTAAGCCTAAATGGCAAAGGGAATTGTATACTGTAGTTAGTGATAAATGTTCTATGCAATATACTGGGTTTAGCTGTCCCACTTACCCAATGCTCAGTGGAATTAAGTAGTTAAATTTATGTGCATAGTACTGAAATTGTAATGCTGAGTGTCAACCTCAGACCTGTTTTTCTCCTAAAGCATAATAAAAAATACAGTGGAAAAACTGTCCCAAGCCTTAGTCTGGTAAAAGGACTGCAAGTCAAGCAGAAAATGTAAAACATCTCTGGTTTTCCTGGCCAACCTGTCACAGCCCAATCTGTTGTGACAGTGCAGGGGGCACAGCACGAAAGCACCTTGGGAAAGGGGTCAGGGCTTAGGCTTCTCTCTTTTTGACAGAGATGGAAGTCTCACCACACAGTGCCTGCCTGCCTGTGCTAACAAGGTGGTTTTTTTAGCAAGCCATCAAAGGCAGAGGTGGGACTCTGTGGGTTTTCTGTCTCCTGGGAGGTTCCAAGTTGGCCACTGTCCTCCTTTGTGGTCTGGCAGCTCTCTTCATTTCCCATGAAAGCTCTGAAAATCCTTGTTTGTCCTTAGTGTGAAAAGGACAGTACTAAGTGTAATGATCATCTCTGTTTGTATTTCTGAAGCCATGGGGTAGCTCATTATAGCCAGTGGTGGAAAGGAGAGACTGAAGAAGGCTGTGTCACTGCCCTTTCTACAGGCAGGGCTGTGGGAATTGGCCTCACCTGTCCAGCCAAAGCCCAGGATAGAGAAGAGAAGAGAAGAGAAGAGAAGAGAAGAGAAGAGAAGAGAAGAGAAGAGAAGAGAAGAGAAGAGAAGAGAAGAGAAGAGAAGAGAAGAGAAGAGAAGAGAAGAGAAGAGAAGAGAAGAGAGCTGCACCTGTGTGTGGTTGACAGTGGGGTCATCTCAGCTGCTCCCAATCTCTGCTGATGGGGCAGGCTGGGCTGGGGCACCTTCTAGTTCCACATCGTTGCCTTCACTCAGAGAGGTGGTAGCTTAGGGAGAAGGAGTTACACACAGAGATGGAGCGATCCTTTGTGGAGCTGTGTCCCCCAGGCAGAGGCTGTGAGGGTGAGTCACTGCTTGCAGAATTACATGTCTTTTTCTATGTTTATTAGATCAAGAGACTCTGAGGCTCCTGAGTCAGGGACTTAAGGAGATGAAAGATTGGAAAATGCAAAGATGACGTGAGTTGTTCTGGCTGTTTGGGGTTTCTGGAACATGAGGTGTTGAGAAGGTAGAATTGCTGATTATGTAAGATGGGCACGTACACTGCAGTCTTTGAGAGGGTTGGTCTTTTTAAGAAATTGGGTAATTTCTCTGCCTCTGTGTTTAAATAGTGAATTTTCCAACTGTGCCTGAAAAAGTCTAGTTCTCTGTAAAGCCTGACCAAATAAATATGTGCATCATGTATCTTAAAGCATATCTGGGGTGCTAATAATTGTCACTGTTTGTAGGGCCAGTAGTGCCTTGTGAAACCTGTTTATTTGCCACCCCTCTTGCCCTAAGTTTGCTCCTGTACTTGAGGAGCTTGCCTGAGATGCAAGTTAATGCCTAACAAGTCGAGTTCAATAGGAGCAGACCTTGGTTATCTTGGGAACAGAACTGTAAAAAGTAGCACTTGTGTACTGATTGCTGTAAGGCTTCATACACAATATGGGCACAGGTAGCTAGAAAGCTTCAGTTAAGCAATGCAGCTGTAGTGGTCTCCTGAGTGGGTTTGGGTGGGCCCTGGGGGTGCCTGTAGCCTCTGGCAAGGAGCCTGAGAGATGCCAACATCAAAATGGAGAACATGTTTCCCTTTGCCTGCTGACTCCCTTCCTTCAGTTTTCCCAGAAACAATGTCTTCTTAGATCTGCTATTGCTGCATTCTGCGCTTTGCTTTTACTTCTGCAGCTGGGTCATAGGAATCTCCTTTTTTTCTTAGTTTTCTTTCCTTTTTTTTTTTTTTTTTGTTAAAAAAAAACCCTCTCATAGTATCTTGAAGTTACTGACAAATGTTTCTGTTGTCCTTTGACTAGGGCGGTCCAAGGCTGCCTTTATTTTGCATCCTTAGCTTATACATGTGATGAAGAGTGTTTGACTTTGTATTCTTTCTCAGCCTGAAACTGAAGTTTATGTTGAAGTGCTTGAAAAGCACAAACCACTTATTTTCTGTTTAATAATCTAATGAGGACTTAATTTACAATGTGTATCAAGAGCTACTGGTTCAAGTAGGCCCTGAATTTCTATGGAAATACATTAAATTCATTTTCTGCTATCTCAGGAGATAAATAGGTTTGAAATGTAAGTATTGGTATTTTAATGTGGGGGGTTTTTCCCCTCAGATTTTGAGAAGTTGTTGAAACTTAAAATCCACTGAAGAGAATCCCTAGTACTTAAAACTGAGGATATTTATTTCTGGATTTTGAATGTTTGATTGAAACAGAAATATTTTGTTTTGATTTTACATGGTCTTTATCTCCAGCCTGAGGAAAAAAAAAATTAATTGTATGTCTGTGTTAACTCATTCAATGTGAAGCTTATTGCAAGGGTTTTAATTCCTGAATTTAAATGTGAAGTTGCTGGTGGCTTGTGACCAAACTGAGAATGGGGGCATTCTGTATAAAATAAAAAATTTTGTGCTGCTAGAGGCCAAATACTTAAACTTTGAGATAGTGTGAGAATTTATGTGATCGTGAATGTGCCATAATCAACAAGGAAAAAACTAAATAGCTTGAAAAAAGAGGGGGCAGCTGTAACTGTAGCAATATTGGGGGTAGGAACAGAGGAGTCTGTCATGTATAGGAGCAGAGTGATGGATTATGAAAGGCATCAAAAGTGCAAAGCATCTCCTGAAAGGCAAGTTTTCCTCATCCTTTCTCACTTACCCTGCTTTTCATTTTTTTTTTTGCCAAGTTTCTGCAGGGAGGTTTCAGAGTAGCTGTGCATACTTGAAAAGATTAGAAAAAGTGAGGCAAATCCTGCACTGACATGCACCTCCACTGACATCAAAGTAAAAAGATATCATAAAGATATTTATCCATAAAAAATCAAAAGAAAATCTTAATTTAAAAGACATGTGTCATCTCCTTTGCACTGACCTACCAGACCAGGGTCTGGCTGCAGTCTCCCAGCTGCAGCTTTTGTCCTGCATTGTCCTGCACCATCTTCCTACAGCCTTTATTCAAGCCCTTTGCCTAGGGGAGGTCCTTATGCAGCAAAGCTTCTGGGATCCCTTAGCAAATCCACCAGTTTCATTGCAGTTACTTAGTTCAAGTCAAGCCTTTGGGATTATTCTGGCGCACTGGGGTTACAGAAATTAACAGAATTCCAACAGGAAGTGCAGCCTCTCCTTCAAAATGAAAGTATTTTAGTGAACAAACCTCTTTTGCATTTCACGTTTAATATTATTTGTCACTACTAGGAATGTGGGCGGTACTTTTACAGCAACTCTCTCAAGGAAAGTAAATATATCAGTTAAAGACCATATGCTATTGAGTCTTTCTGTCCTATGCCCCCAATATTTTGGAGATGACTACCTAACAATCTGTTCTGGTTTGATTAGAATAATTTTCCAAATCATTATTATGGGGTGTTTTTGGGTTTTGTCTTTAATGTAAATTCTGGGTGACAGGAATACCTCCATACTGCATTAGGTAATGGCATTAGATGCAGCTGTGACAGGTTAGCAAGCATGAAATGTCCTAAGGCAAATAGATTTGTATGTTCTCCTTCAGACTGGATGATTGTGTTGCACTCTCTAAAGACACTTTAGATCAGTAAGAATGTCTCCTCAGGGAATCGTAGTGATAACTACTTTTGACAAGTAGTAATAACAGAAGTTTGGTCCAACCATGCAATGAAAGACTGATGCTGAAGCCGGGCTTACTGCTAGTGGACTGCAGGGGCACTGTAATCACACATTGCTTGCTTTAGTGATGGCATGTCTGCCTTCACTCCATCTGTACTTGTGAATTCAGAATTGCCTGTTCCATCATATCAAGCAAAAAGCCTAATATTGATCTGAAGGGATCGATGGTAAGAAGCATCATTTTAACTTACTAGTAGGCAAGATCAATTCCTTCCATGGGAATCCACTGTATTTTATGCTGCAGTCCCAAATACAGGGGAAATTCCCAAATTCTGTGTGACTTTATTGATTAACATCACTCTTGGCTAATTAGACACAACTCACCAATCCTTTCAATATCTCAGTTAGGTGACAAGCTCCCCCAGGGATGTGTATGGTGAGGCTTCCGAGGGAACATTTGCAGCGATCATGACTCTTCCTTGGTTCTTCCTCACTGTTGTTACTTTACTGAGCCATCAAAGGCTGTCATTATTGCACGTTGACACAGTGCTACAGAATGGTTGATAAATCTATATTCAAGTTGTGTTTAAAATCAATATTATAGCAGTTACCATGTCAAATCAATATTTGCCAAGTTGCCAGCTCCCACTGCCTGGTGCACTGCAATAATTCTTTTCCTTCCAAGGAACATGGATGGGGACCTAATCCAACAATCACTGAAGTCAAGACAGATTCTCATTGACCTCAGGCTTTGGATCAACCTGTGCCTGCTTTTATTTACTCGTGTTCATCATAGGACTGTACAAGAGCTTGCTCACAACAGAAATCCTGTTCGCTGAATTCTCCATCTGATCATAACGATCATAATATGAGCTCTGCTATTTCTAACAGGCACCAAGGTGTTACCTTGCCACTGGATGGATTGTTGGATGAATGCTGGATTGTTGGGCTGTTTTGGTTCTGCTGTGCAGACAGTGCCTGCTTAATGTAGATAAAAAGCATTTGCTTGAAAAGAATCCATAAGTTTTGATGATGCAGCAGTTCAGAAACAACACATTTGAGACAGATCAAGTAAGTCTAATTATCAAAATAGACTTGTGTAATCATCTATGCTTCCATGTTTTAATTGAACAGTGGGATATTTCTTTCGAAAAAGTATGTTAATTGGGGTCTGCTCATGGGAAGGAGTGACTAATTGAACTGGCATGAGCCTGATAGCAGCTTTTTTCATTAAAATGTTAACTTTTAAAATCAGTGTTACATTGCAAATATTGTCTTTCTTTCAGTTGGACTAGTCTATCTGGCACATGCCAGCTCAATTAGCAGCTTGCTTTCATGAGCAGACCCCAATTAACACAGACTTCTCTTAAAGAAGTATTCCACAATTTAAATTAGCACATTTGCATTAGAAGTAATTATACTGGTTTTGGTTGTTAGTTGTTCCTAATTTTTGTGACGATTAAATATGCTTTAATGGAAAATGACATTTGTTGATTAATTACTGAAGTTGTAATGGATGTTTTTAGAAAATCTTCAAACATGGATGAGAGAAACTAAACTAAGACCAAAATAGATCCATGGATATCAAAGGTGGAATTTGTCATTGCTTAAATGTAATTTCAACATAAATGGCACCACTCCCTATTTATAACTACACTGAATTAAACTTATTTTTTAATGAATTGTTTCTGCATATTTGGCCTAAGTCTGTGTGACCTTTGAATTCAGGACCATGTGAGGTAGCAACCAATTAGGACACTTTAAGACACAGGAGCCCATTATGTTTTCTGAGTGGAAATATCTGCAAAGGCATCAGAGAGGTGTGATGATGGAGGGCTAATGCAGAACTTCATATTCAGAGCAAGAACAGAGGAGCAGTGGCCTGGAACTAACAAAAGCCTCTAAGCTCAGTGCTCCTGCTCTTGAAGGAGACTGTTCTCAGGGGACTCCTTGGGGGACTGTGTAAAGGGCCCTCAAGCTCTTTGTTCAAATACTTCAAGAAATGCTTAATCTGTAGTAGGGACTCTATGCTGTCATTGGTTTACTTCATGTCACATCTGAAGTCATTCTTAAAATTTTGATCTATGTGAGCAATATTGCCATGTTTATGACAAATTTTTTATTTTTTTTTCTTTAGAGTTAGAAATATTTCAGGTGAAAATGGTTGTGTTACCATAAGTTATACAAACTGTATGAAGGGCTTTTAACAGTTTGTATTAAAACTTGGAAGGCATCATTAATTTTAAACCAGTACCTATAAGATGAGATTCATTAAGTCTTTTTACATCTATGTAACATTTCTTTAGGCAAAACTTGTGGTTAGCTAGAACATTGCTATCTGAAAGGTATCCTGTCTTCAAGGTATATTACCAACCATTTTACTTAAGAGTGTGCTGTGATGATTAATTGCTCTCATTGGTAAGAAATTGTCATCTTATCCACCTGGACTTTTTTTTCAGCTTGGGTTTTTGGCTTTTAAATCTTACTAATCTTAATTTTTTTTAAACACACTTCCTCTCCCAAGCTAACAAAACAACAACAAAAAATCCCAACCTACAGACAAAAACACCAAAACCAACAACAAAAAAACCCAACAAAACAAAAATACACAAACCACCCAGAACCCCCCCAAAATTTTGCTTTTCATTACTTGTTTTTTTTTCCCTTTTGAAGAGGTGATGCACTCTGAGTGTTTTAAAAATCTAGTCAGTGTTGTCCTGGCATCCCTCTACTCAGCTAACAAGGACTTTAAAGTAGACAGAAGATAAACATTGTCCCTCTGAGAGCCCCTTCTGCTGTAGTGTGACATCTTCAACCACTGAGGTGTTCTTACACAGAGTGTATTTAGGCAGTGTAAACACAGTCCTGTACAAATCAGTCCTCTCCTAAAAACACCATTCCCCAGGGTTCCCATATATTTGATATTTGTTTTGGAGATTTTTGTTTTTATTATCTGTGCTATTATAATTGGCATACATAAACCATAAGGTTTGCCAAAAAATAAAAGAAAAAAAGGGGGTGAATTTGGTGGGAGCAAACACAGTCAGGTTAATCTTAAAAGCAGGTATACTTTTCTGAACTCTCCTCTATGTAATGGATGTGAAAAACAAGGGAATGCTTTTTCCAAGTGAAGTGTCTGTTAGGAACAGGCATCTATGCCATGTATTACAACATCTGACAGGAAGCCTCTCTCCAGAAATAATGCAGTCCTCTGGAGGCTTGTCCAGCAAATGTATTATCCAAGGTCACTGTGATTCCACCTGCATGGCAAAGCACATGGAGAGGGAGCTGCCTGGCACTGAGCCTTTGGAGGGAGGCTGGAGACTCACAGGAGAGCTCTGGTGCTTGTAAAAAACAGGATAACTCACTCGGAACAACAGATTAAAAAAAAAAAACAGACTAGCACAGGGTAAATGTACATAACAGCAGTGGAGAATTTAAAAGCCAAATAACAAGTCTCTTCCGAAAGAATTATCAACCTGTTTCTTGAAATAGAGAGAAATTGCTCTGTGCTATTTCAGGGAGAATCACGAAACTGAAACAGGCTACTTAAGGAGATAAATCCCTTTTGGAACAGGTTGTTTGGAGAACCTGTGGATGCCCCATCCTTGCTGGTACTTGAGGACAGGTAGGATGGGGTTTTAAGCAACCTGATGTAGTGGAAGGTGATGGAGAGTCAAGTAGAGAGAGCTTCCAGAGCCACAGGCATATCTGAGTCAAATGAAATGGTAGTGGGGCTATCATTAACACTGTGCCAAAAGTGCATGAAGTCTTTTAGAGCCAACAAATAAACCACAAAACCCCTGCTTCAAGGCTCTGTGGGCTTGAGCCCAGGTGTGTATTTAAAATGAAGTAACCTCTTTAGGTAAAGGGGAGAAGCAGGAATTACGCGTGGTAGGGAGGCCTATTTTGAAGAGTGCTTTTTCTTTTGAGGAAGTACCCAGACATTTCTGTGACTGTAGGCTCACCTGCTGTTCAGGACAGACTTGCTCCTGTGTTTACTCAGCCAGCAGCTGAGTGTGCTTGAGGGGGGTAGTGTTAGAGAGCTCATTTTTGTGCCATCATGGGTAAGAACAGAGTACACACAGAAGAAGAGGGAAAATGATAGTTAAAAACAGGGCTCCTGAAGGAAGTGACTGTGTGTGTTATCAAGGGGAGGTTCCTGCTCTCAGTAAAGTGATAAAGTGTGCCACTGCAGGGGAAATGGCTGATCACAGAGCTCTGTGCTCCTGGGACACACTGGCAGAAGTTTTGTGTAGTGTTACCCCATTTACTTAAATTCCCTGGCTGCATTTCCCATGTGTGCTTTTTGCTGCCTATTAACAGCAGATACAATCTTGCACTTTGAGAAATGGCAAAATTGAAACTTCCACCCTGCCTTCTGCTTCTCTAGGAACAATTCCTGGGTTTTTCAAATGTAATTATCCTATTTTTTAAAGATATAACTCATTCTACTAAATAATAAGCATGCTGTCACCCTAAGCAAAACAAAAATATTTAAACTGAGTTGGAAATATGAGAATTTTGTATATGATTATGTGTATTGGCAAGAATCTGTATTGTTACAGTGCTGAAGGTGAGTTTCTGACTGAAAAAAGGCCAGACATGATCTACTACTCTGTAGCAGGCTTTAACAAGGACACGGCTTGGATGATTGATGGGATCTTTTCCCACCTGTATAATCCTGGGTTCTATGAAAATAATTCCTTTGTTCAATTAGATTATAAACTAAGAAATAAATGTGAATTCCATCTTTTAAAGACCATAAGCAGAAAAAAAGTAAGAACGGTTATGACTTTAGCAAAGACCTGAATTACGTTTTGGTCTGGTATTAAATATTTTAATCTCTCAGCTAAATTGGTTGATTAAGATTCACTTCATATCAAAGTTATTGAAAAGTTTTACTGAGGAAGAAAAAGTTAAACTAAAAAAATGGATGCTTTGTGCTTTTAAAGACTTCCTGTGGAGGGCAAAAAGTGTTGCAACATAGCTTTTTCCAACTCTATAAAAACTCTGCTGCTGTTTGGACATATCTAAACTACAAGAAAGCTGAAGGTGCGAAAGAGTCCTTCCAAAAAGCCTGAACAATTTTTCTTTTATTTATTTATTTTTTTGTTTGTTTGTTTTGTTTTTATTTTTTGTCTCTGATTAATAGCTACTGTTAGAATCTTTGGTAATCTTCAGGCACCTGGTGAGCAGCAAAAAGATGAAATGTGTAAGCATGGTCCTCAGAGACAAGGCCTAATAACCTCCTGTGATCTTGTTCAAAGGACATTTCCATATGTTTGTTTTCCAGTTTAAGTTGCATCTCCTCCCAGAACAGGACTGTAATCCCCTAAAGTCACAATGGTGTAAGAAATCTACCCTGACTAGGGAGCAATATTTTGTCCTAATGATGTCAACAGCTGCCATCTAACATTTAACCATGTAATAAGGGCAAAAATAGGATCTTTTGACTTCCACAGGCAAGAAGTGCTGCGTGTCCATCAGGCAATCCATTAGATAGCCAGAATGCTCACAGCTGGAAGCCTTTGTGAGATGGCATTTGATATCATCATTGTTAGCCTTCACATAATGCAATATTTATTACAGTAAGGGAAGAAGGGAGTATTTTTAGCTGCATCTTGAGTAACTCATCTCCATGGCAACCCTTTACTTGCCTGCCCTGTTGCTGCTGTATAGAATGTTGTCACATTAATAATAAATGGAACACATCTAACACATTTGGCTGCCGATTGGCTTCCAGCCACATATTTCTCTTGTTCTAGTTGAAGGGTTTGTGAAGCTTAGGGGTCCATAAGCAAATTTCATTCATTTTATTTCTTGAAGAAAATTGCCTTGGATTATGTTAAAGCACTCAGGAGGTTTCATCAATGTATGCATTGTGTTTGTTGGGTTGGATTTTTTTTTGTTTGCTTTTGTTTCTAGTTCCACTTTGAAATGCCAAGGAAATCCGTGAATAAATACAATTAGAAAAGCTAGAAACCCAGCAGCTGTGGAGTAATTTTATTTGATTTACATTTGTACGGATAAGAAAATGACATTTTTTAAAATTGCTTATGAGGAACCCCATGACATGTTTTTGAAGAACAATGCCTCCGTTTCATGGAAACTTAAAAAGAGCAGATCTCCAAGTGAGATTCTAGAATTGCTGATCACTTCCACATGCATTCAAAAAAAGCAGTTGCAAGCACTCAGCCTTCATTTTGTTGTCTAAATATATCAATGGCAAATTTGGTAAATGCTTGTTAGAATGGTGAAGAAATAGATGAAAGAACATTAGATTTCAGTTTATATCGACCATAGTTTTTTCGAGAGATTAGAGATTACAACACTAGTGAACAATACAGTGCAACTGCCTCCGAAGTTTGTCTGTTAAGGCTTAAATACTCCCTGCTTGGCCTGAGGAACCATTTGGAGCCGATTTAAAAGGTACTACACAAGTATTCATATCTGGGTGACTTAGCCCCATTTCTTTTCTTGCTTTTCAACTCCTATTTCCAAATCTGCAAAAAAGAGGAGCAAAAAGCTGAAAACTACATTATGGTTTTATTACATGAGAGTTGATCTTTCTCCAGTTTACTGTTAGTCTATTTAACATATCTAATGAGGCATGTGTGTGCACAGAAGTAATTCTCGTGGGAATATTTATGAAGCACCTCTTACATTTTGGTTTATATTAATAATATATTTCCAGTGATACCTGATGTGTCAAGGAGCGTGTACTATTGCTGCATCTTCCAAATATCTTCTTTTTCAACCCAAGACTAAAAAAAAAAAAAAAATAAAAGCATGCCTGTTGTCACACCAGCTTGTTTAGCTTTTCAAAACAATGCTTTGCTTTAAATTCATAAAACAGTATTTTAAAAAGGAAAGAACATAAATTAATAACTGTTAGGTTCCTATATGAGAATTTCAATCACATGTATGATGCTGTTTCCTCCAGAATTTATAAATAGGAGAAAATAATAGTTCATGTGAGTTTTTGACTGCTACTCGGGAACTGAGAGTTTCTAAAAGCCTGATTCAGAATATTCAGTAGCATTCCCAGGGAACACTGTTACTGACCTCTGAGCCTTGAGTTAATCTCTACTTCATGATGATAAACTTTGTAAAAGTTTTTTTACTCGGAAGGTATTTTGGTTTTTCAGGGCTTTCTGAGGTTTTTTTACTATAAAATGTTGAAAACTGGCAGCATTTCCCTCGTTATGTGTTTCTAGGCAGCCATTGTTTCCTCAAGGAAAATAGAACTTTCTTATAATGACATTAAATAGCCCTGAAACTCAAAGTCAGTAAATAATCTTGCATTGCTGCTATTTTTGTGTCCAGTCCTGCTTTTAACAAGTAATAGCTAATTCAGGCTGAGTTGTATTGAGCTGGTGGCTTCCTGGCAGTGCTGCCTGCCAAGGTGAGAGAAACACATGCTGTGCGGGACCCACTGCTTCTCAAATTTGTGGGGGCCCAGTTTAATGTAGAGACCCTCTCATGGGGTGTCAGATATTCTGCATGTTTATCTTGAACTGGAACTCACTTCACATCTGTTGGAAGGCTAAGAAATGCATGAACATGGGAAAGGATGATCTCCTTCGTGCTGCAGCAGGTCACTCTGCAGGTTAGGTGTGTTTCTGGACTCTAAACGAGAGACTTTGGGCCAGGCACTGTGGTGGGTGAGAAACTGCAAAAATCTTGCAGGATGTTCATCTCCCCTGGGCAGCTGGAATCCAGACTTCTGGGTTGCTACATTTAGCATAGCAGAAAGACATGCCATTAATTAAGGAAATTTTCAAAGTTCAATGGAGGTGAAACTTACATATATAATCGCTATCAAGATGATTACACTTTAATTCATGGCTCATCTCTGCTTGAGACAAATCTACATTAAAAAAATAAGTTTCTATAATTAATCTATGAGGGATTGATTTCAAGAAAAGAAAAATAGTATGGCCACTGCTGTGCTTAAGGTCTATATTAGTGATACTTATTGGAAAGCACAAGAATTTTAAGCAAAGCAGCCTGTTGCTGAGGCCTCATCTTGTAAGAGATTTGCACCTGACTTCAGTCAAGTGGGAAGGCAGTCTGACCTTAGAGAGCAACTTTTGTTGCAGGCTGCATTTCCATCTCACTGCTACCTCTTTGTCTCAGCTTGCACATGCATGCATTGTTGATATGTGGTTTGAAACTGATTGCAGTGACTGGCTGTGCTGTGGAGTTTGCCTACACTGAATGTAGGAAAAAATTATATATCTTATTTTGATTGTTTTATGGAGTATTTCTAATTCAACTCTACCCTTTCTATGAATTCTAGATGTTGAAAGGGCTTGGAGTGTAGCTGTTCCTTTCAACTGTGATGCTACATACTGTTGTCATTTTACTTGCTGCTTCTTTGCTTTTGTTCTTTCCTCTCCAAAATATGACAGCTGAAAATGCTGCCTGAAAGCCAAAACCCCAACCTAAGCACAGGAGCTATAAAACTGAAGTTACTTGGTCCTTTATGTTCAGCAAGTCCTCTGTTGTCTGTGTAGTACTGCAGGTTTGGAGGAATTGTCAGAGATTGTCCCTGTGATGTGTGCATTCGATGCATTCCTGGAAGTGGGAACAGAATCTTAGAGCAAGCAAACCCCTGGTGACCACCCTGGGGTTTCCAGGCTTTGATTCTCCCTTACTGGCTCAGATCAGAATGAGCAATATCTTTATTTTAAAACAACATCACTGAATATGTTTTTCTACTGGCTCAAGGGCACAACTTTTACTTTTTACTTTTAGAGCTATTTTTGGTCAACAGTTTAATGAACTACTTTAGCTCATTAGGAAGGAAGGGACAGCCCTGCCTCAGAAACAGTTGTTAATTTGAAAAGTTGGGGAGGGTTCCAAGCCTGCTTTTTGTGATCTCCCATTTTCCTGTCTTCCAGAGGAGAAACTCAGTCCCAGTAGAAGCAGACAGTAAAAAACTGAGCCAGTACCAGAGACACATGTGTTCTTTGTGGTGAGATAAGCATCCTTGAGCTTCCCTCAACGGGATTTATCTCCCACCTGCTCACTTACTGTACACCTGTCCCAGATTGGCACTGCTTTTGGCTGCAGTACAGTTGATTCTCAGTTTTGAAGCCAGATTTGTTCTTACAGTTATTTCCCTGGCACCTAATAAAAACTGTTTCCTGTGCTCAGCAAAATACAGCTAAATAAGGAGTCCAGGTGTGCTGTGTTTGTCAGCCTTTCTATGGTGTAATGCTAATCTTTACTCCACATAAAAAGCTTTAACAGACTGTAGAATAACCCTGTGGCTACCTGGTAAGGAACAGGGGATAGTCCAGGCCTTTGGATACACTTTTCACAGTGGATTTAGTTGAAGCTTGTGGCACAGGTGTCAATGTAATCGGAATAATGATACATGAGGGGTACCCAGAGGGTTCAGCCAGCTGTCAGACAAATGTTTCTGCTGGACTGCATGGCAGCCTGTCATTAGGTCATCGGTGAGGGTCCAGCCTGACCCATGTGGGAGATGGGGTTCAGTCTGTGTTTGAAACAATAATAAAAACAAAAAGGGGAAAAAACCTCCCTTCCCCACCCACACCCCAAAATAAAAACACAACCACCCCACATCCAAGCTTTGCATCTCCCAATACATCAAAGGGTGCTTTTTTCCTTGTGTTATGTCTGTGTTTTTGGACTAAGCTGATCATTCTAGTACTTCATCTTGTTCCCTCTGCATATATTTTGATATATCTTTGTATACATTTATGCATATTACATTTCATAAAAATATGTGAGTAGTGATTATGAATTGATTCCTAGTCAATTCTTTTTTCAACTGAGTTGAAAATCCACATAAATATGGATTTTGAGTATTTTATTGAATCCTAGTATGTACTCATACATCTAGACCTTTTAAAATTAGAATGCTTGATATATGACAATAACTTTAAACACAAAAATGAGAGGTACAAATGTGTCCCCTTGACAGATGAAAAGAGGCACATCTGGAATGTCTTAACACAGACTATAGGTTGTGTCCTTGTGGAAGTGTAATTCTGCACTAAGCCATTGGTTTTGGGTCTGAGCTAGGAAGAGCACTTAGGTAAGGATGTGGTTACAGCTTTTGTGGGACTAATCACATTACTAAAATATTACTTTTGCATTTTTCTGTGATTGTCATACTCTGTTTGACTAGGAGTTTGCATCCTCTGTAAGTCAAGAATAGTTACACAGACATTGAAGGAGTGAATTGGTGTTTTCCTGCAGTGATTTAGGCAGACAGTGTGACAATACAGTGTTGTTAAGTCAGACTTCAATCTTAATTCATTTCAAGTGTTTCTTTCCTGGGTTGTTGCAAGATGTTTCATTTTTGTTTATCTGTAGAATATAAAGAGACAAACAGGTACGGGATGCCTGGAGTAATCTTTAGCTACTCTAAAGAACACAGAAATGAAATAAGTTTGTACTCACCTGAATGAATACTGGCTCATTTGAACACGTGCTACAGCCACTGAACTTCTTGCTAATTACCCTTTGCTTTGTCTTGAGTGTGTGACTAAGACGAAGACCAAGTACCAGCTCAGACTTTTATTTCTTGCCTTCCATAAGTCTCAGCTCATGAAGCTGGTCCTTCATGCTTCAATATGATTTTAAAAATCCAAATGTTTCTTACAGTGCTTGCTATTAAGTCTGATTTGCAAGAGCCTTTCAAACAGGTTCTTCTTCTGAACTTATTTCCTCATTTTGATCTTGAATTATGAGCATTTAACTTATTTTGTCTGCTATATCCTATATGCTTGTTTGAAGTTGTTCTTACTCTGATATATTCAGAACAAAGAATTCATTGCAGGTAGAAATGTTCCCATTGTCATTCACATCTCTTCTGCAAGAAATGGAAGTGGAGAAGCACCTCAATAGAATCTCATCTCTATTATCTTAGAAACATTTCATGATGTGATGAGGTTTCCTGTGGAGCAGCGTGTGTGTGCACTCTTGTCCTGTTTTTTTCTAAATCTAACCATAATGTAGGTGTCTTGCTCTTGGATCAATAGTTTCATACTTAGACATCACCAAAAGCTTGGGAAGCTCAGTTTTCTCTGTGGGCACAGCTGCTATTTCAAATCTGACTTTCCCTCTTCAGAGCACCACATCTGTCAGCGTCTGGATTCCTGAAAGGCCTGGGGCGTGCTGCTTGGGAAGATGGTGTTATGACCTCTGATTTTCTGGTTAATAAATCCCTTAGGCTGGATTAAAATGAAGTGGCAATGAATGACCGGTGTATACATGAGGCAGATTTATTTTAAAACAGTCACAGCAGAGAGGAGGTAAGGTCACAGAGTGGCTCTGTTGGGGTGGGAACCCATGAAACAAAAAGTTTGTCAGGTTCTATATGTTCAAGTTATCATGGCAATGCCTAAGTCCCTCCTCAGAAGATAACTGATTTCTAATTCATCATCATAAGTCTTATGGAAAAATTGTATTGCTGAAGTGGATAAATTATTAATTACTCAAGCTTCCTGATAAGAACTACAAATTCTCAATGTGTGAATGTGTTCGTCTGGTAGAGACCGGGAGAAAAGTCAGCCAATTTTGTAACTGACTTTATCTAATCTTAGCTTGATCTGGTGTAGATCACTGAGGTCTGTATGAGCTCTCCCACCCTTCACAGCAATAGTGAAAAAATCTCTTCCATGGAAGTCTTTATTGAACTTTCCACTGTCAGTGGTTTTATATGCCTGGCATGACCCCCTGTGACATCAGAAGGCACAAATTGCATCACTGAGGATGCAGCAGAGAAGAAGCAATTAAAAGAACAAACATGGACTAATTGGATGACTTAATTCACATTCTTTAAAGGCTACAAATGAAACGACTCCGATGTGCAATCAGAAAACCTCTACGTATAAACATTCATAGGCTATTTCCATGGTTACTTTACTGTCACACAGATGCTGGAAAAGTAAATCCCTACCTAAACAGCATGCAGGAAGAGGTGTTTAATTCCTGCTTTCTTCATTCTTGCTTAGTATAGCTTTGTTATGATTGCTCTTTTATTGAATTGCACCATATCTGCTTCTTATGAATGGGAGTTTAGTGTGGCCTCAGCAGAAGGTAACAGCCCCACGTCTGATACTCTTGACCATGTACACGCTCTCAGCACAACTGTTGTCCTTTGTCCCTTTCCATTCTCATGTTGCAACCCTCAGGATGTTGTCAACACGCTTGAGAGGCTGTGAAAGGGAAATACAGCTGTGGCTCATTGGTTAAGTACTCCAAGAAAGACCTTTGGCTGTTTTTCAGACGACACTGTGTAATTACAATCACATCAGTAAAAGGAGGCTAGATCTATCTCTCTGCCACGCTTTATTATGATGGAAAGACTTTAGAACACCACACGTGGATTCAACACCCAGTTACAGGTTATTGATTCTGCATTGTTCCATAGCAAATCACAGCCTGATTGTTTGTATCATGATACTTGTTAACAGTGGAATTTTTCTTTCACTCTTTCAATGTTAAAGGGAAGCAGAAGTTATATTCTCTCATTTCTGAATACACACACACATCAAGTGTTTTCTCTGTTTTTTACCACCCCTAAAGATACAAGAGGAGGTTGTGTGGCTGTTAGTTTTTACTTTTTTTTTTTGCAAGACCTTATGGCTAAGTTTTTCAAGAGTCTTTACTGTTTTTAGAGGATGTAGCTTGGCAAAACTTATAAAGAGCTCATCTCATCAAATAGACCAAGCTTCCTAAAAAGCTTAGCATTCAAGGCATCTTATTTCTGACATTCCAAATGCAGCCAAAATACGTAAAAAATGTTGGTATTCTGTTTCCATGTGAATGTATTGTTGGTGTAGTTACAACACTCAGTTTTCTTGAAATATAAACCTGCCTAAACTTTTTCTAGAAAATTCAGTGTAAAGAACTCCAAATGGTAGCAGTATTTTATTTCTTATGTGGGCTGTTTTATCATATTATTCTGGAAGTAGTTCCATGGGTGGTGGGGTAGGAGGATGTTTGAAAAAGAGCTGAGAGTTTTCACTAATCTATTTATAGTATTCATTAATTGATTTTATTCTTGTGGTTACCTTCCCATTAAAACCCATTTGAAGCTAGAGTGCTCTTGTCTATTAAGGTACTCACTAAGGGTTTTAAATTACTTTGATAGTTTAAGAGAAAAATTACACTTATTTCTTAGTGTGCCTTACTGTTGCAAAATGCAGCACTTTTTGCTCGGTCTATAATATTCTTTCTAGAATTGCCGAGATTCTGAACTAATTGTGATGAGGACAAGGAGGTTAAAATCAAAATTAGTTCTTGCTGTCAGTCTCAAGCAGTTTTTGGCAACCTAAAGAAGCCACCCATGCTTATTTTGTGTTCTGCTCAGCGTACAAGCTCATTATTGCTTTATCAAGAAGACTGGAAAAAGGCATTTAGGTGGTGGAGATGAACAAGGAGTAAAAATTGTACAAAACCTGGGGATGGATAGTGTTAGACATGTCTGTGCTCTCTGTGTTCAAACACATGGAAACACAGAAGTGGCAGGTTATGGTGCTTGCCCTGTTCTCTCCAGCTACTGTGGCCCTGCTGCCAAATTGCAGCTCTGACAGCTCTGCTTGCTGGTGGATAGCCCAGCCCAGAAAATGGGCTCTCGTCTCTCACAGTGGTGACTCCAGTTTACCCCAATGCTGCTTGCAATTTAACTTCAGTTCTGCTGCTTAAATCCACTCACAACAAATTCCTTATTCTACTTGCAGCTGAGTTTGAGTTGGAAAAGTATCTTCCATGTCTTGTAATGAAATATCTTTTTATGAAGATGTCAAGGGAGAGAAGTAGTTATGAGCACTTTTCATGATGGTATAAATTCTCACATTATTCATGCTTCATTGGCCTTATTCTGCCAGATCAGCATAAAGCCATCTAGAAGAATATGTACCTTTAGGACACCGTAATACTCGACAACGAGGCAATAACACCGGTGGCATTTGCAAAGCCTGACACACTTGGGCCCCTCTGAGTTGACATTAATAGAAATGAGACATCTCTTTCTTAGGCAGTAGTGGTTCAATGACCTTTTTCTTATTTCTCAGACTTCTGTTATTTTTGCATACTCTTTTTGGCCATTGTAAGGCAACAGGAAAATGCTGCCTTTTTCTACTGTTCTGATTACCTTAAAATAGTCTTCCGCTTTTGAATGGCTATCAAAAAGGGCTTCTTTCTTGTGGGGACACTAAACAATTTGGGCCATGGGGAGTTGATTTCTCATTAGAGTTGACTGAAGAAGTATGAGTGGCATCTGGAAGCAGCAGGGTTGTGATGATTATTTATCCCTGCCTTGCAAAATGGAGTATAGAACATTGTATTGCTCATGGGAGGCAGCAGAATTGGCCTTAGACTTCACTGCAAAGTCTCCTCTTAATTGAGGAGTACTCCAATGCTCTGCCAAAGGCTATTTATATTTCATTTCTCACTATAAAGGAAGGTAGAAGATTGACAGCAGTGCACTATGATTTTGTAGTAATTGATCTTTTTCAAAGCACTTTGGCTCTCTCTGAAGAACCGCCATGTGGTTCTGTACCTTGTTATTGCTATATAGTTACATTTTACTGTTGTTTTCAGAAAGTGGGCATCAAGATATCATGGGTTTTAACCACAGAATTGCCTTTATTCTGCATTTATTCTGATACTAGATGTAATATTAATGGAAGTACCCTTCTGGCAGGGTAGGCCACGTTATCAGTAAATGTGTAATTGACTTCTGTACGGAGTGTGAGGGAACAAAGGGAGCTTGGAGATGAAGAGCCCTGCGCGTGGCTGCCAGAGCAGCGCGATTGTTCTGGCCGCAGCCTGTGATCCTTGCTTACACGGAGCAGTGCTGAGAGTTATCACTCAAGGGCTGCTGGCAGTGATTGTGGTTTGATCAGTGCAAGTGGGAAATGACACTGCAATTGCATCTCGTGCTGTTCGTCAGCCTACCTGCATGTCTGCTGAAAAAGGAGCAAAGGAGAGGTACTCTAGTACTCGGTATAAAAGGTGTACATAAGCATGAACCTGAAGGGAATGGGCAAAAAGAGGGGAATGCTGAAAAATTAGTATATTGCAACCAGCGTTAGGTACTAGCACCGAGGAAGGACTGGGAGATCAAGATTAAAATGTTTGAAGTTTTGTGTTTAGTAATTTTTATTTATTGAGGGGAAAATGTTTCTTGCTGTGAGGAAAAATGCTTTGTTTCTTTTTAAACTGTATTTGTAAATCAGATCATGAGATCTTTGTATGAATATAGAGAATCCAAAAGGGTGTTTTTGAAACTGTAAATATGAAACTCTCAATTGTTCAGGTATTTTAAATAGTTCAAGTACTCAGACCTCTTAATACTAAATCCATGTTATGATCTCTCATATTACGAATCAAAAGAAGGGGAAAATGCAACTTTTACGTAATGCTATTCATCATGACAAATGTTCTGTATCAAAGAACATAACATCCTGGCAAAGCTTCAAGATTACCCAGAAGAGATGCAATGGACAGACTGTTGAGCCAAAGTAATTTCAGAAACAATTCCACCACACCTTATTTATCCCTCGTGTGGAGCAGAAAGGCTATAAAACCCTCTAGCACAGTCACTTTGTGCATTTGTTTAAACTACTGACCTTAACTCTCACCTACCTGACAGCCTCATGTTTCTGAGCATGGATTTCTGTGCGACTCAGAACATCATGGTTTTGAGTCTCTCTATGAGAGATGATTCTTTCCCAGCTCTTGAGCCAAACTCATTCCAGGCATCTTCACTGGGCAGCGTCATAGCATCAGAAGAAAAAGCTCTCCCTTCACATTAATGTGCCTTTAAACAAATTTGAAATTATGCTGCATCTAACTTCTGGCTCAAAATTGAGTAAATGAAAACTATTTGTTTTCATGAACCTCAAATTTAATCCTCAGTAAGTGGGGGCTTTTTGTTTGGTTGGGGTTTTTTTATTGAACTTTCAGATATTAAATCAATCTATTCAGTATTATTAGCACTAGATGATGCAACTTATCTGTCATAATACTGAAAACTAGAAATCTTGTTTATGCAATTCAGTGTAGTACAGATAGAATAATCTACGTAATTTATCAAAATTACATATATTTACTTGTTGGTAACAGAATTTGGCATTATACTGAGGGCTGCAGAAGAAGTCCTCATGCTCTTACATTACTGTCTGTCCACACAACAGTCACAGTATCTAAATGGACTGTGCTATATTGTTTAAAAGATGTCAAAAAAGTCCTAAATATATTAAATTAGTTCTTTGTTCAAGCACATAGCCAAGACATGCAAGTCTGACTAGAAAGGAGAGAATTGTTTTTTAAACAAACCAAAAAGCCATAGCCAAGCCCAATTGCATCCCACCCCTGTTAACCGTTAATTTGGATGCCTGAGGATAAGAGCTGAGTTTTGGAGTGGACATTTGTACTTTACTGTGTGGGAGGACAATATATTTTAGGTTTCCTTGCAACACTAAGTCCTTACCAGCTGTTGTGTTAAAAGCAAGTCTTGACTGAAGTTAGGATGTGCTTTAAAAGGTCATAGAGGGCAAAGGGAAAATTAGTGTTGGCATCTTTTGTCACATGCTGCCCATCAATTTGCCTTGGTTTGTTCAAGTTGAACAACTTCTGTTCTAACAAAAGTCAGCTCTAGAAAACAAAATTCAGAGTCACCTATGCCATGCTTAATTTTTGAAAATCCCACTCCTGACACTCAGATCTCAACCAATTAATTTTAATATAACAATAAGCCTAGCATCTTCCAGGGAACCACTGTAAACTTTTAGGTCATTCTTGATATTTAAACTCTGGGAGAAGACAAGCTTTGTATTTGCATTTCAGATTGCATCCTGTCATGGGTATTTTTTAAAGTTCACCTTATTACTAAAACTGTAACTTCTTTTTTCCTTCTGAAATATAAAGCCTCTTGAGCTTATTTGTATTTCACTGGAAACTGCAGTTCACTCAGTTCCTGGAGCTCAAAAGGGGCCCTGTGAGGCCTCATCCTGGTCCAGCTGGCACTGATGGAAGGCAGTGATGTAATGATAATGTCTCAAGTGTTGCTTTAGGATGTTGGGCTTGCTTGAACATGAAGCTCTTAAGGTGCATGACCACATGACTAAAATCCAGGAAATGGTTCACCTACCCATGCTTATGGGGTAAGTATGCAGTTCCTGTAAAACTTCAGAAAAGAATAACACTGGTCTATTATTGTTGTGATGAAAATAGTGAGGTTGTCCTTCTTTCAGAATGTTTTAATGAAAGATGAATCTATTAAAGGAAACATCACACTGAGAGGAACATCTGACATAGCCGGGATCTTAAGTGGATGGGGAAGGTCCTGGTTCATCTCTGGGGGTTGCAAAACTGCCTTCCTGGTTTGCATGATGACCCTGAGCCTTTAAAATGTGCCAGGACATACCAAAACTTTTCATGGTTTTGCCCAAGTCAAGGCAGATAACCTATTTAGCCCAGAATACCCTAGATGTTCCTTGTGCTTGTAGAACAGAAATGCCTTTTCTCTGCTTTTCAGCTGCTGATATAAACAGTGTTCTCTGGGAAAAGGATGGATTGTAGTTTCAACATACAGTCAGCATAGAGAAACTTGGTAAACAGAACACATTGCTGGTGGCAGTCAAAAGAGGAGGCAAGAGGAAAACCTCGTTAAGTCTGATTGTTATGACACACAGTGATAATGGTCTTGTAGAGGAGATAATGATTTACCCAGTGTCTCTGGAACACAATAGGTTATATAGGTCTGTGGGCTTTTCTTTTAATTGAAAGAACCCCTATCATTAATGGCCAGTGAAATAATTGAGTAAATCTTTGTGCTGCAGAAAGGAAAAAACTTGGAAATATTGACATAGTGCAATTTCATCCCATAGTGAACCATAATTATTAATATTGAATGTATGACCTTCACAATACAAAGTTTGCAGAGAACTTTATCTTTTTGTGCTTTTGCAACTACCAGCGATATAACACAGTGGTAGCATTTAGTGGCTAGAGTTTAATTCATGCTGATACAGAGCTTACAATCCTGAAATAACTCCTTAATAAAATTGTGTGATTTGAGTTGGGAAGAAGCAAGAGTTAGTCAATACCAGTCATTCTCCAGTTGAACACCTGAGTTCATTTAGTGAGGAGGGAAGTGTGCAGTCTAGTTCCCTGTGTGTGATCTTCTCCCCAGCCTGCTCTTTCATGTTCAGAGCAGGGGCTTTGGTGCCTGTGCTGACCATGGCAGTGGAGCTCAGTGTCTGCCCAAGGGAAAAGGAGCTGGTGAGGTTGTTTGTGCCCTGCTCTGCCTGCAGGGGTGGGGTGGTAGTTGGGCATCTTGCTCTGCCTGTAGTTTCTGCCTGCAGACTCACTTGAAGTAGAAATAGGAACCAAATTGTGGTCAGCAGGGGTGTCTGAGAGATGAGCTGACACAGCAGTGCAAGAAAGACCTCCTGCCCTGTTGAGGTCTCATCTGACTCTTACCTGTAGCAGACTGCAGGCAGCATCCTCCCAGTCACTGCACTGGCCAGGGCTTGAGGGAAAGGGAATATGACTGGTTTCAGCAACTCAATCCCATGTCCATTTATTTTTCTCTACAACATCTTGCAGAGCCCTGCAGCTGTCACATTTGCCTCTCTTCTCATCCTGCTGAAGGCAATCTCCTCAGTCTTTTGAAACAGCAGCAAATTAAAGCTCTTTTTGAAGGCTGCAGACAAGCTAATATATATTTTATATGTTCTGTATATATACATGCACTAGCATATCCTTCAAAGTTGAAAAGAGACCATTTGGATTAAAGAGAAATGAATAACTTTGCAGATCAAAAGAAAAATTAAACTTTTGTTTCTGGTTTTAAAGGGTAATCTTTAAAGTAATATCCAAACCTTTAGGGTCTTTAAAATATTTTCAAAATTGCTGGCAGCTTATCTCTGAAGTTCGGCTCTATGAATTGGATATCAAATTCACTTACTACTCATTATCCTTCCATCTGTTTGAAGATGCTGCAATTGTAGTGAAACAATTGTTAGAATAGCTTATCTACAATGCATGATCAACATGTTTTCCCTTTTCAGATTTGCTTGTGCATCACACAATCACTTAAATCTGCAAGTGCCAGTGCACATATTTCTCAAACTGCTGTGAAGTGCATTGTATGGTTATGAAGGTTTGCTTATTGGCCATACCCCCACTTATCACACTACGGGGTGATGCAAGTCATGGCACAGAGAAGCCACCTCATGTGGGTGAGGGTATGCACATGGAAAATTATGGACGTGGTAAGGGCAAAGACATTTGATAGTGATTTTCAAAGAAAATCGCCTTATTAGTAATCATCTCTCCCTGTTGGTTGAACAGGTTTTAATTGGCACTTCTGCTGAGTTGCTTGGTAAAATTTGCTATTTTTACTGAGATTATTAATAAATAGCAGTATCTGCAAGAAACTCACAAAATTCTATTCCAGCATCTCCATGCAAAGGAGACTAGAATAACAGTATTGGCTTAAAAAAATCAGTTCCCTCGGCTTTGGGAAGAGAAAATGCATACAACTAAGTACTGGAAAAAGAGCTCCATTAAAGAGTGAAAATAAAATAAGCACTAGTCTTGAATGAAAATATTGTGGAGGATTATCTGCTTTTCATTTAAGATGCTGGCTTGATGGAGATTCTCTAGAAGTGACCATGGGAAAATGAGCTTAGAATCATTCTTTTTACATCTCTAATCTAAAGTTCATTTGTGACCAAAGCACTCTGAGGAAGTTTTGGTTGTTGTATTCCCAGTTAGCACCCTTCTGATCACTGAAAAGGTGCTGAGGGGCAAATTTGTCTTGTAAGTATATTGAGAAACAAATTGAACATGCTGGAATAATGAAAAATAGAAAGGGGATGTAAGCATCTCCTAATTGCTGGTGTCAGAGTCTGATTCTGACACTAAAGATCAGTCTTTGCTGTTGGATTATTACCTATAAAATATGCAAGGAGACACAGATGAGCTTTCTCATGCTAAAATAGGAACCCAGAAGAAAGAATCAGATTCCACTCCCCTCCTTTTCAGCAAAAAAAAAAAAAAAGCGACAGTGGGAAAATCCATAGTAAGACCATAAAAATAAAACATACTGCAAGGTGATAGTGTAAGCTTCTGAGAGAATCCATAAGGAAAAAAACCAAACATTTGTAACTATGTCTGACTGAGGCAATGAAAGAAAAGTCTGGATTCCTTGCAGTCAGCCTGGCATAAAGCTGAGGAATTTAACACCTTGTATGTTATGGAACAAATTTAGGGTTTTTTTAGTATAGCATCCTAACAGTCCAGTGGTTGGAAATATTCTTTCACTTGTAAGGGGTTTCCCTGCTGCTAATTAAAAACAAAGAAACAAGCCAAAAAACTTGTATCTTCTCTAAACTCAAGAGTGTTTTTTCTTCTTAATTATGTGGCATGATATTAGCACCTGAAATTTAATTAAAGCTTGTAGTTAACATAAAAAAGATCACTACAGTAAAAAATGTGTTCTTTTCGTACTCTTTCAGTATAGCAGCATGTATTATGGAAGAGTTTGATCTGTATCATGGTGTTCTCGATTTTCTTTTTTGTATCTTGTGCTAAAAGATGGTAATCAGTGGGATTTTGCACGTGTTTGGATCAAAGAATATTCCTCCACCTTTTAAAATCTCGTTTATGTTCTACATGCTGCATTTTTAGGTTCGGTGGGAAGGGTTTCAGTGCCATTTGTTTGCAAACGATGTCAGTGGGGAGTTGAGCCGGTGTGAGCCCCGCATGGATACCAGCGCCAGGATGCTGGGGATCGCTTGGGTGGCTGCTGGTGGGAGTCCAGCAGGAGGAAGCATTGAGCTGCCTTCTTCTGGCGTGGCTGAGGTGGGACCGATGCTAATGAGCACAGGCTGACTGGTTAATTGCTTTTAGAACAGGAGCTAATGACTCCTGTGTCTGCCCTGCCCTTACCAGTGGTGCAGTTAGTAGCAGACTTGTTTGCAGGTGCCTGGAATGTCCAGGGGGTTGAACTACATGTACAAGAATCATTTTGATTTGGTGTTCATGAAAATAAAGATGGAAGAGAATGAAGGAAGCCACGGCTTAACTCAAGATTAACTATTATGTGGTGCAAAACCTATGTGAAATGCAGTTTTCCCGTGCCAAAGCTGACAGACAAATCTGTGTGCTCTCATTAGAATATTCTTATTAAGCAAAAAATTCTTAAAATGATACCCATGTTGTTGAAAGTTCCTTCCAGATATCACAAGACATTTTTAGTAAAGATCAGGATAAACTTGTACAGTCCTGTACCTCCAAAGTATAGGTATTTTGTAATGCTGCACTGATTTCTTTTTTTCAGTTCTTTTTGCTTCTATACAATAATTTAAACATATATCAAAATTATAGTGAGAATGCACCTGCCCCTGCTATGTGTTCCCCAGAACCTCACAACCACACTGTCTGCTTAGTGTGTCTTTGAAGTGGATGCAATATCAGTAATTTGCCTAGTTAACATTATCCCAAATTTATTTATTTATTAACTTGGAATGAAAAACAAGTACTGCTGATGAAAGTAGCAAAACTGAAAACAAATGCTAACAAAAATGCATTTGGCTGAGAATTGCAGATAGTGGTACTTAACATCCATGTCAAAGTCGTCTACGCACCTTCTGTTTCCCTGGCTGACTGAAATTCTGTTTAAGCCTAGCTAGAAAGCATTGACAAGTTTTAGAAACAGCCTGGGAAGGAAAGAGGAGAGCAGAAAGAGTCCTTTGAACTCAGCAGAGGCCTGAATGAAGTTAAAATCCTCAATATCATCCCAGCTGGCTAATAACAGCAAAAGGTTAGAGTAATATAGTAATTACTCAAACTTACAACTGCTTTTTCCCATTGGAAAATAACACAAGCTTTAAGTCATGAATAAAACATGTTGGCCCAAATCTATTACCTTAAACATCTCCAGTAGAACTAAGGACATAATGTATATTTACTTGCTTGAGGAAAACCTACTCATCACTGATAAATCCTCACTGCCTAATTAGGATGCCTAATATATTTCAATGCTTGATGTATTTCCTCTTGCATATGCTTAAATAGGTCAAACTTTGAATCTGGTTAAAAATATCAAGGTACAATGAAACACTTTATTTCAGCTGCTTCTTCTAATCTATGGCAATGTAGGAGAACAAGCAACATATCCAGACACTTTATTATTTTTCTTAATTAAACGAAATAATATAAGGAAGCATCTCTAGATATTTTTCTGAAAGTTTTTAATTTTACGTTCTCTTCTGCGAATAAGCTTAAAAATCAAACTTCCTTTCCAATAAAATGGTAAATTGAATTTAACCTTTGCTTTGATTATACTGCTATCTGTTGACATTACTGATGACTGAAATTCCTACCTAATGTCTGTTCAGCAGTTTTAGCAAATTAACATGATTGGGGTTTCACTGGCAGCAATTAAAAATATCTGCTTGCTACACATTAATTCTTGATTTTTTAAATTAAATTTTGTTAGTTGCCCTACATTCGAATAAATGCATCTACACTCAGATGCACAGTGAGTGTATATAAAATGGAGGTGTCATTAGGTTGAATCAATGCAAATAATAGAATAAATATGTTGATTCTATCGAACATTACACGTGAATTAATGTGATGCATCTGTTCCTAATGTGTAGTTAGTAAACAAAATTTCAAGCATCTGCTTTATGTGAGTCTTCACTTCTGAAGTATTAATGAATGGTTGACTCGGTCACTGCGTGTCTTACTGAAAAACAGGATATTTTATAAAAATATTTGGTGGAGATGTGTAAGATGCCGCGTGATATCTCTGGCAGTGGTTGTAGAGAGGGTCAGAGATGGGCCTCAAATTCCTGCCTGAAACAATGCCCACAATGTGTACAGGAAATGCAGTGTTCTCAACAGTTGCAAGTACCTATGTGTAAAACAGATAATTGTGTATGTGTTGTATTGGTGCAGTTTCTCATCTGGAACTAGCACATTCAAATTAACGCACTTTGTTCATTATAATTCACCCATACTAATATTAGGATAACACATTAATGGGCAGTTACAAGTATGTTGTACAGAATTTTTAGACAAAGTGTTAATCTTGATGGGATTAAGAAAATGCATTAAAATTAATGAAATGATTGCATCTCAATCTGCATATGCAAATTAGGATAAATCATATGCCCTACAATAGTATAAGCGAAAGATTATGGTAATAAATTGTGTTATCTGAATTAATGACTGGCTAGCCCCACTTGATAAGGTCATGGTAAGTCCCAGTGCACTTATTACTAAAATTTATCATTCAAGCATGTGTATGCATTTAATTATTACAGCCTATTTAACAAGCACATAAACTTTGAGAGCAGTGGAAAGTTTTCCTGTCTGTAAAAGAACTTTTCCTTGTTCAGAACATGTCAAATCCCAAGAATGGAAGATATGTAGAATATTCTAATTTGACTTAAGGATTGATTAAATAATTCAGTTTAGTCCTTGCTTCTCACTACTTTATAGGGTTAAAGATTTATGGCTTAGATGGAGCACATGAGAGTTAGAGCTAGAATAGCCATGATGAGAGAAGCCATTAAGTTTGCTTTATCCTTCTATCTGTGTGTGATGATTTCCCAGCAGCGCAGTCTATATAGACTAGTTTATTCCAGGCAAAAAATTATTTTCTAGCTATGTACTAGTACAGCATCTAGTCCAATAAAGTTTAGTAAGAGTCTTTGAGTAATATTACGTTATAACTAATATCAGTATTTAGCAACTTTTATCTAGAGATATCAGAAGATATAAGAAGACAGTATAAGGTTCTGAGACTGCTTTCTTGAAAAGATATCATAATCTTGAGATGGACAGTAAAAGATTTATGTTTTCTTTGCCTCTGCAAAAAGTAATTTCAAGCCTCCTCTTGTTTATGTGACAATTCCCTGCTGTCTGTAGGCATCCTCACAGGTGATAAGCAGCTAATTTCTCATATGTGGGCACTTCAACAGTATTTGCTGAAGATACATTTGTTAAGAGTGAAAATATGTATATGAGATCAAGTACCTAAAAGCCTGTAGAGGGGTTCACTAGCAGCTGAGACTGTCACTAAAAGGCTGCACCCAAAAGAGCTCAAAAACTTCTGGACTGTGTCAGCTGTCTGAGCTTGGCAAGCACTTGTGGAGTATGTCCCTTTTGGTAGCTGCTGACTAGATGGAGGACAGTGCCACCATTCCTCTGAGCCTTTCAAGTCGTGGTGAATATACAAGAAAGCTTATCCACTTCCTGGGGAGATGTAAAAAGAACTGGAAAAAATTCGGCAGACTGTTTTGGATACACTAGGTCTTCCCATCTCTTCATGTTCACAGAAATGCTGTGAATTAACTCCCAAGCTCTGGGGAGCAGTGGCTGTGCTGGCCACAAGCTGAATCAAGGGGAACCTCGTTATATCCAGAGGATCAGAAAAATTCTGGTACCTTTAACAAGGCAGAAATGTTTTGAGGCTTTAGTACATAAATTCTGCAAAAGCACAATAGCCACTCAGCAGTGTGATGCCTTGGTTCAGAACTATCAAATTAACTCCAGTAAGAACACTCTCTAATGAATTAATCATAGTAATACACATTTTGCTCCCA
Organism: Rhabdornis inornatus; assembly: GCA_013397075.1. NCBI lineage: Eukaryota > Metazoa > Chordata > Aves > Passeriformes > Rhabdornithidae > Rhabdornis > Rhabdornis inornatus. The sequence continues at coordinate 1,970,082 of VWZS01000321.1, read as the reverse complement.
GAACAAAACATAGATGATCCAATTAACCAATTTCTACTAAGGCCTACGATTACTTTATTACGGCTCTAAAAAATGGTTTCTGCAAAGCAGTGTTTATTCCCAGATTGCTGCAGTTATCAGACAGTGCTAAGACCTGCGATTGAGGTCTCTGCTGTCCCTTATCTCATTAAGTGTGACATAAACACCTTTGATGAAATGAAATGGTAAAGTGCAGCAAATGGAGTAAACACTTTCTCTGCAGAGCAGTGCCCTGCTACATGCTTAAGATCTGATTTCCTGGCCACTATTGACAGATGATAGCATGTTTTGTACCCATGTCAGCCAAAGATAGCCATTTAGAGCTTCTAAATAATTAAATATTGATTAATCAGCCTAGAAACATATAGAACTTTTTTTTTCCCAAGCTTTCGTCCATTTCTAAAGGCATTATTTCTGTCAAAGAAAGCAGGTGAATCTTCTATACACCTTCTGCAGCAGTCAGGGGCTTAAAAAATTACAGGTTTGTGCTGCTGTGAGAAAAATGGCATGGCTACCACACTGCCATAAGACAAGGACACCTGACTCCACTTTGCCATGCTTGTTCTCCATGGGATAAATCAAGAGAAGGACCCAAATTTTCTTATCCACAAAGCGATTTGTAAGGGGCTGAAACTCAATTTTAGGGTTAGCCTACTTGTCTATAAGGATGGGGACATGAGATGACTTATCAACTATTATCTCTTGGCACAACTGTGTTGAAAAAGCCTGCACTTTGTGGGTTTTGGGACAAAGTTGTTGAGGAAACAAGTCTTCCTGCCTGAAAGATTTTTGGGGTTTGTTTTTTTCTGTTTTTTTCCTAAAGTAGCAAGTGTGTGACAAGTGCATACAAAAAAATAAAGCACACAGCATATAACAGAAACTCCAATGAACATGATAATGACTGTAAATTACTCTTATCATGTGGTCTCAGCGAGCTACTTGATTCTCCATGTCTTGGGGAAGATTTCAGTAATATTAAGCTGGTTTATTTTTCTTAACCTGCAAACTGGGATTACGCTATAGGTGGTAAATAATACACATGTATTGGTTGATGAGATTTCTTATGTATCGCCAATTACCAAAATGACATTTACAGTAGGTGAGTGGGTCTTAACAATATTATTGTTGTTGTTATTATTATTACAATCAGTGAATGCAGGTAGGAGTTCTCATAAGGCATCTGCAAGAATTTAGAAGCACTAGTTTATCAAAACGATGATAAAAACATTGAAAGATGCCTTCTTACTTCCATATCACACAGAAGCTATTTGGAGCATAGTTCATGTGCTTTCTGCTTTAAGGAATGCTCCAAGCATGCTTCTCTCTGGCCATTATCTAGTGTTAAATGCAACCTCTTGTCCCTGTGGCATTGCAACTTCTCTCAAGAGCTCTGTATTTTTATGGTGGTTGTTGTAATCTGTGCTAGATGCAGAAGAAAAAACCCAAAGCCCTGCGTTTGTGTTTGTAGTAAAACACAGCTTAACTTGGAAGCTCGCAAGCAGAATGTGACTGGCTCGTGTGTGGCAGCAGCTCCCAGTGCCATGTGGCGTGGCAGACCTCCTTCCCCCCGCCGGCACAAACAAGCCCGATTACAGTTCTGCTGGAATGTGGCAAAGCCCTCAGCAAAGTGAAACCCGAGCCTGGCTGTGCTGCTAGCAAAAACCAGGCAGTTTTTGTTGACAGGGTTTGTAGCTAACACTTCTGTGAGGCAAAAGCAAAACAAGTTTTCTGTGATAATGTGCACAGAGAGAGTCTTTTGTTAGTCATAAACGCTAGCTGAAAGTGTCTTTCCCTTAAAACCACAGGACATCCTGCCTTGGGTTTGAGAGAATAATGGAAAATGTGCTGGGTATAAAGCAGCTCTGATAGTGTAATGGTGCAGTGTACCTAAGCTGCCTGTTTGTGAGTGAGGAATTGTTGCAGGGTAAGGCTAGATGGAGATTTTGAATTTGCCTGACATCAGTGGTAGTCAAGGAGAAGAATCAAAGGAAGAGGATGATTATCTGTTATAGACCTCAAGCATATATAAGATTCTCTGTTATGCTATTTATTGTCTATTGTAATTCAAGATACCAATATTACCTAAAAAGTTGTCTAAGATATCTAAACACAAGAGCAGTAGCAGATTTCCCGTATCAGAATAAGTCTTGATAAATCAGGCTTCCGGGGAGATTCCAATGAGATTCAAGGGGAAAACTTTTCATAGCATTCAGCCATTGGAATGATCCTCCCAGTGAAGAGGTACATTCCATAACATTGGACACTTTCAAAATGCTGCTGGACAGGGTATTGAGCCATCTTGTCTAGACTGTGCTTTTGACAAGAAAGGTTGGACCAGATGACCCTTCAGGCCCCTTCCAACCTGGTATTCTGTGAAATTTAATGATAAATATGTAACTGCCTGAAAGTCGGAGTTCCACCTCGTTGCTTGCTGGCTGCCTAGTCAAAACTCAAAAGTCACAAGTAATTGCCACATTCTTTTTTAAAAAGTGATCATTAATTCTAGTAATAAGCCACACGAAGTATTGTTGTGAAGCGTGAGGAAGCGATTGAATGGCAAAGTTTTTTGAATGAGCTAAGATGCTAATGACCAGTAACAGCTGACAAGGACATCAGCAATGAGATAGAAATAAACTGAGATTTGCTCTTATGTGGGTGAAATAGCAAATATATCAAAGGCTGCTTTTTTCCCCAGTTTTGTCACTCTTGAAGAACAGTATTGACGCATTTTGCTTGGAGGGTCATGTGTTTTAGAATTATGATTGGTTATGTAGGAAGTTAGGAAGGCTTGTGTCCAAAAGCTGGCTGGTTTTTTCCTTAGATTATAATATGCTATCTGATTTTTATTTTAACAAATCTTCCTCACTTAGACCATCACAGTAACAAGAAAAAACATACCCTAAATTATGAAAAATTATACTCTTTGTAGGATATGTGACTGAATGGCCTGGAACCTGAGCTAAAGATGTCTGTGTTTTGTCCAGTTGTTTGTTCTCCATTGTGCCTATAGACCTTCTCCATTTATGATTGTAAATCAAGTTCTCTCCATAAATCTGAACTCTTTCACAATATCTGCTGCACTAAAACCTTACTATTCTGAGCTGTTTTCATTGGGTTAGGCTCTGGGGTATTTTGTCTCTGCTGCCAGCAGCCCTAGTTTTCATTGACAGTGACGTAATTTCTGATTTGCTTTTTCCCCTCATGGTTAATTTTATTTATGTTCCTAATCACTCTCACTTCTCTGTGAACGTCTGGAGTTGTTTGGTGATGTTCAAGTTGAAGTTCCCTTGGAAAGTAAGGCAATGGAGAAATTAGAGGTTTATAACATTGCATGAAGTTATGATTAAGCAAAATTGTCTCCTGCTCCCTCAAATGATAAACATCACCCTATTTTCTCTGGCTGCCATATCTTCTTTCTGCACCCTTTTACTCATCCTTTAAGGGTAGTGGAAAAGAAATATTCTGAGAAAGCTTGCTGTCATCAAACTCTGCTTCCTGGTACCATAAAGGGGGCTTCTAGGACCTATGAGAAATAATGATTTTTGTCTACACATCTGAAAACTGGCAGGGGTGGTTGATGAATGGGGATAATATAATGTGAGGGGAAAGTAAGAATGAGAAAGTGACACTGCTTAAAATCTCAACTGATTTGAATTTTGATCAGTACAAGGTAGTTGAACTGTCTGTGCTGAGGTACGTTTTAGTTTTTAATATCTTACATTTGACATTTTATCATTCCTTGACTTAACTTTATGAGAGAGGGTTAATGAGGAAGACTGAAGAAGGGGAAAGAAGTATCAAGCTTTATCTAAAGACTGAAATACTTTAAATTACTTCTGTCGTACTTTCTTCATTCAAAGTTTAGGGAGAAAATATTTAGGCCTTGAACACATTACAGTTTATGTTCTTAGTTTGCAATCACTGAAACTTGGGGAGGAACAATCAAATTTCTGTGTGAGATGAGAAACCCTTCAAAATCAAGAAAGTCCACAATATTAGAAAACTCAATATGTTCATGGGCTATTCACTGAATACTGGACCTGTATTATGGCGATAGTGAGAAGAGACCAATTCTTGAAAAGTAGTTGCTGGCAAACTTTTTCCTTCTTTATTCTACCATGAGAAAAAAAAAAAACCACAAAACAAGCAAACAAAACCAACAAACTGGATTGTATGATGAAAAGGAGAGCTAGATGAAGGTGCATAACTTCTTTTTCCAACACTATTCTGAGGTTGTTGACTGGGAAGTTGTCCTGAGTATGTGTCTAGGCTGGAGCTTACAAGAGCAGACTGTACTACTGATGTTGAGCTCAGTGAAAGGGTTTTCCTCAATAGAAATGCAGGCACAGTGAGCATGGCCACTGTGGGATAAATGTTGAGGTATTAATATTTTTCTTAGTGATCACAGGTACTTGATAGAACAGAAAATGTACTGCTTTAAATAGAACAAAAAAAAAAGGAATACCTGCATCCGTGTCTGACAGTTCTTTATACCATTCTTTTCCACAGCATGAATTATTTGTGCTAAACTAAGGAATATGCAATTTTATTTGGTTGTAAAAATGAAATATACGGCTTTGATCTGTTACCTGGATATAGATTCTCTTATAATATATTAAAATACTTGGTGCTCTTTCTATTTTAAAGTATTTCACATACAGAACACAATAATGGCATTATAACTATTGCAAAAAGAAAATTAATTCAAGATTAATAGAGAAATCCAAAGAAAAACAGAATAACATAGATGTATTTAAAAATAATTGTGTATTGATCTTTTTTCAGCCTCTGATTTAAATACACCATCTTGCTACCATAAAGCTTCAGCAGAACTGTGTGTGTGATTAGTTTGGTTATTTATAAGAAATAATTTTACAACAAATATTGAGAATTAGGTTATTTCAGGAAGCAAATTTAAAAAGAGTCAGCTCAAGCTTTTGTCCTAAGACTGAGGTTCTTATAAACATAATGTATGGAGGGTGGGGGGGAGGAAAAATAAAACAAAGAAATATTAATCTGCTGCTGGTTCAAAGTTTTGGGGAGAAGGAAAAACATCTTCAGACTGTTCTTAAAGGCATTTCCAGCTTACCCAGAATGAGGTTTTTGCAAAATTTTTGCTGTGCCTGTCTTGGGCTCAGTAGTTACCTCTTGGTAAGCAAAGCAGTGAGAGATGACCCGTGAGGGATACGAAGAGCCTTGTTCTCCTCTCAGCATCAGTTCATGCAGCTCGTGAGGGTGAGAAAAGCTGGAAGTTGGCAGTTGTGCACACAATAAAGATGAATTGCAAGGAAGAAATTGCAGCATCAAAAAAGAAAAGTACCCAGGGAGTTAGGGAGGTCTCACAGAATCACACACAGTCTGCAGCTTTACCACTGTGGTTTTGGGACTTCAGGTTTTTGTTTTTTTTGTTTGGAGGGTTTTTTTTCCATAGAAGCAGAATTTGCAGCAGCAGACTATGACAGAATACACTGTCCTAAATAGTTATAGTGCACTTGTAAAGAGAATATACATTAGGAAGTTTTTTTGCTTTTACAAACATGGTCAAGTAATAGAGAAGTCTTGAATCAATACTGAGGGCCAAGTCTCTACACTCTTAATTTTGTATCAGTGTGAGAATATTGATTTCTGGAAAAGTTGGAAAACTTTGGCACCATAGCAGCTGGATACCTATATGTAATCTTTTAACTTTTGTGCTGAATTGTATTTTTTCAAATCTAGGTTGTAAAATTGGTCTTGGAAAAATATTCTTGTGCCCACTCCATCTGATGCTTTCTGTATATGTGAAACAGTGAAAAAGGCATTATCTCTGTAGGATCAAGTGGATCTGCTCCCCAAAGTGGCCAGGAAATGTATCATGGTTTTCAGTGAGCATAGAACTATTAAATAGCTCTTTCTTATTGGAAAGGACATCTTTTGATGTACCTCTCTTTTTTCCTCCTATGTGACGATGCCATGGCTGCTCCCCTTGAAGCCAAACGTCCATGGAGTAGGTCTACAGAGATAGTTAACCCACTTTGGTTTTAAAATTTAAATGGTTTTATGTTTAAACATAAGTTAGTAGTTTGGTGCTTTTTTTATATTATGTTTGTTTTTAATAACACCTCTTCAAATTCTACTATATCAGTAAAATTCCAATGTGACTTCAGTTTAATGTAAAAACATTAATCATGCAACCAAGAAGCTACTTTTTTATTTACCTTTTACAAAACCCATATACAGAACCATTGTTATGCCTTTGTTATTCAATTCAGGTGAACTTGTAGCTAAGGAATGCTTATACATTTGGGGATTTTGTATATTTGGGTGAGGGGGAAGATTCTGGTAACGCTTCTAACCAGTTGCACAGAATCAGCTTAATTTTCCTCAGCTTCATTTTCCATCTGCTTGGTTTTCACTTCTCTCGACATCCTAGCAGGCTTTTCATATTTACAGTCCAGCCAAACAACTGAGTGTATTCAAATCTTTCTACATAGCAGACATAAAATGAAATTATTTTCATCCTTCAGCAGTTCCAGTCTTTCAATAGTGTCATAGCAATAGAAATGGGGCACTTGCACTTTACCATTCAGTAAAGGCTAAGTAAGTGTGCTTGAAATACTCTAAGGTTGAGTGACCTCCAATGACTTGTGTGTATAGATTATCAAACATCATAGCTGAACTAACAGACCATGAACAGTGTCCGATTCCTTTCAGGCTAAATAGTGCAGATAATCATAATTATTCTGGGTGCCAGGGTCACAAGAGCTGCTCATCACTTTTCTGGCTTACTGGAGAATCTTTTAAAGCACTAAATGATACATCATCCCTGTCAGTGTGTTATAAAGGAATTAAGTGAAGCAAGTTCTAGAAGAGATTTTTGACAGCATATATCTGATATGTCTCTGTCCTCTCATTCATATCTTCTCCATTTTTTTTTAATGCAGATTACCAGTCTGCCACTCAGATGCTTTATTTTGTAGTGAGACAGTTTTCATCTCTAGTGGAATTTTCTCCATTAATCTAAATGGACAGTTTAAGAAGCAGTTAATTAATGCACAAGATCTGTTCACCATAGGTGATCAACAGTGCATCATCTTTCAGCTTATGGAATAAACCGGGTGCAACATTTTTTACATCAGATTCTAGCTTCTAAAAGTATTATGAAAGGAATTATGTGTCAGAAAAATTCCTTACCTGAAACCTCTTTGCATGGAGTTTCAAGCTAGCTTAGAGTAGCAAGGAGGAATGGATATAATTTGTGATAACAAAAAATTGGGGCCAATATTTTTCTGGTGGATCAAAATTAATTGGAATACACTGGAAAAATAATATCTTTAAAACTCGTATTCATTGTTTCTGAAGTCCTATAATCATGATACCAAGATGATTCAAAAGAATGTATAAAAAACATTATGTACATATGCATATGTAGGTATATATACACACAAGGCTCTATATAAGTATATGAAGAAATGAACATTTGAAGACCTTCCTAATGTTAATACAGAAAGTTTAGAATGGAGCCTTAATTAAATGTACTACAGCAATGGTTTGGAAAAAGAAGGATGGTTATAAAACAAACGAATGAAGAATGAAGTCTAGAGCAGCAGTGAAATGCTACACTTGTGCCAAATGAACATTGGAAAGCACGGGTGAAATCACAAACTGACTGACCAATTCTTTTCATGTGCATATTTTCTGCCTCCTGAGTTGTTGCACGAGTACAATGGAATCAAGGTATGCAAAGCTGAGCAACAATCTCCTTGGCAAACCCAAAATAAACATTTAAATCAACATTGAGGTGAATGTGCATGTACTGAATTTGTAGAACTAAGAACATTGACTTTGTAGGAAATAAAAATATAAAAGGAATAATCACGAGTCTACAAGTGAAAGTAGAGCAGAGGATAATAGTTCTGTGTACTGAAATCATTAAGTATTTTACTTGTACATCTGGATAACATGATCCTTGACAAACTGACTGCAAAAGAGTATTGTTCTTCTGAATGAACACAAGTATTTTAGGTCTACAGTTCTATTTCTAAGAAAATAGCAAGCCACCAATTTGGCTGGTGCAGTGCTCAAATGCTCTGATGGCATGAAGCGTACCCTGTACAAACTGTGAACTCTATTTGAAAATAAAGTTTATAATTAAAACTGGCACTTGTGGGCCTCCAGCTGGTGAATGCTGTTTTGCTGACGTGAGGCTTCTGACACCCACAGTATGGTGGCTCATTGTCAGCAGTTCTGCCAGGCCCTCGCTATTCCAATGCCTCAGATGTTGCCATCTCTGCAAAATGGTGCCCAGCAGCAGGAGGCTTGCAAAGGTTTTATTTCCCTGTTGGGGCAGAAAGGGCTTTTTATCGCTCTGAGACTAAGCTTTTTGTTTTATTAGGCAATGATCTTGACTTTCAGTTCTGTGCAGAATTCAGCCAGTCTCCTATAGCAGCAGTGCTGGCTGCTTTTCTAGAAGGAGCCGCACGCCACTGCGGGGGGAAGCAATCAGACAGCAGCGTAAGGATGCTGCATCAGAGCTGTCCATAGGCAACACAATATTAGTGACAGTGGGTTGGGTTCTCTTGTATCATCTGGCTTGCTGATGGCTCTGCATTGTCATAACGGGACCACGTTATTTTGGCCTGATCCATGTCGGATGCCTGGAGGAAATGCTGTAATGGGAGGGAATTTGGTTCTGCCTGTGTGTTCAGCTACAGGTGGGCACACAAAGAGATTTTGCTGTGAGAGTCTAAAAATGAGACAAAGATTCCCAAGTAATATGAAATTCCATTTGTGCTCAGTCTTAAATGAAAGAAAACCTTGTGGTTTTTTGGTTATTTTTTTAAATGCTATGTGTGCTTTTGGCAGTCTCAGGTGACTTCATATTCTAACTTCAGCTTTACTTAAGCAAGATTTCAGAACAAGCTTTCAGGGTTCTATTTCGAACACTATTAATAATAGCATTAAGCTTATTTGTTCAGTGTATGACAGTGGTACAACCCTTCCTTATTCCCTACTAAATTAGCAAGGAAATAAGACAGTTTCTGCATCACAGTTCTCATCTCAAGTTGTTATTGATCAGCTATAAACACAAAGAGTGATCTTGCTCATTACAAAATAACTTTACACTAATCTTTTCTAGCTTATATCGACAAACATTAAGTAAAAATATGAAATGGCAAGCTTTGGATCATTATAATGTTGCTGTTTAAATAGTGTGTCTGCACCCTTAGTGAACTCTTCTGGATGTGGAGGTTTTCACCTCTATAAAGTCATCCTTGAAACAGGTAGCAACAAAATTACCCCCTTATAGACACTGGAATATTGTGACAATGCAAGTGAAAAACAAAAAATAGTTGTGGAAAAGACCACTTATTGCATATTCTTTGTTTGCCTGCGGTGGTGCCCTGATACAAATGTGGAGAATGAGACAATTACAGTAGCTAGAAGGTTCACAGTGTAAATAAATCTGTGTAATGATTAGCTGGGTTCTCAGAGCAATGACAAGAGTTATTTTACAGGATAATATTTTTAAACAAAATTATTTATAAGACATAAATGCACATCAGTAATCAATTCTGGTGCATTATCTGTTCAAAATATTGTGTTAAGCTGGTGGGGAGGGGGAAGAAAATTAATTTGGGGGATCCAAATATTTAGATGGAAAACTAGGAAACCTGTCTGTCAGCTGCAAGCAGAGCACATGCCAGACATAGGGTACCCAGGCTGGATTGGTGCAGTTTGCCATCCCCCTCAAGATGCCACTTAACTCTGCCAGCTCACAAAAATACATCGTGCTATCATTGTTAGAGCATTTAGACAATGAAAGGAAAGAGCAATGCTATGCAAATTTTTTCTTATGTCAGATTAACAGACTAAAAATTATTATGCAAGTATAAGAGAGAAGGTAGAGAACTCGGGGGTAGAAGGAAGTGTCCTAAATGTGTTCTTGTCAAGTGAAGCCCAAGGGGGAAAAGAAATCACAATTTCCTGAGTTTTTCCTCCAGCTGTATGAATGACAGTGTTGGTCCATGCTCTAAACTGCAGAGTTAAATTGTGGGACTAAAGTGAGGATATGCAGTCAAAATTAGTAAAACCCCACCAATGAGATGGGGAAGATACAAAGGCCTGGAGAGAAGACAAGCCAAGCTTATCTTTTGGAACATTTCATGTGTTTATTACTTACTCCTGCCATCATAGCTCTTGATGCTTCTAAGGATGTTGATAAGTATTCTTAGGGCCTTTGACCAATCCTGCAGCCTGGTACAGTAGGGGATGATTTTTTCCTTGAGCAAGCACTAGGAGCACTTGAGTTTCACTGATTAGATACGTGGGCTAACATGCTTAGGCAAATGGAATCAGATCAGTGCAATGTCTTCCTTGCTCTTTGCTTCTAGTAGGCAGCACCTTCTTACTCAAAATAAGTCATGGCTTTGGAAGAAAATTACTTCTCTTAAACTCTATTAAAGTTCAGACACTTTTTACAGGAGTCCTTTGCTGGAGAAAAGTCCTCTGCCTTTACATTTTATCCTGTTCCTCTCCCTTCCTTCCTTTGTATCAAACTGTATTACACATGGAATACTTTGGAAAAAGTGAAACATTTCCCAAAACAAAGAAAGGCAAGCAAGCATGTATTTCTGTGGGATATTTAATCTTAATAATGTTGACATAAGCCTTTTATATTTGAAATAGAAATTACTGACCCTATTAGAGTCCAAACTACTATATTCATTAGAAGTTGCATGTGTCAGATTAAAAAAAATGGAGCTTTCTCTCTGGGTTGTTACTTGTTTTCCATAAGTCTGAACAAAGGCATCAGCCTCTCTGTCTTTCGTTGATTTTTTGGAAAACTTGCCCTGGTGACTATAATAATTAATTAGATTCCTATAAAAGGCACTTACATCATTTTTAAAAAGTTGCACTTTGTTGACTTCAATTAAGCTTACATAAGCATGTACACATGGGGACTTTCAAAAGAAAAGTGAATTTGTTAACCTGGCAATTTTTCTTCAAACTCCCATGGCACTAATCAAAACGACATCGATTTGCTCAGATTAGCAGCTGATACCTGACAGTTCTTTATTCGAGCTACTTGACTCAAACCAGGAATTGTCTTCTCACAGCCAGGGACCTGCATCTCAACAAGTACTTACAAGCTCCTTTCCAAACCAAGCAATCTTCCAATTGCCAGTCTGGCCAGCTGCACGAAAGTTTATTTTCCAGAAGCTGATGCAGGATAGATAAATGCCTGCTGGACACCGCACATCAGTCCTGTGTCTTGAATCTGTCTTGCACTCTTTTAGTGCAGCTTTTTGCTCCATATTCCAAGTATCATTGTATGCTTGAAATCAATATAGCTGGATTTTATTCTTTCCTGAAATGCAGGGAAACAGGGAACAGAAATCATGCTCTTCTTGCAAAAGGAGAGGTTTACATACAAGATTTTCACAGAGAAGAAAAACCTGTGAAAGTTCCCAGCCTAAAGATCCTATGTAACCTCCTTTTGATGCCATGCCAAAAAGCTGATTTTGAAATTATACATAGGAGACTTTTGCTAGTAAATGGCCACTTGCAGCCATGCACAGCAGAGAGTGGTAATAGAGATTGAACTATAAGAAATGAAGTGTAGAGCAGGCTAAACAAGCCTTTTTCCTCTCTTGCTAACCAGGCCAAAAAATCTTCTGTGAAGTACATCTCTGACATACCTATTCTGTAACCCAGGATGCAGAAATAATTCCCTTTGGCTATTGCTCTGCAAACTGAGAGAGCTGGAAAATGTGGGAAGTCATCTTGGGCACAGAGGGAAATTGCTGGCATTGCTTGGTTTGCATAAAGAAAGATGACTTGGTGGGAGTACATAGCATAAATAATGCAGGTAAGGAACTGCCTTCACTTGAGCTGAATGAGAACTCAGTGGTGAAGTATTCTTGAAACTTAGGAGCTTTCTAGAAGCCGACAACCTTTTAAAAACACTTCAACCTTCCGAATAACCTTCCAAAAAACCCTTTCTCTTGCACAAACGAGCAAAGGTGCTACAAGCTGATTTTTGTTGCAGCTAAAAGGGCTTCATTTTGTTGAGTTGCTGGCGTGGCACAGCATTAGAAGCAATCTTCTCTTGGCATCTCATCAGCATCTAATTTCAGTTGTCTGTCTGCTCTCCTTCCGCCCGGCTCTGCACGGCAGTGTTTTATGCTGGGGGAGTTTGGGTTATCAGGATAAATTAGGGAGCTTCTGCACCCCAAATCCATGGCAATTGCAAGGGTTTACATGGGGCTAGTTCAAAGTTTGCCATGTGCTGTGTTTATTTAGACACAAATCTTGCAGGAAACACACGACTGGTGCCCCAGAGGTGCATTTTCTATTTCCCAATCAAAGCAGATGAATTTAGAATTGGCTATCAAATCCTTCTAGTAAACTTGCATCATTCTTTGCTAATTTCCTTCTAGTGGCCCCTTGAGAGATGCAGTCAGTCTCTGTACTGCATATTAAACTTTAATTACTGATTTCTGTTATGAGGTTGAGATAGGACTCGGACAGAGATAGCTGCATCATAGCTTGTAAGCTCCCTGTGCTGAAAAACACCCATAAAATAAATGAAAAATGAGTCAGCAACCTCTCACCAATCTCTGTCAGTGCAGGCTGCACCTTCAGCTCCACTGTAGGATGCCAGCTGGTCTTCTATTAACAGTAAATTGTAGGCTTTTATTTATTTATAAGTGTCATTAATCTGGTAGGTTGAATGCAGTTGGCTAGCCAAAAAAGAGCATACGAGGCTTAGCATTATCTGGGCAGACACAATAGGTAGTTTATGGAAAATATCACAATGTATAACCCACAACAGCCGTGCTGTCACATGGGGTTTGAAGCATTTTGCTTATTATATTGTACAAAAGACAAGTCCAAAATCAACGTTGCTTGACTGACTTCTCCTGAGGAAATATCCAATGATTTCAGGCAAACTGCTTTAAACCCCACAAGCCTGATATGGAATCACTTTTAATTCTATGCAAAATTAACACATGGGACTTAAGAATTATTGAAAACCTTGCTGAATTAAATGAGACTAGAGATTTCTCCTGAGATGACAGTGTATCTTCCAGACTGGAGCAATTATATGTGGACTTGCAGATGTAGGTAACACAAGTTTAATATGGGGGGGAAGTGGCAACACTTATACCAGTGTTTTGGGAAATTTGTACAGGAATTCTCTAAGTGTTCCAACAGGGCACAGACAAGAGGTTTGCACTTGTACAGAATTAGGGTGGTACAATATTTTCTTCCTATGGTATCTTCCTTTTGCTGTTAGTGTTACCCATCTGCTCTGGATTTGTCTAACTGTGCTATTCCCTGCTTGGCTGTTCTGCCTTTCTCCCAGACCTGTCGGGACTGTTGTCATGTTGTGTTTGAATACTGCACAGTATCTTTTGGCACTCAAAAAGTGCTCTGGGATAATGAAGTCCTGGCTCTCAGGGTGGAGGTTTTTCCACATACCCAATTAGGAACATTTTTCTTCTCTTTCTGCTGCCATGTTGCTTTTACTGCTTATCTAAATAAATGGGATTTCAGAGGAAAATCCTGTTCTTAGAGGGGGACTCTTGACAGTCTGGCACTTACTTTGTAGTGCCTGGAAATGAAAGGGAAATAACTGCAGATTGTGGGGCTGCTTTGGGCTGGTAAAGGGTCTGCTGGGCTGAAGAAACCATTTGTTTATTGAAGATGGATATTATACTTTGTGCTTGGCTGCTGTGGAAAAACACAAGGGAAGCTACAGGACCAGTGTGCTGCCAACGTTCTCTGTTTTAAGACCTTTGGAAGACTCATTTTATTAGTTATCAAGGCCTGTGTGTTTGCAGGAGTGTTAAAGCAAACATATTGTTCTAGGAGTCAGATTGGAGAGTCATCTGTTTGCTTAGACATTTTCAAAGTCACCATGTGAGACTGGCAGAGTTCACTAGATCACAGTGCAGTGAGTATCATAAGTAGCAACAAGAAATAAAAATCTCATATCTCTTACAAGCAGATGTGAACAGCTGAAAGTGTGACCACAGATTTTAGTAGTTATTGCATTTAAAATATAAAACAGCCACTTCATTTTCATGGCCCAGTCCACAAGCCACCATTCCTTTTGCCCCTCCCCCTGCTTTGAAGTTCCTTTATTTTACCTTTCAATGTTGCCATCTGTTTAATGTGATATTAGACTGGTTTGTTTGGTTTTGTGTTTGTGTTGATGTTTTTTTCTGGAAAAGGCTTGAGTTCATTTCTAAATTGCAGTTTATTTAGGCTATTTAATAAATGGTTTTATATTTGTAATGTCTACTTTTTTGGTGCTATGGGTACTGGTATTAAACCTAGAAAAAAGTTTAGAACTTTAATTAAAAGTACATGTGAGTGCATAGTTTTTAAAAATTACAAAATACTGCTAGAACAAATGTGTATTTTATACATGCGGCTAGTAGGTTTTCAATTTGCTAAATATGCTATATGTTTGCTTTTAATTGTATAACCCCAAATATCACAGTTGTCTTCATTAAAATTTATTAGTTCACTCATGCAAAGAAATTCTTCTAAGTGTCTCCAGTAAATATTCATCCTTATGGACTATGAAAATAATTATCTCCTTAAAGCCAATGCTGTCATCGTTCATTATATGCTAAGCAGGCAAAGTGAATTTCAATATATTTGTTGGTCTGCCTCTCATCTTTGTTTCCTTACTTTTAAGTCAATTCAAGTTTACCCAATTAAAATATACCAGAAAAGCAAGTCACCAAAATGTGTGGAGTGTTGTACAATGGGCTGGTTTTTATTTATGTACTGGGATGGAGGAAAGAAGCAATTCAAACCCACAGAGCACTTGTCAAGGTTGGACAGCAGACTGTCAATAAGTGAATCAGCACACTGAGAAGTGGGAGCTTGGCCTGTTGTCCTGTTTAGGGGACACTGAGAAGCCAAACACCTTTGGGAGCTGTTGCAGCGAGGGTGAGGCTGTTTCACACAGTGATGTTGCCCAGCAGATGGCTGGCTCTGTCTCGTTCTTCCTTCCCCTCCCTGAATGCTCACAACATTCAAACAAAGACCCTGGCTAAGGTCTAAAGTTCATGAGCAGATTGAAGCACATGCCTAGGCTGATGTTTGTGTCTTACTGTAAGGTATGTTCCAGTTTATTCAAAAACCAGTTCTAATGTGCTGTTTCCTGTAGTTCTGCTGAATTTACTCCTTTTTACTACAAACAATGGCCATCTGATCAGATTGTTTTGGTATTTTTATTTGGGTTTAGACCCATTCCAAATCAGCACCAGAGATTTTCTTGATCCACTCAACAATGAAGGATGTACTCATACTTTAAAAAGCACTGCCAGTAGTACAGCTTGCTTTTAAAACACATAAATTTTTTCAAACATTTTTAATGGGGTTCTAGCTCCTAGAGGTCATGTTAAGCTTAGGCTAAAATGAAAATATGAAGATACAACCATATTAAGTACATTTCATAAATAGTTTCATATTATATTTGTTTATTCTAAAACAACTGTGTTTTTAAAATTAAATTACTTGCGTTTTCAGGTTCTGGAGACTTGGGCAATTTATGACTTGTGCATTCTCATTGTGGACAAGGGTGACTTGACTGTTTCTTGGCAGATTTAAGAAGAGATGTCTTTTGAGGGGTTATTTTATGTGAATCAGAGTCCTTGAACTCCTGATGGTTTATTTTGAATTTTTTTTTTTCCTAGTAAGATAAATGGCATAATTTGCAGTGCTTTGGTAAACGATATGGCATTTTATTCAACTGTAGTGGTATTCAACAATTTCTCACATTTTCATAAAATTAATCTTAATTGGAACCACAGGTTTTCCTGCTAACCACAATTTTATTCCACCCTGGAAGAAAGCATGCTGTCATTAAAAACCAGATGCATCTCACCAAACCTCTTTTATTTGTAGTATTTGCATCTTGCAACCTAAATTGGCAGTCTGCTTATCAAAAGTAGGATTTGGTGCTTAGTTTGTCCATGCCTCGTTTGTAGTCACAGCCAAAAGGGGAAGACTTATTGTATCTCCAGTTTCCCATTATGGATTCAAGAAGAGGTTAAAAAGCAGGAAAAATACAGTGCAAGAGTGAGAGCTTGTATCACTACTTGCAGGAGTAGTGGCCATAACAGATCTCTTAGGTTCTCCTCACTCCTCTTTTTTGTGCTGACACCTTCAGTGGACAAACCCATTTGGGGAGTGTGTAAGAAACAGTTTGTGGCTGAAACAGTTCCACTAGTTCTACTGCCCTTTTTTTTTTTTCCCTTCTGCTTAAGATTTATGAAGTGGTCATGGCTAACACAATGTAACCATAATTTTATGAGACCATGTGATGCTAAAACAACAAAAATAATCTTCTGGCTGGGTTTAAAGATATTAAAGTGAAACCAGCTTTATTCTAATGGTGTTGTGTTAGATATTCACTGAATGCTTCATTTATTAGAAAATCTGGCCACATCTATATACCAGGAGGTACAGCACATAATTCTTATTGCTACATTTGTGTATTCGAGGAATACCAAAGAAAGAGAGCACATTTTTTCATCTGTGGGATCTCTTATGGGGAAGAAAAGGCTTCATGGGGCAGGACAAGCCCAACCAACATTTGCTCAATGAGTCTTGCACTATGCCCTGAAGTTGATGAGACTATTAACATTAATTATTCATGTGCTGACAAAGGCTGCTGCAGGAGACACAGAATGAAGACTAATAAGCTAAAATAAAGAAAACTGGATGCATAGGAGAGCCTGGAGAATGGAATATCTTTCAATATTTTTCCTCATTAGTTTGGCTTATTTCCCACAGGGACAGCAACACAAGTCTTTGACACCAGAACTTTTCCTTAAGTGTGCCTGCAAATTCTAAGCCACATTCCCTCCTTGAGCAGTACTCTGCCCATGAGCCTTGACCTTTTTGTCAGCTCAAATATGCCTGCTGATAGAGGATGTCTTGGAGTCTGACAGATGGACCTCGTCTGCCTAGGGCTTGGTGTAGCACAGGGAAGAACTCAGTTTTGAGTTTTGTGCTTGAAAAAAAACAAGCCAAAAGAGGTAGTAAAAAACACCAGTGGAAGTCAGTAACTTCCCACTGGGCTTCTGATTCCCATCTTCTCACAAAGATGCTCAAACAAATGGAAACTGAATAGGAAGCCCCTTCTGTAAACAGAAATGTTATTTCATTTGAAGCTCAGTGAATGTTGGGACAGGGGCAGGTAAAGTAGTAGATAGGATGCTCAGAAGGAGTATTTTTTATGAGCTTTTTCTCCCCAGGAACCATCAAAAATTCTGATATTTGTATTTCTAAGTTCTTAGAGCTGTGAAACAAAAATACACCTTTATCTGTAGATATGCCTGATGTTTATGGCTACTGGCTATCAAAAGGAGAATCTCCTTTCAGTAAAATATTTGTATCAGCTTTTTTATTTTTAGGTATGCAGTTTTGCAGAAATTTTTTGAGACTCTGCTCGTGATAGTGTTACTAATATTCTGAACCCTTGCATTGTTCCGGTTTACCTGACAGTTCTCCTAACAAAGAAGAACACAACATCAAGGTTTCTTAAACAACCAACCAAAAAAAGCTTCAAATTTTTTGCAATTTTTTTTTGCATAGTGCTGAAAAGAGTCAGAAACCAGAACCTCTCATTCAGCAAGCTGATTGGTGCTCTGCATTTATAAAGATTGCGAGCAGTGAGCTAAAATACCATCAGTGGCGTCAAAAAACTGTCACTTGGTTCTTAGCGATTCAAAAAGTCCACAATCTTGGTAGTCCTACTATGTGTTCAGGTAGTCCCATTATTCAACCAGTCATCTTCAAGGAAAAAAGCCCTTCATTTGTTAGAACACAAAGTTGCTATGGCATGGAGTCATCCAAGGGTGATCCATGAATATACATCCATTAGTTTTAGATCTTCGCATTTGTGTCATGGAAGAGTTATCTTTAAAACAGTGTCTCTTGAATAAATGTGTTTAAAAGGCTGTTTGATGTCACTCGAATGTAACCTTGCAAGTACAATCCGCAGTTTTAGGTACAGCTCGGGCCGGTGCCCGTGCCCTGCGAGTCTCTTCAGCACCACGAACAGCGCCCAAGGCCAAAGCCATGCCTCCCTTCATGGTCCGTACCCGCAAGGGTGGACACGAAGGCAATTCTGCGCTCCTAAACGAGTGGGTGTGCAGGTTCAACAGTCTCACAGATTCTTGCTGCTTCAGCCAAAAACTTGCTGAAATAATTACTCCATAGGGACAAGACTTTATTTTTGTATTTGGCATATCAGAACCTCCTATACATTATTTTTGCTCAAAAAAAAAATGAGAAGCCTGGCTGACCTATGTTCCCAATCCGTGCTAGTTAATTATTAAGATGTGTTGAAACATGAACTATTGAGTTGGTCCTACAGAAATACAATTTTCTTATGCTGTACAGCTAAGCAATATTGTTAAAGTCAGACATTCAAAATGCTGAGACTTGCTTAAAAATAGTGATTTTAAAGAAACTCCCTTGTGACACACTTTTCTAATTATTCTTTTAGATTTTTTCCAATGTATTTTTTTCGAAGTTCTCTCTGCATCTAAATTTACACTTTTTTGAAGAAGAAACCTGGGGCTTATACAATTGTAGGAACCCTAGGACAGAAACTTTCAGACATTATGACACCCAGAATTTTAATAGCTGGTAGCAAAGTGATTAGAAGAAAGTCAGTGGTTGAAAAAGCTGTAAGTGCAGAAGTCCAAGTACAAGGCTTTTTACAACAGCACTACTCAGTAGTGGAAAAAATAGTGAATGCCATAATGAATTGCTGTAGATAAGAACAGGTTAAATCTCACTTGTTTGTCTTTAGTTAACTGCAGTACAGTTGTTAGTATCCTACTCTCTGTCCACTTAGTCAAGGGGAAGCTCAGTGTCATTTGTTTGGTAGAAAGCTGAAAGTTGAGCAAAAAAAGTACAATTTCATTGACAGAGTTCTCGTAGCAAAAGAGAAATCCTTTTCATTCCCCTGTGGAAGGAAAAACCTGGAAGGAAAGAAAAGGCAGCCAAAAGCTGCTCTGTTGGAGGAGAGGGTGAGAAGGGAAAGGTAGTGTTGTAAGACTAGTGAACACCTGAGCTCCAAGTTTCTTCAAAGTGGCAACCATTACCTGTTGCATGCCAGAGGTTTGTTATAGTTTTCTGGTTGACTGGCTGCTTACTTGTTTCAGCAACCTGGATCTCATAAAAAAAATAAATAAAAAAGCATTAAGCTTTATACCATTAACTTTTAAAATTTTTTTTATTTTTATTTGAGCAAAGATTCCAGTTTCTTTCACAGAGGTGTTTGGTAGGCAGAAGTCTGAAATAAGTAGGTGAAAGTTTGAATTTTAGCATGGCAATTTTGTACCTCTTTTTATTGTGGACATCCTCAATTTCCATGTCTCCAACTGGAGGCAGACCAGAGCAGCCAAAGCTTAGAAGTTGTTCTGCTATAAAGATGATGCACCAAGGATGAGTTCTCTGAGTCTCTTTGTAAACTAAATATTCAAAGAGAGACATAAATGCAAATTCAGAGAATCTTACAGTAAAGTAGAAAGCTGCTTTGTGACAGAAACTGTAGTGAAAACTGCCTATCACCACGAAAACTGTGAGGTTTAGCTACAACTTCCCAGCATAATAAATGAGGGTTCCATCTCTCCAGGGCAATGTATTCCTACAAAATAGCAGTAATTACTTGTCATGCTAAGAACATGACACATTCATATTTGGAGGCTACTATAAACTTCTTTGCAGTTTTTTCTTTTTGTAAAAGTTCATTGCAAATCCTGTCAGAAATAACATTCAGGTCTTTTCTTTTTATTGGGCAAAGATGCTTTTGTGACTCTCTCCTAGCTAGTTTGAGAAATAAAAGTGGATTTGTTAGACCTGAAAGATTTCAATTAACTAAAGTGAATGCCAGAGCTCAGAGATAAGCTTCCTGATTTGCTTCTTGCCCATCAGCCTGGGTATGTCCTAACAAAGATTTTTCAGGAAAGAAAGCAAATAAAAGATTAGAGGAGAGAGAGTGGGATGGAGTTCTGAACACAAAATGAGCGTATGGATTAACATTTTCAGAGGAAAGGAACACAAAGAGAGGGGATAGCAAAACAGTTTTGGCTGTTTAGGGTTCTTTTCTGCTTATTCTTTAACATTCAGAGATAGCGAATCCGTTTTGTCTTTACCTAGACAATGCTGTGTTACAGTAAAATTTAGCAGCAAATATTCTTTCATCTGCGTGGATGTATATATGCTTTTCTTGTGGAGTCATTCTAATCTTCAGTTTCTTCTATTTTGCAAAGGAAACTATGATTTAGAGATTAGAATATAAGTCGTTTTAATCTCACACTTTTAAATTAAATACATTTGTTGCAAGAGAAGGAATTACTGTTTTTATTAATATTGTGTGACGGAAATCAAAACAAATTGTGTCATAGGTTTACAAAAAGAGGTGGTCAGAAACTCTGGAGATGGTTTAGTGCAACCTACTCTTCAAAGGAAGTCAGCTGGAGCAGATTGCTCAGGATTGTATCTGGGTGTTGAGCATTCTCAAGGACAGAGACTCCTCAGCCCCTGGGGTAAATCTGCACCATTGTTTGACCATCCTCACAGTCAAGAAGTGGAGTTTTTTCCTTATTGTTTCAATGGCATGCCTTGTATTTTTATGTCCATCACTTCTCTTTCTGATATTGGACAGTCTGAGAAGGGTCTGACTTCATCATCTTTACTCTCCTGGGTATTTATAGACATGACTGAGCCCTCTCTTCTCCAGGCTGATCAGTCCAGCAATATCAGCCCCCCCTCCTGTGCCAGATGCTCTAATCCCTTCCCATTTGTGTCCTTTTATTTGGTTCTCTGCAGCACATGCTCGTGTCTGTCTCACACTGGGAAGCCCAGAACTGGACACAGCACTCAGATGTGTCTCACCAAGGCAGAGCAGAGGGGAAAGGTCAGCTCCCCTTGTCCTGCTGGCAATGCTCTTTCTAATGCAGCCTAGGATGGCCTCAACCTTCAATGCCACAAAGGTGCATCACTGGCTCTGCTCAGCTTGCTGACCACCAGGACCTCCAGGTCTTTTTACGCAAAGCTGCTTTCTAGGCAGTTGGTGTCAAGCCTGTAGTGCTGCTTGGGGTTATTCCTTCCTAGATGTGGGGCTTTGTATTTACCACTGAACTCCATTCTATTCCTGCCTGCTCATTTCTTTAATCTGTTGAGATCTCTGAGTGGCCTCTTCAGAGTTACATTTCTAAACATTTGCTGAGTGTATTTGCTGTCCCATCATCCACAACACCAGTGGAGATGTTACTTTGACCTCACTATCAGCCCCTGGGGCACAACACCAGGAACCAGCCTCCAGATAGAATTTGTGCTGCTGGTTACTACACTTTTCTTTTGGTGGTTTCTATGTCACTGTTCCTGCACCCAGTAGTTGAATCTTCACACTGAGTTAAAGCAATGTTGGTTCTGAGAAACAGGAATCCTCCGAATATCAATAAAGCTTTTAGCCCACTCCTCCAGGGATAATTGAGGGGAAACATTTAACTTCATTGAATATGATCCTTGAAATGTACAGATGAACTTCACTCTGAAAGATTTAAGCAATGTCTACTATTGCTGAATAGGGTAAACCCCCAAAGTGAAAGGTATAGTACCGTAACCTATTTGATGATATGAAAGTTATAAGCAGCTTTGTAAGTGCAGGAAGGTTCAGCAGAGCTTTTGGAGATTAATCCAAATGCAAATCACCTCAGAATCATGAAACATTTCTTCTCCAGTCACGGCCATAAATGATTACTTCTCTAGAATATTTTCATTTGGGGAGGTAATATGTTGTATCTCTGTGAGAATGTTTCTGCTAAGGAGCATATCAGAAGGAGAACCAGAGCAAATCACTAGCCAGAGAGAAAAACAATGAGGCCATGAACAAGGACTTAATAAATGAGATTGTGCTCACTCAGGGCTACAACTCAATCCACAGAAACCAATGGGGGCTGTTCCCTTCAATGATCAGGTAGCTTTATCGCAGATCTAATGAGCTTCCCCTTGCAATGCAATTTGGAAAACATTGTTCTGCCCTGCTGCCTTTGGTAAAGAGTTTCAGAGCTCTACATGTTAATCAAAACTCCCAGCACACTGAGGTGCATTATCCAGGAACTGGAATGCAGAGACTTAGACTGAGAAGGTTTTTGTTTTACACCAAAAAGGGACAACAGCACAATTGTCAGTGCAGCTGCATGACAGCAGCCACTGGGCAGGAGGCCACCCTTCCCACATAGTCCAGGTAAGATCTGGTCAGAGTCAGGAAGACCAAAATATGAAGAAGCAAGAGGGCAAGGTAGAGAAGGCTGCCAAATTCCACCCTGGGTTAGTCTATTCACTGAAATTCAGGCAGTGCTGTAGTAACCGAGTTGACTTATGATCTTTTTGTACTGCTGTGCTTTAACGTGCAAGAAAGTCACAGAGATTAAAACAAATACGTATTTGTGATTTCAAACCACCAGATGAAAAATGTAAAGTTGCAGGTAGTATTTTTAACTTACATTTTTATCATCACACTTTTGTGAAAGTTGTAGTCTTGCAGTGCTATGCAGAAAAGATTGTGCAGCTGTGGTGGATTTCAGTGGGCCGCAAAGAGTTGGAATATTGTCAACAGATATGTCAAAAATCTTAATTTCACACTTAAACATCAAACCTTTGCTCATTTAAAAATTATTTAATTAAAAAAAAAAAAGAAAAGAAAAGAAAAAATAGGGAAAAAAGAAAACCACAATTTGACTCTTCAGATGTATAAAATATGAAGAATACCTGCAGGCTTCCCAGGATATCAAGATGTGGAGCTCATAAGCACATAACAGTGTGAGTCACAGAGGGAAAGGGGCACTGAAGTGATATTTACATTATCTTTTATCATTACTCTCCCACTTAAAACTTGCATTGGAAAAAGTCTGTACATTCAATTATATTCACACTGTAGAAAACAGCCAATTTTTAAAATGAATTTTTGATTTAATAGGTTTCTCTTTGAAAGAGAGCAGAAAAAGTGTTGTGATTTTGAGTGAAATTTCTCCACATGTGTTTTAATACTCTGAGTTTCACTGAGACTTAAATAAACAAGGGATGCTACATTCTATAGTCTTTTGAATGTGGTACAAGGACTCTTCCTTCTTGGCTCTTTCATTTCCAGTAATTAAACCATCTGGTTGATGAGGGAAATTAATTCAAGACCACATTAATTCCTACTTCTAAATTTCTTTGTGGAAAACACTTCAGGAGAAAATGATGTTTGCTGGATGATCAGATGTAAAATTAAGAGAATGTGTTGTTGATCGTCTATAGTGCTGCTTACAAAATTAATCATGGATGGTTAGGAACTCTTGTGATAAATCTGATGTCAACATCGAGATAGCAAAGAAAAGAGTAGAAAGAGCATGAAATTCTCACAGATTTGTTTAGGTTGGTACATAGAATGAGAACAAGTGTTCAATTTATTGAAAAATTCAGGCTGAGCTTTCACAAGACACGGAGGAAGTAGAACAGTTTGTACAGCTTTCAACTGTATGTCTGTGCTCTTCACTATAGAATGTGGGCTATTATGGTGTGAGATAATGAAAGTTTGGAACACGAATTTAAGTGCTATTCAAGCTACTTTTGAAATTGTTGTTACTGTTTCTAAACAGCATTGGAAGGATGGGGGTTTATTATATTGCTGAGCAAAATCCCCAAGTCATCTCTTGATATTCCTACACTCCGATACGAAAAGAGGCTGAGGCTGGGTAAAAAAAGTTACAGCTGGCTGTGTGCTGTTATGGATCCTGAATAGCCTCTCCTGGTCATGGAAGAGTCAGAGTTGTTTGACCGAGCCCTGGCTATGAAGGGTATGCCCAGTTTGAATCTCTCCAAGTTCTGATAGGCACTGCTGAGGCTCTGGACCCATAACACATTGTTTAGCATCTCTGGTCCAGTTGCACATGGGAATTTTTCTTTCATTGGAAGCACAGCCAGCCTGTAACAGAAGTTTTGGGCAAAAAAATATTGCAAAACAAAATATAATAGCAACTATTTTAGGCATAGCATTCTGTCTGAAATGTAGAGCATGAAGTAATGCAGTAATAGTAATATAGTGAGAGCAGTGTTTTTGTAGTTAAGTGGAAATGATCTTCCAAAGGGCACTTAATCTCAGTTTTTCTAGGAAACTAAACCGAGTAAAAGCAGTGGCTATTTTCGCAACTACAGTGAGTGGCAAAATAGAAGTGTGATATAAGTGCAGACAGCAATATTTCTTCTGTATTCAGATTACCCTTCTCATTTCTTTGAGGTCTCACTCCTCACTGAGTTCCTCTATGCCAAAGCATCCCTTGCTATTTCTTTTTAAAAAGACCTCTGTTCCCCCTTGCCAGCATTTTGCTGGCATCTGGGCAGAGGCGCCTGTTACTGAAGGAGCCAGTGCATTTCCAGCCTCTCAGGGACAGCACATTACTGGCTCAATTACTTGAGATATGAGGAGTAGGCAGCAATGATGTGAATGATTCAACAGATCTGGGCTGCTCTTCAAACTCTGACATGCCTGTTAATCTTGTAGTGACAGTGGTGCCGCTGTGTGTGTGCACAGTCGCCACAGAACTGTCACTGCAGTAGGTGTTAATAAGCAAAGTGGCTGTTTAATGAAACACCGATTTCTGGACAGTAAGTAATGTGTTTAGGGCCTTGGGCTGTGTTTTAGAAGACAAAGGAGGGCTATTAGGCTCAGTTTGTGCCTTGCCCACCCGGGTGAGCAGGTAATGATGTGTGCCAGATAGTGGTGCTCCCATTTGTTTTCCCTTCCATTTCTTTTCCTAATGCATCAGAACTCTGAAAATACTCACATTCCCTTTTCTCAGAAGAGGAAAGCATTTGACCAAAGATCAAGATATTATTCAGGTATTCCAGTTGTCTAGCATTGTGAGTTAGTTTTGTTCTAAATTTCTGGAGAAAAAAGCTTGACTCTCCACAGCCCTCTTCACCACGTGGCCACTCATTCAAAGTTCTGCTAGATCAGAGTGACAATTAGTTAAGCACATAATTTTGCTCTTCATGTTGCAGAGAGCTTAGATGAGATTTTAATAATCATGCCTGTGAAAGTGGTCTGGCACAAAGTTAAGCATCAAAAACCGTATTATTGTGCTTAACCAATACTTTTCTGATCATTTCACCCCCATTAAACTACTTGAAGAGAAGTTAATCCTTGAGACACAGCATGACCACAATCCTCACTGGTGGTGACCATTTAGCAGTGTTCTAGAGATACTTAAAATCATGTGTACAAAAACAGAGTGGCACTAGCATGAGCAGAACTCCTATTTTCAGAAATTTTTAAGCCTTCATGATGGGTTTGCAGAGTCCATTTTGGCAAATTGCATTAGAGTTAGCTCTTTGCTATGTGCCTGGGATTCAGGATGCAAAAAATTAGTTGCTTCAGGGTTACTTAAGGGCTGCAGTGTGCAATTTTTAGAGTGAAGGTGTTTTTGTAAAAAATAGAGTAAAAATGTATATTCTATGGATTTTTCTAGATCTCATGAGTATGAGAGGAAGCCAGTCAACTTTTCTAACTTAGCATGCACAGGGCATGAAGAATCAGCAATAGTTTTTAAACCACAGATGAAAATTGCAAATTCAATCAAAAAACTTTTAATGTAAATTGTTGATTTTCCTGAGCAAGCTGTATATTACACCCAGTGGTGCTGGGATGAGTTCTGAGTATGCAGCACAATGCGTGCCCTCCTACACCCACGGTAGTCCCTCATCCCACTCAACCAATTAACAGTAATTAGGTAATTACGGTTCATAAAAGTCTTCAAAAGATGAAGATCTTGCTGCTTGGGACTCATTAGCTCTTTTTAACATATTTATTATGCTTTTTATTTCTGACCACAAAGGGGGAAAACTTTAAAATATTCTGTTATTTGCCATATTCTGCTCATGAAGCAAAGCCTGCAAAAGCAGCCTTTCTCCCAGATGTCCAATATTAGCTGTGTTTTGACTGAAAATGACAGATAATGGTAGAGAAAGGAAGTTTCCATAAAACACCTTGCATTTGATCACAAAATTTTTACTAGCGTTCCAAAGCAAATGTCATGTTATTTTTCTATCGCTGGTAAAAATCTAACCACTTGTTCTCTGTAATAAAAAATTGTAGGCTTTAATTATGTATGCAGCATAGAGCACACAAGACTGAAGAGTTGCAGTAGATTTTTCATGCAAGGCAACTGGAGCTTGAAACTTTTTGGAACTGACTATTTTTGTTGTAGTTTAAATCTTGGAGTTTTTTCTTTGGTTGTTTGGTTTTGTTGCGTTTTGGCTGTTTTGGTTTTGTTTTTTGTTTTTTTTTTTATTTAAAAATCTCTTTTTGCCAAAGAACTTTCATTCAGTAGTGTTCCTGAAAGATGCTCAATTTTTCTTGTCCATTTTACTCAGTGACTCATAGGAGTTTTCACTAAATATTAAGCAACTAAATAAGGAAGTTAATTTCTTTACAGCCCTGATAATGATGAAAGAGAGTATCCTCCAGAAGGCAAACCAGAGCAACACTGTTTTCTTTTTTTGGGATAACAAGTTATGTAGAATTCCATGTATTACTTGTGGATGAGAGCATTAATTAAAGAGTGGTGCAGCTCTCAGCACACTTTTTGACCTTATTATGTCCTTTAGGGTCAGGAGCCTGTTATGAGTAATGCTGTGGCCACTATTTTCCCAGCCTAATAAAGAGCTGGTTTATATGGAAGGAAATACTTGACTGTTTGAAGCAGCCTTCTTATCCCAGCCCTTGAATTTCAGAGGTACACTAAGAGGCCAACTGGGACCTAGGATTTGAGCCTTGCTTTTGATATTTTTACTAAATCTGCTTTCCTGTGTCTACACCTTTATCACAGTCAGTGGGGTAGAACTAAACCACCTGGGGATTAAGTGATTTTCTGTTGCCTATTCCTGCACTGCAGGCTGAGTCAGTTGTTTGTCTTTTGACACAATGGGATTTGCAAACCACTCTAGCAGCTTTCTGTAGAGCAGAGATATAACAAATGAACACAATTAAAACAATGGTATATTAAGTGGTACAAAAAGTGAAGTTAGCAAGTATCTCCCTGCTTTATGCAGAGCTCTTATTTACTAATTTTATGGCAGTATTGGAAGGAGAGTTGCATTATGGTTATACAATCCTTGAGTCACGAGTGGCAGTTGTCAGATTTTTGATGGGTGTACTTTGATAATGGCTGGCTTTGTTTAATGAGAATGCTGTCAATACAGCTACAGCCCCAGCTGTCACTGATGCAAGGCTGGAGTTGGGGAGGTGTAAGGATCTAATGGTACACTGGTGCTGAGGGGGAGATTAGATTACCAAAAATCAATGCAACAGTTCTGTTCATAATTTTGATTATTATGCTCTGTGCTGCCTGGACTGAAAGGCTGATTTTGATTGATTCATTAGACTATTGCATGATCAAACATAAGTCACTTGACAGTATGTGTCAGCAAACTAAATATTTGGGGAGGGATTTGGTCGTGTGATTTTTGCATCCATGAGGTATAGTTACCTAAGAAGTGAATCCTGTGTTGTTTTGGTTTTTTCCTCCCCTAACGAAGAACAGCTATAAATCCTATTATTCTTTGTGGGTCCCATTCAATTCAGGATATTCTATGACTCTATGATAATTCCTTGTGTCAGGGAAAAATGTTTATATTTCAGGTTTGATAGCTGGTGCTAAGATAAATCAAACTTGCTTGGGAGGATAAAGAAGACAAAGAATTCTTTTGCTTTTGCAGACGTGTGCTTAGAAGTGACACTATGCTGCAGAAACAGCAAGAGTAATGGTGGAGGGAAAACAAAAATAGTACCCAAAAGGATAACCAAGGTGGATTGTCTTGATGCTTTAGTGCATGTTTATTTATCTGACTGCACACACATATAAAGAAGATAGAAGCAGATCCCCATTATTTTGATATGTTTTATGAGGATAGGAAAATGGGTTCACCAAAAGACAAATAATTTTTTGTGTTGGCATTATTAGGGGATTAGTTTTTCTTAATTAAGTAGACAGCTCTTTTCTCTAAATTTCAAACTTTGTCAAACAAAAATACTCTAATATCATGAACTGTAATGTACTTTGTTTACCTTCCTGTAGAAAGGGAGGTAGGAAATGTATTGGTGACCTTAGGCCTGTCTTCTTCCCTCCCTTTGAAAACAGAGGGAGTGTGGTGGAGGGAGATTCCAGTCTGTGGCAATTTCCTCATTTCCAGCTGCTGGAAAGGCCAAGTGCTTCTGCCGTTCTCCAGATCCTCCCCTGTGTCATTAACCAACCTGCCTGGTTTTGTGGGAATAGTGATCCCATGTCCCTGCACACTTAAAAGCAAGAAGCTTTTCTTTCTTTGGAGTCAAAGGTAGCAGAGTTGTTCCAGCCCCCAAAATTTTTTTGAGACTTTTTCTTCACAATTAAGCACCAAAAACTTTTAAGCTGCCTTCCCAAGTTGCAAGCTACTTGCTTGACAGTGGTCCATAGAATCTTATCTAATGAAGAGGACTTAGTTAAAGCCTTACACACACAGCAAAAAGGTCCCTGAGTCTTAGGGTCCCACTTTGGCACACACTGTAGATTCCTTCCTTCCTTGCTCAGCCTCACCTGAGATGAAAAGGCTGCTTTACCTCTCTCTCAACCCTCCTCTTTGACCCTGTTTAACCCAAGCTCTTCACAAATATTCATAAGCATGGCTACTCCAGGGTTTCTTTCCTTGACCCTCTGAAAACTAATGAAGGATGTTTTAAGACCAATGTTTTTCTTTGTTGGCCAGGAGAGTACCATATTGTGAGACATGGTATTTCAGTTGTGATGGTATTTCAAACTTTTCCTGAGAGCTACACATCAGTTGTTTAAAAACATGTCTTGTAACCCCACCCCTCAGAAGTGGGAGCAGAGGAATTCCCTGACTTGTGAGTATTCAGGCAAGTGCAATCAGGAACAGCTTACACAGCTACAATGGCACTCCTAGTCCTGCAGGGTTTGAAGTGATGGTGGAACCAAACTGGGAATTGTTCCTGAATGTCTTGACTCATTTTCAGGAAGGTCTTTGCAGAGCTCTGGAGACCATAATGGGATCAGACTGGGTCTTTTAATAAAGCAGACCTATTTGAGGCAGACATGGTAAATGTAGTCATTGCTGAAATGCTCAGACAGCTCTGAGGATTTCTACTCTTGTAATGGCTGGTGTTCATAAAGTGGTGGTGCTCTCTCTCCCTTGTCACACAAGTACAGAAGCACATTGGAAGAGAATCACCTTCCTGGTGTTTCATGCAGGTAGTGTCTTGTATTAAGACCCACCTGGTGGTTTTTAATGACAACTAGATGCAAATATGTTTACGTATTATTCCAACTTTTTCTGTTTCAAAGTGCAGAGCAACAAAAAATTCTGTGCAGGTCTCTATGAGTCTTAGCTCAATTTTGCAATTCCCTGGTTAAGAAATCCCTTTATCTCTCTGAAGAGTAACTTGCTCTGTTTTGAGATCTGTCCAGTCGTCGGTTCCTAATTCATTTAAAATGTGTTCTACTGATACAGCACAGCGCTAATCTTTTAATCAGAATGTCATGCTATGCTCAGTCAAGGGACTTAGAAAAGTCTATATTACATCTACCTAGTGAAATTCCTCAAATGAATATAATCTCAAAAAAAAAAGAATCAATCATGGTTATGTTCAAACACTGATGGCATGTGGTAAAATGAAGATACTTAGATTGTAACTGAACTTTTTGATGAATTGGTTTCATTAATGTAATTTTTGGTGGGGGGAAGTGAACAGAAAACACATGGCCTTATTTCTTTCCATCTGGATTTGGGAATGGTTTGCTGGAATGTTTCATTTTCACTTTTATAAAAAATGCTAATTTCAACAAAGTGTCTTTGGCTTATCAGGAAGAAAGATTTTAATAAGATCAAAACAATATTTTTGGAAGAGATAATATCATAAAAACTCACATTTCTCTGCTTCATTTGGCTTCAGGACTAAATAACTGAAATGGAACTGCATTCTAAATTATAACCATGAAACTGTCTAGCTCTTTTCTGCACTAAAGACTATTTATATGACCCTTGTGCTCTGAAAGATAAAACAGTCTCCTTTACATGTGAGATGATAATTAAAAGGAAGGAAGCCAATATCTAGACCTCTTGGCTCTGTATTCAGCAGCCAGCTCAGCATTCCCAGCAGAGGTGTACAAAGCATTACTTCTGACAAACAAAGCAAAGGCAGCTCCTGCAGATTATCTATCTGATGGTAAAAACACATCCATTTGCTTTGTAGCGCAGCATAAGGATGGCAGGCACAAGAGAAAACATAGGTAATTCATTAAGAGGTTGTTGCAATCAAAAATATATAGTAAATATGGCACCTTTGTTCTGCATGAAAATAAACAGAGCTGGAGTGTGGAAATAAGGTAGTTGAAACAGAAAGCTTGCAATAGGTTTAATTATTTCTCTAGGTTTTAGAGCTCAGCACCTCAAGTAGCAGCATTTGCTGCCTGAATGGCATCATCTTGAGGTCAGTATTTGCTCTGAGTTCATGGAATCATAGAGTGGTTTGGGTTGCAAGGGCATTAAAGATCACCTAGTTACAACTCCCCTGCCATGGGCAGGGACACCTTCCACTCCACCAGGTTACTCAAAGCCCCATCCAGCCTGGCCTTGAACACCTCTGGGAATGGGGCATCCACAGCTTCCCTGGAAGTGAACAAACTGTATTGCAGAGGACATTGTCTTTCTCATGGCTGTACTGTTGTATTCTTTAAGCTGTGTTTGGGTGTCTTCATGGCCAGTGTTCCTCTAGCATTTTTTGTAACAGCTCAAGGTGAGCTGAGAGCTATTGTACCCTGCCAGTTCATCTGGAACACGTATCAAGTTCACCTCACAGTGTATTCAGAAATCCTAATTCCTTGGCCTCTGCCTTGAGGACTGTGTCTACATCTCAGTCTGTTGCTGTCACCTGCCCTGAGCACGGATTTTCAGGGTGGTTTGAGTGCTCCAGTTTGCAGTAAACATGTGCAGTTAACATTTTTCTGGGTATCTGTGAACAGATTCTTAGCATCGGACTGCTTAACTTGATTAACTGCAGTTTGATTAACTGAGATAGGGAAAGGTGAAAGTACACAACCAGAATTTCTGTGTGGTTTGGCAGCAGGATTCCTACATGGGAAAACATCTCAGTGCCTGTTCCTGTTCAAAGGAGGAGAAAGCTGTAGCTTAGTCATGTACTAGAGTACAGGTAGACCACGTGTAGAATGTGGCTTAAGGGGGAGAGCACAGAGATATAGGGACTGCTAGTGGAATTCACCCCTCATAATTAGGGCATGTGGCTGAGCTCCTGAGACTCTCCAAGGGATTTAGGTTAAGGTTAGAGTTCTCAGAATGGTAAATCCAAGATGGCTGGAGGGAGCAGGGCTCAGGATGCTTGGTCAGCTGTGAGAGTTGCCCCTGTGCAGTCCTTAGCCATGGAGATCAGTGTGTCCCAAGCCACCCACTGCAGCCTGGGGCAAGGGTTAGTGGGGCTGTCTTTGGGGTTGGTGGCAGAAGGGCCAGCCCCTGCCAGAAGCCTTTAACTCCCAGCAGAACCAGGCTCATTCCCTGCCGTGCTGCACATGCAGTGAGCAGACCTGCCAGCACCGAGTCTGGCTCTGGGCAGCAGGGGCAGGGAGGAAGAATCAGAATGAGATGTAAATAAGCACCATGAGCACACTAGGCCTGCACATTGTCTTTAATGCTGCAGGAAGGTTCCTGCCAGTTAAAAAACATTAAATACACCACTGATCCCAAAGAGTCCTCCAATACCTACTTATTTCAGACCTTTCAGTGCAGACTAAGGACATAACAGAAATTGAAGAAGGTATGTGTGGGGAGAAGAGGAATACCATTTAAAATGCAATTAATTTTCTTAAGAATTATATTTAGGTATGAATTTGTGATAACAACAAGTGTGCTAAGGTCAGAGGTATATTAGGCATTTTACAGTTTTCCCAAAGCAAAAAAATAATTACAGTGGCATTGTGCTATCAGAGCAGAATTTTGGTTTCTGACTATTAAACTGAATTCTTAAAAAGCAATAACTCCTGCTTAATGTAATTCCTGGTGTCTGTAATTAGCACCAGATAGCTTGTGAAAATAGTAAATTAGATTTAATATGAGCAATGAAAATGCATGCATTGCAAGTGTATTGAAATATTTCCCTGCATTGATCAGAATGACAGAGGGTACATACAAAGACACCCCAACTAAAGCATGACTTTGTCATAATTATGTCAAAGATGGCTTTAAATGAATTTGGGGAAGTTTTGTTGATGTGAAGGCCATGTATTTTGGGTTTAGAAGCTACTCTCAGGCCTCTCTGTCAACATATGTGTGTGTTCTACTGCCCTCAGTGCAGTCTCAGTCAGAACAAAGGCTGACAGCACAGAGAAGCTTCTAACAGCAGAGGCTGTAAGGGACAGTACTTGGGGAGAAGGTGGAATGTGGAATCACTACAATAAAAGTTGAGGATTTTAGCAAAGTTCAGTCAAGACCTTAAAACTCATGGCTTTTGACTATTAGGTGGTATTGTACTGGGTAAAAAAATCTTGTATAATATCTCCACCTTTCTGTAACTGCCTTTGTGCTCTTCCTCTCTTAAACTCTAAACCACTCCTTTCCATAATGATTATGAAGGGAACTATATAAAACTCTAGAGTTACAGTGAAGTAGGGAGACTTAGATTACAGAAGAAAAATAGTAGACTTGATTAACAGAAGACAATGAATTCTGTTTCCTTTTCTGTAAAGTTTCAAACCTTCTTTGAAACAAATGTAGAGCCTAATCACAGGGGATCAATATATTTTATTGAGCATGACAAAAAAATGCTCATACCTTTGGGATTATGCTGTGATGTTGTCAGAGAAAATGTTCCCTCAAAGAAGCTCTAGAAATGGACATAGTGAGTGGTGAGAATTCATTGAATTATTCACAGTCAAGAGTAGCAATGTACGCAGGTACATAATTCTAACATCTAGTTGCTGTCTAATTTCTCTTCCTCAAGTAGAGAAGAAACATCCCTTTTATAGTAATGAATCACTTGGACATGAGTGTTTCCTATTTATGGAAGTTTCATATAAAATGAAAGCACTCTATGCTGCACTCCTTTGCACAGCCCTCATCACTTTTACTGGATCTTGACTAAAAGATTTTGTGGAAAAGTCTTACACTTCAAAAATATTAGAAAATAATTTCTTAAAACCTGCAGTTGAGGCTATGGAAAAAGGAAGAGTTGATTTTTAGGATGTATAGAGATTCCAAAAAGTTACATTTATCCTGAAAAGGGCAGCATCTGCAGCTACACTGTAGTTTACAACATTATGTGCCCCTTCATGAGACTGTATCCCCTACTGTGAATATGGTCTGTGGTGTAAAACCAGTCTTGGGGCTTTTTTTACAAAGACTGTTCCTCTGGGTTGCAAAAATCTTTCAGTGGTGTGGAGGTCTTTTAATTGCTGACATCGAAAAATCTCTTTACTTCTTCCTGTAGGGTATGAAACAAAAAAAAAAACAAAACCAAAAAAAAACACCAAAAACCAAACAAACAAAACCAAAAAGAAAGATGGACTAGGAAAGGAGGAGTTGAGGGTAAATATAAACAAGAGGAGAAGCCACTGCATTGCTTTTGTATTCACATCTTGTCAAGTATCCACCAGTTTCCTGAATGGCTGATGAGAAATTTACCTCCATTTGCAGGGATTTAATTCCAAAAAAGAAGCTGAGAAGCTTGTTAAGTGGGAAAGATATTGTAAGTTAGCAAATGTATCCCTTCTGTGATGCTGAGTGAGATTTACCCATGAGCCTCAGTATTAAAATTAGCAAAAGTAAAATACTGTTTCCATTTGCAACCCTGTAGAATGAATACACATTTATTAAAACAGTCTGGTGGGGAGGGGGGAGGCTAAATAACCTCATATAAAATGAAGTGAAGCCATATCTGAAAATTCAGTTGCATGGCAGAGAGAATTGATTCACAGCTCTAATTTAATCAAATGAGAGGGATATAGTAAGCACATATAATAAAACTGACATCCAAAGTTAAGCCAGTTAAGAAGGCATCAGAATAATCAATGTAGCCAAATCAGTAAGAGATAAATCAATTCACAGCCATGCGAATTAATCTCTACAACTTTGCAAGTGCCAGTGTGTTTAGAATTGTTGAATCAAAGGTTTCATTTGAGGATAACACACCTTCTGCATTTACATAAAGCCACATGTATTTTTTACTTTACAACTATTGAGGGATTGTCATTTTTAGGCTCTAAATTTGTCTAAACAAAAAGCACAAAATGGAGTGAGAAGAGGAACACGATCCTGTGGTTTACTGACCACTCTTATCCTCCTCTGGCAAAGGATCAATACTGTGTTTTGTTCCAGGCAACTAGAGGATTCTACTAAAACTGTGGCTACTTGAACTTAGCAAGGCTCAGGTAGAAAGAAATTCAGTTACAGCTCTGTTATGCAAAGCATCCCAGCATTCCTGCCCGGAAGAGCACGCACAGTGTAATTACTCCTGGGTCTGAAGTCACTTAGGCTAAATACTGAGTGAATTGCTGAGATTTATCCAGTGTTTTCTAAACTACAAGCTTGTAATGAACATTTCAAATTGGAATACTGTGCCCTTATAGACTGCAAGTTAACCAGTTGCTTTCTGGAGTCTATATTTATGCAAAAATGTCAAAAAACATTAACAAGTAACTTCACTCCTATATCTGTACCATACTGGCTGTGTTCCCAACCTGCTGCAAGAAGATCCCTGAAAGTCCAGAATTTATCGAGAGTAAAATAGTTTCATGTTGTTTATGACTGATGAATGAAGACGCCTTAGCTGCTTGCTAAGTGGAAAAACCTCGTAAATTATCAGTGAAAAATAGCTGCAAAGCTTATGTGCATTGAGAGAAGTTCACATTGTATAAATGCAAACAGATTTTTCCTATAAATCATTGGGAGACATAGAAAAAGCAACCTGTGAAAATCAGGCTTTGAGGCTGCCTTGTTTGCTAGAAATGAATAATGAGGCTTATAGCTGTGTCCAAAGAATGATGGACATGAAACTAAACAACCTGCATGAAAAGCAAACAAGTGACCCTGGAACTTGGTATCTGAATTGTGCATAAATCTGTGTTGCACTTGAGTTGAAGAGAAGGTCTCAAATTGGACCTTACCACAAATGAATTTGCTACCTTATCATTCTGAGCAAGTTTTTGAATGTGTTTGATCCATGTCTTTCAGTGCTTTTAGCCTAATTTCCCACATAAAACAAAAATTATTTTTAAAAGGGATTATCTTGCGATATCTGTGGGCATCTTTACACAATTTGGAAGGTAGAAAAGAAACAGCCACTAACGTAAAAATGCTGCAATGCTGTGGATTCCCAGTACTTTGTCTCCCTGGCAAGGCCAGTGTGTTTACCATTATTTTAACTATTTGAATCATCTGATTTCATTTCTATTTTGGATACACTTGAATGCCCTAAAGAGGATATTTCCAAAGAGCAAACTGGATTGTTTAATATCTGTGCTGGAATACAGGTGCAGTGTGTGGCAGATGAGTGCAGTCTCTCCTAGCAGTGATAGTCAAGTGATGCAGGACATTGCCACTGTATTACAGATAGGCTGCATAGGAAATTGTACAAATATGTCAATAGTTTGATTCTTTAAACTTAACCCCTCTTAAGTGTGAAAAGCACTTTATAAGCTGAAGCTACAGCAAACTGAAAACTGATGTTTAATGAAGATGGGGGGGTGGTGTAACTGATTAAATTCTCTATATCTTTGCTGCTGTGCTGGGCAGTCATTCCTATCTTTCTCCTTCATGCAGAATACTTATATTTCTAGCTTTTTCTAGCTTTATAAGATTGAGCAGCAGCCATTCAAGCTTTCAACTACCAGAAGTTAGAGCTTGTTTTTCAGCATACTGATGAACTTACTTTGAGGAATGAGGTTATTGGATGTAGGCAAATAAATGTCAGAAAAATCAATTACCTTTTGTTGGTCAACTCTTAGCCATCATTTAGATGTGCTTGATCAACACAGAAGGGGAAACATTGTTAATGTTAATTTGGACAGGTCAGAG
Organism: Rhabdornis inornatus; assembly: GCA_013397075.1. Taxonomy (NCBI): domain Eukaryota; kingdom Metazoa; phylum Chordata; class Aves; order Passeriformes; family Rhabdornithidae; genus Rhabdornis; species Rhabdornis inornatus. The sequence continues at coordinate 1,933,920 of VWZS01000321.1, read as the reverse complement.
CATCTTTCTGTGCATTTCACAATATTAATGAAACTAGAAAAGAGCTACATAATGTTCTGCATCATCTCCACTTCAGACAAATGAGTAAAGCTCGCTATTATGTTTTTAAACAGGTAATGTAAACTAGGAATATTTAGATTGATTTCTTTTAGAGTTGTGAACTCATTATTGCTTTAAGGACAAACATGCTCTGTAACAAACCATTATAAATAGCACGCTGTTTTCCATAGACACGGGATCCCTGTTGTGTGAGCAATGCCATGGCCACAGCCAGCTGGGTGGCTTTTGTATTGGCTCACTCTCCAGTCTGGTCTGGCAGATGCAACATAATACAAATATGGTTAAGTGGCTTTCAGATCCAACTGAGGCCCAGAAGCAGGCTGCTTGTTTTCCCAACCAAGCCTGGCAGTGCACACAGCCTGCTCAGGTGGGTCTGGGCTGCATTCCCAGAACCAGGAGTGAGGGGAGCAGAGTGGGAGGATGGAGAGTCAGCCCCTCAGTGGAGCTTGGCCGAGTTCAACGGGGCTCATTGGCTTCAGGTCAGTGCCAGCCTTCCTGGATGTGCACCAGGACGTGCTCTGGTGCCTCTGCAAATAAACTCTCCCAGAGCAGTGAGCAAGGGGAGAGGCTTCTGAGCTGGCTGGAGCCCAGCTCAGCAGTACACCAATTACCTGCCATCACTCAGTGTCCTATCCCTTGGATAATACACCTGACTGTACTCACAAGTAAACACAAGAGCCACAAGACAGTAGCTCTGACATTCCTTCTGTAAGGGTATGAAACGTTAATGATATACAGGAGAGAAATCCAGGCCTAAGAGAGGCAGTGCTAAAAATTCCTGGTATTAAGGAGGATTGTGGTGACAGTGAAGCTTTGCAATGCATCATCTGTGTGTGCTGTGAAGCCTCCATAAGAGGACCCAAAGTTACAACAGAATTGTTACTTAATTTTCTTTAATGACGAAGAAGAGTACAACACTTTAAGAGCACTGGTTGGAAATAATAATATAAACAAGGCCCTGGTAACCTTCTCTCACTGGCCATGCTTTGACCAAGAGCTTGAAGTAGGTGGTTTCTTAAGGATCCCTTAATCCTACATGATTTTGTAGCCAAGACACAAGGGCTGTTTGCAATGTCTCATTTTGTATGCAACACCTATTCTATGGATTCCATATCCAGCCTATTCTATGGATTGTGTGCTCCAACTGTTGTGTTTCATAATAGGTAGCTACTAGTTCATGCAGCAGATGTTACCAGCACTCTGTTTTTTATCAAATTCTATCTTTTAGTCAGGCAAGTTAGCGTTTGGTTCACATGAAGTGTATGTAATTAGCATACTGAACCCTTCTGATTTTCACCCTTAGTAAACCCTGCTCTGTAATTCTAATTCAGGCTCGTAGATGGCACGTGAAAACCCAGGTAACTAATGTGATGGCTTTGGCAAGAGACAAAGTTTGTCTCTTGGGAAGTGATTGAGGATGTTTTAAGTGGTCCCTAGCACAAAAAGCAAAATACTGATTGGTCACAAGTTCTCCATGACAGCTGACAGGCAAAAGTAGCCTGCCAGGGTAAAAGTGATGTATTTTGAACAGTGATGACATGTTGAGTTAGAACATAAGGCAAACAGAATAACAACAGATTGATTGAGAGGGTGAGTGGAAATGTGAAATTCGTGAGAGAAGATGAGTGTTGTAAAGTGGCCTTGATCGCATGCTCGATATGTTTGATTGCCATCTCTGCAGGCCTTGTGCCATTATCTTCAGATAGGAAAAAATATGCAAAAAAATTATTCAGCCCTCACTCGTAGCAGTCATGTCATACTGCAGTAGCAACACCAGCAAGTAAAGAACCAAAGTGTTTGAAAATGTGAAACTTCCCATAAGAAGTATAGTGGGGCAGTGGAGGGAAGGATTCCTTCATCAGAGATTGAAAAAGAAATTAATCCAACATCAAGGATTTGCTATTTGCTTGTAAGCAATCCCATCTGGGTTAAAGCAACGCAACACATTAGTCTTTTATGTTGCTATGAAGCAAAACTTCCCACTGGAGCAGATTTTCTCTCTGTATTTAACAGTCTGCATGAAATCAGTTGTTTGAGCTGGGCTGCAGTTCAAGTGAATAATGATCATCATGATGGCATAGAAGGCTGGTGAACACTCAGGATTAGGCTGACACTGATAATCTGGTGTGAATATTATCAGAATGCTGGGCATTTCCCAAGCACCCATCTATTTTTTAGGTGAAAAATTTACTGATCTATACATTTCCAAGCTTGACTTACTCTCCAAAGGCTTATTCTGCTTTATGTGCAAAGTCAGGTCAAAACCTTGATGAGCCATGAAAGGCCAGCATTGATGACACCTTTCATTTAAATGGAAGTGTTTAACTCTGATTCTTTTGGATACAAAATCTTGTGGACTACATAGCACATGAGCAATGTCATCAGCTATTTACACAACACACATGGGTAAAAATTGAGCAGTGGTAGTTTATCAGAGAGATAAATTTGGGAAGTTACTACACTGTTAAATGAAACGTTTATATTGAAATGTTTCCTGCTGTTTATTTTTCCTGCCTCTCTTGTAATAGTGCTCCTTCAGTATGGTCTTCTAGTGATATTTGTTAGGCTATTTCCCAAATGGTTTGCAGTCTCTTTGCTATTTCCTTTTGACAGACCCTGTCATGAGCTGTCATTGCAGAATGCAGTTCTCAGCAGCACGAAAGTACCAGCAGGCTTTGCAAGCAGTCAGTGAGGTCAGATGGGTCAACAGAGCCTTTCTAAAAAGCCAGATGGAAGCCAAGAGTGGCCTGTGGCTCTTCAGCCCATCTGCTTCCTATCAGGCACCATGTGCCTGAGCATCACCTTGCATAATGTTGGAGGTTCCAGGTCTTGCATCCATAGATGAGGTCTTCATAAAGCAAAAACCAGCTCAAGCCACAAAGAATGGAGTTGAGTTCAAACCACAGAAATAATCAAGCTACCAGGAGAATTTATCATGTATCTTGTTTACATGCTGAAAGCCAAGGCACAGACAACTGCCCTTTCAATCTAACAAGTCCTGGGGTAGAATCCAGAGAGACAGTTTGGTGTCCTGTCTTTCCAGGGAATACCAGTGTCAAGATCTCATGTCTGTGTGTGTCTGTGTCTAGATACACACATGTATCTATATCTATTTGTCTGTCTGTCTGTCTATCTATCTATCTAACACACGGATGCTGTGCAATATCCTTTAGCTTTCACAGCAAGTTTTCAATCCCTGTTGAAATGACCTGGCTCTGGGTCAGGTTCCAAACAATCCAGCAGGGAGACTGATGTGGACTCTGGAAAGTGTTTAATGCCTGACAAGTGCTTAGCACAAAGCTTCGTATTAATCATGCTGCAGCAAAATCTGCCGTGTGCTGTAGTGTACAGGCTAGATCTCATGAAAAATTAATCTGCAGACGTTCTTGGGCTCTGCAGAAAAAATAGCCCAAATCCATGTTTCTCCTGAGAAAATTATCTAGTTTGAGAATTTTTTAAAAAATTGCCCACTGCCGTTATCTAATTCCATGGCGACTGTGAAACAAATGAAGAGTAGCTATGAAGCAAAGTAAGCATGAGTATCTAAAATAAAATTTTCTTTGGGAAATACAGGTACTGTGCAGAGGAACTGGGCAAAGGTACCTGCTATGCTGCCCTATAAATACTGTTTCCCACCTGTTTAAGATGCTGAGTACTATGAGCACCAGAATAACTTATTTATCCCATTTTGCATAGTAACTCTAATTATGTTTTACTGAAAACATAAATTTACTATAAACTGAAGTATATTTCTTATTACTGTTTGCTGTTTTCATAAGTCTATGGCATAAATAGAGTGAAATGCTTGTTAGGAGATATTGAATACTGTAAGAATGCCTTGGCTCTCCTTTTGAAAACTCTCAATTAACAAGCATTCTAATTAAGAAGAGAAAACAAAAAAATGCAGTTAAAATTGAGACCCTCCATAAATTGTCATTTTTTCTTTTCAAATAATATGCACAGTTCTGTAATATAGCAGAACAATGTAAATGAAGCCCTAAAAATACAGCATATGAGAAAGAGAGATTCTAAAACTCATGTGGAAAATTACAAACTTGTAATTAAAATAAGAAAATTAGAAGGTAACTATTTGTTGGCTCAGTCATAGAATAGCTCTATGTAGTTAAATAAAAAAGAATCTATGGTATTTTTCTTGTTTCATGGAATTTAGGTTTTTATTAATTCAATGTGCTGACCAAGCTTGCTGATGTCCATTATAACCTGGTATCAAATTCAGCAGAAAGAGACAGGATATAAATTGGCCAAAGCAATAAATGAGTTCAGAGCATTTGTAAGAAAGAACATTCTTTTAAGAGAGAAGATTTGTAAGCTTTCATGGGATTTTTGAGCAGTATACACTGACCTAGATCAAATTGGTGGTGCTGGGATTTTACCAGTCAAGAATATGAAGAGGAGGTGTTCTCAGGTTTCTAAAAATTATTTTGTAAATTGAAAACTACAGAGGCCCAAAAATGTTGTTAGGATCTCTCCATCCAAGATTTCCAGCAAGAGGCAGTTGAAGAAGGCCATCTCCACAAGAGGAGACTTGTATGCTATTTTTAATTAGATAAGAAGCCTGGAACTCAGTGCACCTCCTTAATGTACTATTCATCACTTTGTGTTTATTTTAGGATCCATTTCCCTAGGCCTTTTCCTTGTAGGTGCTCCTATTTCAGTAAAAAACATTGTTAGGGAGGTTCTATGGGTTGAACTCCTTCAGTTAATAAGGTGCCTTATCTAGCAACTGCCTGTAACTCAGTTGTGTTGTCATTCACGTATTAACAGGACAGCAAAAATTAACTTCTGCTGCAAAGGGGTGATTTCCCCAGAGTATGCAAAATGAGTAATTACACTACTGGAGAACTTTCTAACTCTCCATTAAAGAGTAAAACCAATTTTTCCATGTCAAAGAAAAAAGTTTGAAGAAGTCTGGGTGTGTCCCAGTGCAGGTCAGAATAGATTATTTTATAAACTGAAATTTTTATAACTCGAGAGAACTGTTTCTGACCAGGTCTAGTCTGAATCAGTATTTTCTCCAGCTGTTCACTCACCATGCTCCCTCCTCTCCATGCACAATTTAAGTTACATTGAACTAAGGCAGTCTCTCCCTACACAGCTAACAACATGCCCCTTTTTTCAGTTCATTGATACCTATGGCTGTGGCTCAAATTGGTTTTAGTTCTTTTATTTTTATATATACATCTGTATGTCTTTATATGGAAGTTGTGCACCATTGACTAAGCAGTGATATAGCTCAGTAGGAGGAACATTAGTAAAATGAACTCACTGTTGTTTTGGGAGCAGGAATGGTGCCTCTGCATCTTCAGAAGGCATTTTAGAGTCCACATATACATAGAAATAAAGGAATTCTATGATCACAGAAGAAGGAAATGAAAGGAGAGGGAGGGAACAAGATTGCCTAAATTAAGGAAGGGAAAAAAAGTGTGAGAATATATTTGTTTTGTAACAAGTATAGATGCAAAGACCCAGATCAGCTAAGGGTGAGGAGGAAGAGAGTGGCTGGTAGGAGGTTAAGAGAGTTGGGAGCAAAGGAGAAGATTTAAGAAGTCAGCAGGCAGGAAAATGAGACACTTCTGAACTGGAGGTGGAAGAAAAGAAGGGAAGAAAATGCAGGGGAAGTGTTAAAGCTTCAGTTAAAGAAGGCAACAAAACTGTGAGTGAAGATGAAAAGCAGTCGTACAAGGGAGTTGGAGTGAGGATGAAATATTGCAAGAATTGGACAGAAAGGATTTTAATGGAGAAGCAAGAGAAGGGGGTGAAATGGGACTAAGAACAGTGCATTGAATGATTCCCCTTGCTCTTCTTCCCATGGGACTTGGGGAAACACTGTGCCCACCCAGCTCTAGTGGTGCATTGGTTCTGGAATGGGTGAGACCAGATGGGTGCCTCACCTAATGACACTGTTTATCCTTTCTTCAGGTGTAATTTGGTCTTTCTTCAGTGTATTGCTGTTCTGGGTGTTTCAGATTAAAGATGTCATGCCAGAAAAAGAGAGGCTCCTCTCTTCACCCTATCAAAATATTGCAACAAGCATGTGGGCAGATTCTGTTGGTTTATAACTTGAGAGTCCACAGTCTATTTGTGCTGCAGAGGATTTAAACTTGGCAGGGTTTTTGCATGTCTGGATTATTATGTACCCTGTGAAACCCTCATTGCTTCCACACTAAAGACAAAGTAGAAGAGGTGGAGGAAAGGGTTATGGATATTAATGAACTTAGGGTGGGCTTCAGGGAAGTGGTGAGGAGTAAGATCTGAATGTCAGGAGTGAACAGCAAAAGAAAAGGGTAAAGATGGAAGGCATAGAATGATATTTCAGAAACATAATGGATACTGGTAAAAAAATGGTACAGGACACAAATTTGAAGCCATGTGTAGTTGTTTTAGGGGTGGGAAATGAAAGCACCACAAGATGGTAATAAGCAATTACTGGGAATTTAATTCCATTCTGTGTTTCTTCTACATTTTAAAATGATAAAACACACAAGGCAAATCAGTGGAGGGGAAAGTCAATTACAGTAGCAAATCAATTAGGGTGAAGAGTCAAACCAATCAAAACTGCAAGGTAACTAATGAAGGACAATTAGCAACAATAAATGGATTCAGTATTGCTCAGGTTCAAAAAGGAAGGGGAGACACAAGTGACATCAGGCTTTGAAGAGTACAAAGGATGATGCTCTATTCAGAGAGGAAACACACTGTAGGCCTGACTCTTCATGTTCAGTGGCTTTTAATTGCCAAATTCAGAGTATACCAGGAGGAGGGAAAATTACTTTATAAGCTTCTATATTTTTCTAGTGATATTTGCTGTCTAGTGTGATAGGGAGAATTTAGTGCCCTGTGTATTTTGTCTCTTACCAATTTGATGGCTAATTCAAAATTCACTCAGTATTCCCTGTAGGCTTTATTTATACCCCAACCTCTTGGAATCAGCTGTATTAAACTATTTAAGTGTAGATGTCCTCAATGGAAGGAGTTCCTCTACTTCTGAAGGTGGAGAGCATGTGAGATACAGAGCACATTAACAAGGCTGCCCTGTGCCTAAAATTATGCATTGCAAGCACTCTTCAGGAAGGAAAGTGTTTGTGTGTCATTGTCAGTCTTAAGTCATCTAATTGTTGATTGACTAATCCCTGAATATAAGGAAAGAATAGCTTAGTTTAAACCTGCCTGTGTTGGCTCTTATTTAAACATTTTTATGCTACAGATCCTTCTTAATTTCTGTGAAGGACCAATGATCTTTTTGTAGCAGCCAAAAAACCCCAACAATGTTTCAGCCAAAAAACCCAGTTATGTTTGCTATGAAAGAGCAGAGATTAGTAATCCAAACTGTGCTGCTGTTGGTGTTGGCACCTTTTATAGATTTCTATTCAGTCTTGGGTAATACTTGACAATCTTCCTTATACCAAAGCACACTTCATTCTAAATTGTCCCCACAGAGAACAGCACTGCTTGATATATTCAGAATTAGATTGGCTAGATGAGCTTAATTCAAGAAAGTACTGAATTTGTCTGTGGTTCATCTATAATGCACTAAAAGGAAAATTCCCCAGCTAGACAAGTAAATTATTAACTCATAAGTCTTTGTGTTGTAATTTGTGTATAGTAATAACTTATCTTTAAGTAGGATTGAAAATGTATGTGGAGAATGTGAACAGAGTCAGAAATAACTGGTTATTTTCAAACCCAGGGACAAGGTGTGAACCTGGGTTTAGCTTGAGAGGTCAGACTTTTGCCTACCTGAAGGTCACTATGCTGGTCACGGAGTCACTCAGACTGTTATAAGTGGCCCAGCAGCTGCTAGGAAACAAATTTTGAGGTTATTGGTCAGGATGAGATAAATCCAGGTGCATTTCTTCCAGCAGATCGAGTCAAGGACAAAGACAAGGTGATGAATGATGTAAAGGAAACATTTTTTCATATCTGATTTAGTTTCCAGAGATACCAACAACGGTATTCTTGCTTGCAACATTTTGAATTCTGACATAAATTTGTTTCATTAATTGATCTGTCCATATGACTGGTGTGGAAATACTCAGCAACTTTTTAAAAGGAGCTGATTATTCTTACACTTAATCCAATTTACTTCTCAGAAACCTTAAACTTTTTTGACTGAAGAATACCTATTTTATCCCTAAGCCCCAAAACAAATCAGGTAAAGCTGTAATCAATAAATGTACTCTATATTTAGGTTACAAATCTGTACATAACACACACTGCAAGCATGTCCAAGTAGCTACTAGGCTGTAATAATCTTGATAACTCTGGTCCTTGCAGTTCTTCGTCATGCTTATTGTTTTGGCCTCTCAGAAATGCTTTGCTCTCCTGAAGTGGATGCTATTTATTTGGAGTGTTTTCCCTGTCTGAAACAGCCAACAAGCCCCTTTTTTACTACAGAAGTCGTGATGTGCTGCTGCTGAGGTTCTTTTCCCTCATGGCCCTGCTGAACAGAGCCTGCTGTGGTGGATCAAGACTATTCTTGATTTTCCTGTCTGCTTAGCTAATTAAAATAACAAATCTTCACAGCTGTCTGCTTTGGATTCATCCTTATCGCCATAAACTAATTAAAATAATGCAACTGGTTGCAACTCATTAAATATCAACTATGCTTTTCATATAATTGTAAGCGTTCAAAAATTCACAAAATGAAACAAAAAACTTTGTTCCTCTGCTCCTTCTTCCTTACCTAGTTGTAACTATTTTCTTAAGATGCCTACGTATTAATTTACATTTTCATCTGTGACTTTTTTTCCTCTGATGTGTTCTTGGAATTGTATTTTTGTAGCCTCCCACTCCATATTTTTTCCTGTCACTCTTAAGTTTTCTCAAGAGGGAACTCAATATACTCAGGGTTTCTATTCAGCCTAGCTGGGTACCCTACAGAATAAATGCTTGTTCAGAGCTTTCAAGTCAACTTAGTGGAGTAGGGAAATTGCAATAGGAAATATCATTTAAGAAAGCATTTAAGTGTTGGCTTAATTTGCTTTCCCACTGGTACCTTTATTCATGTGTTTTAATATGATACTGGTTCAATACTTTGGTTTGCATGTAAAATTACTTCTGGAATCAAAGTGATGCAGTTTTCTTACCGTAGAGAGAGAAGACATATCCAAAATGGAAATAATAACCTTATTTTTATTGGATTTTTATATTTTTTAATCCAAACTACTATATGTGTCTCCTGAAAGCCGTGGGGATTCTAATGTAACTGATTAGGCAGGCATATCTATGCTTTCATGCTCTGTTTATAAAACAGTAGGATTTCACTACTACTCTCCGTTAAAAACAAAAAAAAATTAACAATTTTGTGGGGAATTTTTCCTAAGCTGCAACTTAGCATTCTTCTCAGAGAATCATGTTTCTACACACTTTTGAAGCAAGTTTAATCATTTATTTACTGCAAGACCTCTACTTTTAATTAGGTCTTTCCTGCAGTTCTTTGCTTTCTATTTCTCCAAGAGAAATTTTCATTACACTGTTCTGGGCTGAAGTCTACTTTTGTTTTGGCAGACCTACTTTTAAAGGGCTTCCTTACGTCTTCAACAGCTGACAGACATTTTCCAGTACAAACAATTTAATAATTTTCTGTTTTAATGGTCCTACTTTTTCCCATTCACTGTTTCCTAGCATGAAACACTGTCTGGTCAAAAACGGACAATAAACCTAAAAGAAAATCTGGTTCCGTTTTGCTCCTCCCTGGTGTCTGTGTTCAGACCTGAAATTATTTTACAAGCCCAAGGAAGAAGACTTATCACAACTCTGCACAGTAAAAGCAGTAAGAAGAGATCATTTTGCTTGCCTCTGCAGCATCCCTTGCTGCATCTGCTAGCAGGTTATCATTGTAATACAGGGTTATCCCGTAATGTTATTCCCTAATGTTTTAAAACTCTCCCTCGAGGAAGGTACCTCAGTCGTCCCTCTCTGAACTGAGCTCTGTGCCTTGTGGTTGCAGCTCCTGCTCTGTGCTCAAGCAAAGTGGTGGGATGGCAGCTGCACTTGCAAATGTCCCTTGGTGCAGCTGCCACCTGTCCTGCAGCAGAAACACCTGCATAACTCCCTTCAGGCAGTTTTCCGGGGGGATTGGCATGAGGGCTCCTCTTTGCAGGTATAACTAACTGCATATTCCCCGTTACCTAAACATCTGGCTATTTTGACACTTCTTGTGTACACAAAGAATTAGAATCCAACTCTTTTAGCCAGACCCTGTTCAAAATACAAGACAAAATTAGGTATTCTGCTGTTTCCCATTCTTGTATTAAATGTGAAATGAAAGAGCTGGAGTGAGTCATAAAGGACAAGGAATGTCTTCAAAAAAAGCAGCTCCCAAACTTTCTTGCTTTGTTCTGTCTCCTTGAAACTCGTCTCTCATTTGCTTTCATTTTTATGCCTTTATCAGACTTGTGCTTCCATACTCTCTACTAAAATAAGTGCCAGAGAAAGCCTAAACTGTTCAATTTTTAACATCCTTATTAAACATTGCAAGTACAAGACAATATATCAAAGGGAATCTCAATGAAGCATTGTTATTAATGCTTTCCAAGTTGCTTTAAATTATAAGAAACAATCAAAATGCTATAAATGACTTGCTCTCTTGCACTACACTGCTGAGCTGCAACAATGATTTGCCTTTTCAAGTTATTTAATTTGTTTTGAGCTTCCTGCCCATTCTTCAGTGTGGTATTGGTGAGCAGACATCAAAGTTCACCTAGCTCACTCTTGACAAAATTCAAATGAAGAAAAAAGCTATGATTTAAAGCAGCACCTGGGGAAATCAAAGGCTGGAACTGGCAGGAGGTGTGCGCTTGCTCCACAGTTGCTTTTTGTCATTTGAGATATTGGTAAGCTTCAGTTGAAAGTCTGGTTTACTTATTTCCAGTGGTGAATAAGGCAGAGAAAGCCACTCTTGCAGAGAAATGTGGAGCGCAAGGGTTCTGTCAGACACCAGACTAAATTCATTCCTTCATCACAGAAAGTTGCTAAGCTACGCTTTGTTGGATTTGAACTTGAGTTCATCATCACCTGACAGTTCTATCAAAAGCTTTTTTCCTTCTGTTGTGAAGCCAGGTGGCAGAATGTCTTTGTGAAAATTGGACCCTTGATCCAACTCTGATTTTGCACTGTTGGTATAGTATCAATTAAATTCAGTGCCCAAATATTTGTATGTACAGATCTCATACACCACAACCAGTAGTTATGTAGGGATGAACTTTAAATTTCTTTTTAAGGAGAGATTTAGCATTTGGCATATTTTTCCCTCTTTCCTTTGTGCTTTATAAATTGCACTGCCTTTAACACTTGTCAGAAATATTAAAAGATGTAGTTTTCAGTTTGGTTTTCTTATGCATTCTTAGTTCATCGAGCTGTGCAAGCAAGTTAATTGAGTGGTCTCCATGGCCACAAGTCATTCCCAAAGCAATCTGCACCTTCAGATTCAAAATCACTATGGAAAGCTTTACCTTAGAGAAAGATAAAGCAGAACTGCCACGGGATAAGTCAACACCTTTCCACATGGGTGCTCCCTTACTTGTGCTTGGAGAAGATTGTGATCACTTCCCACTTCACTGAACAGAACTGGAAACAAAACTGAGCATGTCACTTGTGCTTTAATTACATCTTCCACCTTTTCACCCTGATGTGGGATGACTTTCAGATTGATGGGCAATCTGGGGCAGCTGGCAGATTCTGAAGGATGCTACAGAGAGGAAGTGAATTTAGCACTGCCACTGCCCTTTGAGTTCCCTGTGCTCCCCAAGCACTGCTCATGCTCCCTCCCAGGAGAACCCATCCATCTTCTCCATTCACCAGCTACTCCAGCAAGCAAATGAAGCTTGCTTTTCCCCCATCACTGTACATCTTGATAAGCCTTTGAAAGTCAGAAAGTCTCCAAGCAGAACATGCACAAGTGGCAGAAGATCAGTGGCGTCAGTATTTGTTCATCATTATTATGGGGTGCTCCTGTGTTCCACATGTCCCACGTGGCTCCATTTGAGAAGCTGAATTTTGATATCTCTATCATGAATGGTTTAAGTAATAACATAACAAATCATGTGAGAAGCACCAACCTTGTCTTAGGAACTGGTGTCCTTTCGTGCAATTTTTCAAATTTGTGAGCTTTGGCAACTACAGTCAATATCAAGCTTGCATTGTGGTTTTTTTCAGAGTTTTTTAATAATGTGAACAAGAGTTTACTTTTTCTTTTTGTTTCAGTTTGCTCACTTCAGTTTGAGACATTTCTCTCAATTCATTTTTTATTTATTTTTTTTAAAGACCTTCACTCTGTATTGAGGTGTTTCTGAAGAAGGAAATGTTTCTTAAGATAACAACTCATGACAAATGATACCCCAAAGCACAAAAACAATTTGTTTTCTTCCCCACTGGTAGTAAATCCAGATGATAGACAGTTGGGAACACTCATTCTTACACTCTTGGTCAGTCTCTTACTCGTACCAAGAAGCTGCAAACAGACCAGAGTTCTTCAGCCTTCTCATGAAGGCTGTAATTCATGAAGTCACCCTTTTCATCAGCAACCCTTCATGTTTTCTTTGTGTGTTTTTTTCCATTGAAAGTACTGCCATCAGCTGAAAATTACAATATAAATTTGAAATAACTTTACTTTTAATTTAATTGATCTGGATTAATTAATAATTTTTATTAAAAACTTGAAGATGAAAAAGATATTTTAAATTAAGTGCGTAAATTCCCTAACTCTAGACTTATCACCACTTTGGATGAAAGTTGCTTAAAAATCAACAACAGTATTTTTGCTTGATCCAGTAGTGTAGTATCTGTATCATTCTTAAATATATATTTTATTTTACTGCAAACACCTCTTCTGTCATTTACCCTCAAAAAGATTTGTGCTGGGAGGAAAATATATAGGGTTGAGAAAATGCTGATGTCATTGAGGTCATTCTTTGTAATTTTTATGTTTAATGCTCTAAGAACTTGCTAGTTCGTGTAATTTTGTATTTGTGTACTGTAATAAATGGCCACTTTTAGGTTAGAGAGAGCGACAATTATGTCATTAAAATATTTTAATTCTCTGCACAGTTCAGGGAATAGATTTTTTTGGGAAGCTGGGGGACATTCAGGCACTGAGAGCTACAGGGCACTGTGAGTTCAAAGTTCTGTATGTGACAGCCCCAGAGCTCCTCCTGGGACCATCGCTCGTGTGTCCCATCTGTTACAACAACTGCTGGGATTGGCAGGGCTTCAGATCAGCACATGATTTCTCAAACTTCTCAAACAGTGCTGTTTAAGACTTGACAGGAGCAGGACTAACCCCAGCATTGCCTTTTGCTATTTCAGTGTGGAGATACTTTATATGCTTTATAACTTACTTCAGTAGAGAGATTGAGAGTATATTATATTTTTTAATAAACAGATATGTATCTTACAACAGGCAAGGAGTTTATCTCTAAGTCCTACTGACCTACTCCAAAGTTACTGCTTCTGGGAACTACATCAGTGACATTGCACTCCCATGGCCTACAGGTATATGCTAGGAAAAGTTTGGGGTTTTTTTTCCTCAAATTTTATTTTTTCATGGTTTTCCTTTAGTCTTCTTCACAAACAAGCACTGTGTGAGCAGGAGGTTGGGAGTACATCCCTTGTCAGGCTGTTTCTCCTGTCAGATTGTGCTGCAGCAGAAGAAGGAAAAGGGATGAGATGGGTTTGAGGAAGGGGTTTTAGCAAGTCCGCGTTACGTAGGAACCCAGGCTGCCTAAGGGAGGAGAGAATCCCTCAGTTCCCACCCTGTCCATGTGAAGACAGCCACAGCTGAGGGGCAGTCCCACAGTGACAGAGGCAGCTCCTCTCCCCAGAGCTGTGGTTTGTGTGAACATGCTGTTGACACAAGGGAGGTGACAGAAAGGGGATGGTGAGAGATGTGTTGTGTCACATCCTGGGGTTCCTTGGAAAAGGAGGCTCAAGGGCTGCCTTCTCCTGATTCATTTGAAAGCTCCTTCTGACAGATGCCAGGCCTCAAGTCTGCTCTGTATGTCCCCAAAGGGTGAATCAATAGGCTGCTGAGACATAATTACTTACCTACTGCTCCTAAATTGGTAACAAATAAAACAATTGTTCATTTCCACCTGATGAGAAAAAAGGGAACAGAAACCTTCTTGGCTCATCCTAGTAACTCATATTATCATGCACAATTACGATTCACAATTGCAGACACTTTTGATGCAAACCACTTTTTTTCTCAGCTTCAAAGCCTGAGTATACTATGCTTTGTACACAACCATGGAATATAGCTGCTTGCTAAGGTTATTTCTATTTTTCTGCTTCATTTATATAAATATATGTATTTACCTGTCATTGCAAATATATTCTTGGTTTTCTTTCATAACTCCAGTGATATATTTGATGTGTAGGAGCATTTTCAGTATGAAAAGCTTACTGACAGCTCTAATCCTACTCTGCTAAAGCACAGAATTTCACAGGAAGCTGCCAGTGAACATGAAGTGATTTGAGCCAGTCAGATTCTACCCTTGCAGATCCTGGCACCATATTTTTCTTTAATTGTGGGGTTATCACAAAACTAAGAAGCATTAAGTCCTTACATTCATATACAAAGGGGGAAGAAAGGCAAAAACTTGTCAGCTGTGCCATAGAAACTTGATGTTGCCAGAGCCTTGAGGTGAAATGATCCCACCTTCCTTTTCTTGCAGGGAGAAAACTAAAAGACATCAGATGCCTCCAATGAATAAAATGGAGATTTAGTAGGCCAAAAAAAATTGAACAATATCTTTAAAGAGGATATTTAAATAGATAAAACTTAGATACTTTGCTCTGCTGATGAAATAAATTTTAACATTGAACATGTTCTTTCCTCACTGTGTCGTAGCTGGTCATGTCCTCCCCTCTAGCTCTGTTTTCTGGCAAAACAACTTTCTAAGACTTTGAATCACTCTGGGCAACTTTACAATGGGCAAAGGTAGGCAATGTAGTCACTAAAAACTCAGAAGAAACAGATAATATAGCTAATATATCTAAAAGGTGGGCCTTAATTTGCTCACCACCTTTGATGTCTTTATTGCCGTGCAGTTGTCAGGCTAGAAATGGTCAAAATATGTGGCTCCCTTCAAGGGATTGATCTTCAGGATCAATAAATTACCATCCTTCAACTGTTTTCTTCTATAGGACATCATAGTTGTTCACATCAGTGTTTTTCTGTCTTGAACTGGAATCTCTGCCTGTCTCAACAAACTAATCTCTGAATTTTTACCTCTTCCTGACTGACCTTTCATGGCTTTTGTCTGCCTACTTTATAACAGCTGGTTCCTGGGAAGTTTGAGCCCAGGTTATGCAAGTTGTGGGTTGCCTCACACTCAGCTGAGCCCCTTTAGGGAAGGTTACAGTTTCCTGCATGCTAAGAAATGTCCCTTGGTTTTCAGGAATGTTTTAGCATGTTTTTGGCTTCCCTCGGTGCAATCCCATTTTGCAGGTCACTTGGCTCATCCCTGCCTGTGTTTTCCCACTGTGTTCATGTGTTGCTCTCAGGATAGACAGTCTCTCCTCCCTCTGGAAGACACTGCCTGACCCAGAGCACCTGAGGTGAACAGGCAGATTCCTCCCTACTGCCTGGCTGCACCTTTTTATATCTGAAGGCAAAAGATGCAGCATATGCCATAAACTCCAAACAAATGAATCAAATAGTTCTGCAGCCTGTAAGAGGTAATCAGATTTTTGAGTGAGCTGTCTGCCACTGGATTTCCAAGTTAGATACACGCTTTGGCTCCTTGATGCTGTGCTGCCAGGCTCCCCAGCAGCCATCCATGGGAGGTTGTGTTACACTTACGTAGAAAATGACTTCAGCATCAGGGGGTTTCTCCTGGCTGTGGAGATCTTTGAGCAAGCCAGTAGGGAGCAGAGACCCTGTTGGCAATTCTGATTCACAGGCTGCACGGCAGCAGGAAGAGGAATGCTGGAATCTCCACTGGCAAAAATAAGATGTAGTAACTCAAAAAAAGATACCTCTGTGACCCTGCACAGAAAAGAATATATTTGACTTGCTAGTGTCAATAGCAGGTATATTGAAAAACAAGGTTTTCTGTCTGAGTGGAAAATCACAGGCAGGGACACTCTGGCAAAGAAAACCTTAAGCCTTCACTGGCAAAAATGCTCAGAGTGTTGTCTGTTGTTAGCTGTAATAAGATACAGACAAAGACGTGGGAGCCAAGCAGGGGGTTGTTAACAGGCAGGTTTGGGGCTGACCCAGAAGCTCCTGCTGGGAATACATTCCATAGATGGCCAAGAATATGATAATTTTCCAAATAGGGCCAGGGTTGTCAAAGCTTGGCAAAGGAATTTCTGGGCTTGTAGGTTTAGATTTGGCAAAATACATTAAGGGGCAGCAGATACTACATTTACCTGGCCTTTAAGGTAGATTGTTTATAGGAATTTAAAATAAAAAAATAATTTTAAAACCCCCATTGATCTAGAGGCTCAGCTTTTAGATAAGTTTTCCAAGAACTGATCTCAAGGAAGGAGGCTTCTGCAAGCTTGCTCCTTACGCTTTTCAGCAGAAAGCAATAAGAATAGATAACTATAGGTAATAAGAATAGGCAACAATACAACTAGATGTTCTACATCTAGTCAGGGAAATATTAGTGATTTTGTTAATAACTCGGCTAGTTCATTGAATTCTAACTTCTTTTATTTTTCTGGAGTGGGAAGACACTGTTCTAATGCCTTTGCTTCCTTTGCTTTATAAAAATGTATCTCCTGTGGCACTGTTTGATGGCTTTCATTCATGCGTGTTGAAATGTTTTGGAGAGAAGTCTAACTGTTCAAAAAATGTGCTTTCCCTGCCTCCAGGTTTTTTTGGTATTTGGCTTTGTCTTTAGTTGTAAAGGCTTTTGATAACAGAGCTGGCTGAATACTTTCATATAAAAACGCCATTTTGTTGAGCCCCAAATGTTTCATTCATAATGTCCATGGTGTGAGCGCTTGCCAAGCCTGGAGCAGGGTGCCAGGTGAAGAATGCCTGGATTTCTGATGGTTTGTCTTGAGGGATATGGATGCAGGGAGCTGCCAGGGCTTCAGACTTTGGTCAGTCTGCTGCTGCTGGAGCCTGAGAGCCATCACTGCCCGTTGCTCCTCAGCAAAATTGTCATCTTTGCTCTGGTCATGAAAGCTGACAGGAACATCAATATCACTAAGTGGTTGCAGGGCCTGGGGAATTCAGCACATGTTAGTTTTTGGCCTGAATTGGACTGTAACCTAGAAGAGTAAAACAAAATCAGCCATGAATGGAAATCCTGCTTTCCAGCCAGTTCTTTTGTAGCCTTCACCTGATGCTAATGAGGAGTAGAAAATCAGAGTCTCTTGTGCTGGAGGCATTTACACCCTCTTCAGTTTGATATTCTGTAATGCCAGTTTGAATTTCATCACCATTAATGCATTTAATACTTAATGCAAATACTTATTACTGTTTTTGACTGATATCCCCCCTTCCCCCCCAAAAAAAAGTCCCGCAGAAAAATTATGACCATAAGATTCAATTTAATCATGTCAATGTACAGAGATCAATATGGGAAAATTACCTATTTCCTCCACTTTAGCTGAGTAGAGACTTCCAGGCTTTCCACACTCCCAGGTTTTAACTAACTGAGCTTTAATGTCCAGTTCAGCAATCATTGTACAAACCAGCAGAGATATCACAGTAATATCGGTCTTTGCATTTGGTATGGTGAACATGACCAATGCTTGGCTTTTCCAAACCAAGTAAGATAGGATTCCTTCCCCATGGAAAAGGAAAAATGTATATTCTTGTTTCAGTGCTGAGCAGTTATGTTCCTTCTATCCCAAACAGGCACAAGTTTTTTATCTTGCATTTATATTCTTAATTTGCCCATAATTGCTTTCAGGCATCACATCTGAGGCCAGCCTTCATTAATATGTTAATTGTGCAGTCCCTCCCAGTGGATTTTTCTGAAGCTAAGAGTAAACAGACAGGTTTATTCCCCTCACCTTCCCCCAAGCCCTCTAAACAGAAAAATATTTTTATGAGATACTTGACCAGGCTCAGGTCACCATGATGATGGGGCACATTTATTTCTTGTCTTTGGATCTGCCCAAATAGCTGATCAGAATCCCTCTGTTGGAACAGATCAGAAGCTCATAAGGTCAGAACAAAACGGCATTTTTTATTGAGGTGCAGTTTGGAACCACTGTACACATTTCCTCCATCCTATTCCACATAGATATGCTAAATGGGTATAAAAAATAAAAGCTGACATTATCAAAGTACTATAGGGAATTTCCCACACACTTGCTGTTAATTAATGTGAGATGTGCAGAGAATTTGCCCACACTGCTTTGAAAATCTCAGCTAAAACATTTTAATGGTGAGTATTTTTGGGGAATGAAACATAGAAGAAGCCGTGTGAACCAGGCTCCTTAACTGCTTACCTCTCTCTGCTCTTGAGCTGAATTTATAGAAATATCTTTTACAGAAAAATCTTAGAGCTCATTTTTGAGTTGTCCTGAAGAGAGCCCTCATACCTTTCCTGTCAGGAAGCATGACAAACATGAATTAAAATTATTTTTGTAAATAATTTAGAACATTTATTGGAATTATGATTCTTATAGCAACCACTCTTTCTCTATTAGGATTGATGATAAACTGAGCAAAAGAAGTCCAACAGCAACAAGGTGCAAAGATAATTCACTGCCTATTCCTTTATTTGTCTCTTTCTTTTATCCTGCCACAAATGGGGGCAGCTTGTGAAATCCCTGTAGGTTGGCTGGCTGAGCAGGGGGTGTTAATTGTCAGCTATAATTGATGTGCTAAAGGCTTCCTGAGAAAATTTGTACTTCTGTATCCATTGATATCCTCCTTTTCTTTTCTATCAAGTCACTTCTGGGTTTTTTTTGCTACGAAATGTTCCCAATTCCACCCAGTCTGTAACTGCCCTCCTCACCTGCCCAGTGCATCCTGCTGTGGCCAAAGGCTCAGGGAGCTCCTGACATGTCCTGCATTATTCATTTCCTGCTTTCTGAGGGCAGAAACTAAACCATGGCATGGCTGGTTTAAGACCCATTCCAGTAAAGCCTGCAGTGCAAGTATGAGCAGGAAGAAAATGTGTGCATATACTTGCACAAGGTACAGAATACTCATATTTGGCTTCTTTTCCTTCCATTTTAATACAGCTTCAAATGTTTCCATCCCCAGTCCTTAGACATTCGTGTACATGTTGGTTATCCTTGCAATTACATGGATTCAGGATGGGCACAACAGGCATATGAGAAAATCATTTTGGCAGCTGGAAAACCAACAAAACCTAGATGCCTACCTCTGCTCCTTCCCTAAGCTCTTGCAAGCTCACTCAGTCCATCATATTCTTTATTGCAGGTCATGTTTCATTCCACACTGAAACTGTGGCTGCAGTACCTCATCTTTCCTTCACTGAAACTTGCTGACCTGTGCTCTCTGTCAATCCAGAGTTTTGAATCCATGTGCTTTTCATCCTGCACATGATGAGTGTCTGCTCCTTTTCCATGATGGCATGTGCATTCAGTGTGACTGTGCTCCCTGGCTTTGCACTTTAGGCACTGGCAATGAGATGCAAAGCCTTTATTTTTCATCTAAATATTTCTCCTACCTCTGCTTCCATGGATCTGCCATTTATCTGTATTATCCCCTTTCCAGACCATGTGCCCCTTTGCAGAGTACTGATAAAAATTGATTTTTGTTCTGTGAGTGCATTGTACTTGGATGAAAGGAATTGTTCCTACAGGATGTATGAAGGATTTTTGTGGAAAGCACCAGAGGACCATTGAGAGGTGTTTTTCATAGCTCTTAAGGCTTTACTATAGGTGTGCTGAAGATAAGCCAGATGAGAAGGTGCAGTGGACTCCAATAACAGGGGCCAAGGGGCTTTACATCAGTGTGTTACTTCTCTAAGCTGGCATGGCACTTCAGGTGTGCTCAGTCTGCAGCTCAATCCTTGTTTGAGGCAGTGTTTAACTCTCAGTCTTCTCCCCATCCTGGTGTATCCTCTATGAATCACCTCCAGGGATCTTGAGTGGGTCTTTCATCAGAGCTTTATGGAACAGATGTATTTCTGTTTTAGTCCA
The DNA here is from genome assembly GCA_013397075.1 of Rhabdornis inornatus. Taxonomy (NCBI): domain Eukaryota; kingdom Metazoa; phylum Chordata; class Aves; order Passeriformes; family Rhabdornithidae; genus Rhabdornis; species Rhabdornis inornatus. Next base: position 1,913,754 of record VWZS01000321.1, on the reverse strand, counting down.
CCCTTTCCATAGTGTAATAACTTGGATTTCAGTAGAGGTGCAATGAGTGTAACTGTTCAGATTTTTTTTTAATTGCATCTAATGCTGAGTCCATTTCCTGGTGAAGTTAATTTCACTACACTTTTCCTGTTTACATTTCCAAGCTTACTGAGTCACATATGAGCAGTACCCATTGTAGCAAACAGGGGCCAAGTTACCCAGGGGATGTCAAACATTGTCTGTGAAACCTGTCAGGTAGCGCCTTTTCCACCAGGATCCATTTAATTCTCAGGTTTCCCATAAAAAAAGGATGTGCACCATGTAATTGGCCAAATTTAACAGTTTGTGTTCCTGCAATCAGTCAAAGTGTCTCCTTCTGTGATTTCCATAGTGCTTAGCAGTTCACCTCCAAAATAGCTGTAAAAGTAGAGAGATGTCACAAATAGGTGTCAGATTTGAGAACAAGGAGGTCCTGCTGCTAGTTTTGCACTGCCCTACTTTGGGGCTAAATCCCATGGCCAGCGTGGCCCTTGTCTTGCAGTCCACTGGTCATGGCAATAAGGGCTTCAAAGAAATTTAAATGCCTTAATTTCTATTCAGTGCATTAATCCTTTCCGGTTTTAAAGAAAACAATTTAAAGCAATCTGGAAGGCATGTAAAAAGTATTTTAAACTGGTGATATTTATAGCTGCTTCATTTTTTTTAAGTCCCCATTCTTAACAGGCAGTAACAGCAATTCAGTAGCAATGTAGTTCCTGCCAGTAACCTTCTCCTAGGAAAAAGGATTTCAGTAAGCTTTATCACTCAGTGTTGCAAACAGAAATATTTGATACTAAGAGCAGTGGAACCAGAAATCCACTTCAGATGTCCTTCAAACAGCTAGATGAGCAATTCAAGGGGATGTGGAATAGGAAACTCAGAAAATGGAGCTTGACTTTGATACTTACTTGGTGTGATAGAGTAATTTACTCTTCATATAGATCTTACTGTATAAGGAAAAGGAAGAAAGAGGAAGCAGTAATGTGTCACCTTATCTAAATAAGGTACCTGTCATTCCTGAAATTCTGTTTAAACTATGATGGATGCTCTTATTCAACAAGAGAGATTTTTCCCCATGGTGAAAGACGATCCTTTCAAACAGAAAAGGACTATGATGCGACTGATTTTCCTTCTTATGGATGAGGCTGAAACAACGCAAAAATAGCTGCAGAGCAGGTGCCCTGGGATTCCTCTCTGACCACTTGCAATGTGTATAGTCATAGAAAAGGCAGTGATCTGAACAGAAAAACAGCTGGGCTAATTGTCTTGCCAGAAACATCTGTAATCTTTGAAGTGGTAGCATACTCTCCTATGTGATGTGTTTATTTGCTAAGAAAGTTTTGTTTTCTTTTCAGTTAATTTTGATTGACTAATCTGTCATCCCAGAACGTAAATCTCTGTTGCTATTTTTCCATGGTTCTAATGTCAACACTAATTTAACTAAAGACATTAGCTAGAAATAGATCTGTGGTGTTTACACTTTTTTTTCTTTTATTTTCTGAAAGTAAATGCATTTTTTTTCCTGTGGCTTCTATTTGAACACTGTTTTTAAAATAGTTAATCTGGGCACTGCATTGACCTATTCCTTAATAATCTAGAGGACAACTCTCCGAAATGTATGGTGAGCCTCTTCAGCAGTGAAATCATGTACTACACTGTACATATCATGAAGCAAACTCAAGGATCTCTCTCCTAGACTCATATAAATAGGTATAGTAATGAATTTGTGCTGTATTAGTGTCAATTAAAACCTACTTCAGCACAATAAACAGTGTGAATTGAGCTCCTGGATATTAACAGTGGTACCTGTGAAGGTTTGCTGGTACAGTGCATGCCTGGATGTTTGGGGGAGCTGGGGGGAGCACAAATGAACACTGCCTGCCTGGATCACAAATTGCCATTATTTTGTGTTGTTTGTAGCCTCAGCTGGGAAGCCAGGGACTAACCCAGCCACTGTAAAGCTGCAAAATAACTTAAAATCCATAACTCATTAGGTGCTCTAAGTCACTAAAGCCTGGAAGGGTGATCCACACATTCTACAAGCTGATCAGCCTGTCAGTATTCCTGAAAATATAATCTTTCCAAGAGCTTTGGGGAACCCTTCTTTACTGCTTGGGAGCCTTTGTGCTGCACCTATCCTTCTGTGTGGAGATTTTGGGGACTGGAGGTTTAGGAGATGGCTATATATCCATGCACAAAAGAATATTTGATGGTCTTTGTGTGTTCTTCTGTCCAAAGCAGTGGAGTACCGTACCTGCAGTGATGGCGTTAACTTACAGGAAATAAAGTGATCTAGGGCTTAGACAGCTCTTTCTTACAGCCCACCCACTGGAACCACAGGCTTCATATTAAAATGGACGAGTTGCATTTATAGAAAGTTTATTGAAAGACCTTTCTAAACTGCTTTACTGTGCCTCATATATGCTGTTGCTCTCAGGAGCCAATTATGTTCTAGGGACACAGCAGGGCTTTGCAGGCCTGCCTAGAAGTCCCAAACCCTGCTCTGACTGAAAATCCTGCAGAAGCAAGTTCATTTACACCTCTTCAATGTGCTGTTTCATTGTTTATACAGTATTTCCATCAGTGGGCTGCTCATTAAGCATGGGAGAACCTGACAGACGGGACCTGGAGCACTTGCCATCAAATTTAGCCCAAGACTATCTGACATCTCAGCAGGGGAAGTGGAGAGCTGTGATTCTGAAAAAGCGTTTTGCAGTCTCTAATCTTGAGTATACAGCACTGAGAAGAGCTGTTTCTGCATAATGTAATTCATACCATCAGGAACTGTACATTTTAAATCACAGATCTCTACTTCTTGAACCCCATTCTCTGAAGTAATTTTCTTTGCTCACTGACATTTTAAGTGTTCTGTGTTTGGTGCCACTAGATTATGACATTTTGATGTTCAGTTAGAAATCCAAAATAGCAATTAGGGAATTACAAATTGCAGATATCTTGCCATATAACTATTAATTATATTCCTTATTGTCTTAACCAGTAAATTATTATACAAAAATGTCTCTTAACTATAACATGCAAAACCTTGTTATAATTAGAGTATTCCTGTGATGTCATTCCCTACTCGATAGAACTGGCTTATCTCTAGAGCCTGCTGAAGCTGACAGTACTTTCAGGTGAAGAACAGTGCTCAGGAGGAATAGAAGTATGTGTGTGTGTGTGATTATAACCTGGAGACTTAGATTTTGACTTGAGCTCTGGGAGATGTTGAAATCGTTGCCTGATCTAGGGCATGATGTGTCATCCTGGATTGCTGCAAGTCAAGCAAGCCTTATTGGTATTACCTTTTGTGAAGAGATTTATGAGAGTGAAAATATTTTAACTTTGATGGTGTAGGATATTTCAGCAAAAGCTTTCCAAACATGTCATGGAATAGTGCCTCGGGAGTACTGCTTGCTTTGCTGCCTCACTACAGCAGAAATAGTGCTTTACATCTATAGCCAAATTAAACCCTCTCCTTTTAGTCCTGCTTACTACACTGACTTTGTTCCAATGCTGCCCTGCACCCAGCCTGTCCTGATGCTAATATTTTGTTCAATACTGCAAAAAGTGTAAAACTCCCAAGTAATGCTGGAGCAAAGATGAAGTCCCTCGAAGAGCAGCTTCATGACATGCACATCCAGAAGATCAGGTTGTGTTTGCATGAAGAAAAGCAAGGGTACAGTAGAGAAGGCTTAGAAAATTACTGGGAAACACAGCCAGCTTTGGACTTCCAACCAAGCTCAGTGGTTGTGCCAGCCCCATAGATAGCCCTAGTTTAGATTAGGTTCATTCCAGAATAAAAATGCCCGCGATGCACATTGCACAGATAGTGAGTCGCATCAGTTTCATTCCATGGGTCTCCTAATAAGTAGTTTAAAGTCTTTCCTGCCTGGTCTGTTGTCCTGATCCCACCAGGGGCTGGAACACTGGCTTGGCTTTCCCCCACAGAAATCCTGCTCATGTGCTCCACAGTGAAAGCTGCTTTGTTAACTGCAGCCACTGCTGCAGTGCACTCTGCATCCACTATAGAGCAATTAGTAAAAATACAAGTAAACATACAGAAAATTCTGTGCATTGCACACCCAGATCGCCTGTGTTTAAGTGCAGTTCTGAATTTCCTCAAGCTCTCCACGTGTTGCATGATAGACACACAAAGAACTGAACTGAAATAGAAAAAAAATAATGTTTGCCTATAACGTAAGATCTTCTAACCACCTTTTCAGCAAGACTAGCTGGGAAATAGAAAAAGAAACAGCTTGAGAGGTACATTTTCAGTCATCTCTAAATGCCTTTTTCCCTCTCTAATTTACTTCCAGACAGTGCACACATTCTAAATGAATACTTAGCTAAAAACTGAAAAGATGTTAAAAAATGAGATGAATACATCGTGTTCTAAAGAATTGGAGACAGAGGTCATTCAGATTGTTTTAAAAAGGTCTCTATCTCTTAGTGATGATGACAATACTGGCAGTGAAGTAATGGAAGCTGGTAGACAAAAGCTCTGAAATAAAGCTCTTACGTGGGCCATGCTTTTCCCTGGGGTCTGTTATCAAGGATACTAGGAATGTTTTCTGACTGGTGCTGGGGTATAGAGCAGGTATTTAACAGTAATAAACTGTTGGAAGTAGGATGTGGTGAAGCACTGGCAGACTCTGTGTGTAACCAAGTCTGGAGACCTGGGCCAGGTGCAGCACCAGGAAATTTGTGCTGCTCCTGTCCGGTTTGTTGATGAACATTTCCACATCAGATATTAAAAATGCTTTAAAGCTTAAGGAGAGAAGATTTCAATTTTGTATTTCGGGTTTCTCTGACAATCTGTGGCAGAAATTAGTCCTAAGTTACTTTTAAAAAATATTCTTATGCATGATTTCGGAGTCACTTACTTGAATCAAGAAGCTCGGGTGATAATTTCAGATGTACGATTTGGTTAGCATTCCTTAAGAATTAGTTGCATATGGAAATTGAAATTATGTTAAACATTTCAAGAGGTTACATTAGGAGTCTTAAAGGAAAGTAACACTGAAGGAGTGGAGGAAACAATTCAGAAGACCCTGATTTACTTCTAAGGGTTGCTGTCCTGTAACACTTTTGAGCAAATGAATAGGTTTTGGCTAAGTTCAAATCAAGTCTTTGGGATTATTTTCTCTCTTTCAAACCCTAATTAAATGTTATCCTCATTGTTAATACTAAAAAAAAAAAAAAAAAATTAAAAATGAGGAGGAAATGGGAGAGAAGGAGCAGAAAAACCAGACTTCAAAACAATAAAGAACTCTTTGAAAGACAGGAGAAAAAGTCTTCACAGAGAAAGAAAAAGGAGCTGTAAATCTTTTAAAATTAGGCAGCTGTTAACAGATAAAATTAATACTGTACTGTGTAGCCAAACCATTACCACCTACTGAGGAAGATTTAATAGAAATGTGAAAATAAGTTTTAAAATTTTGGAAACCCGTTGTTAAAAGAAAGATTTTTAAAACCCCAACTTTATTAGCATACACACTGTATAGATAAATCACAAATCTGAGGAATAAGGAAAAATAATTTTCAGCATGTTTACTGCCCTTTACTTGAGAATGAACTCTTGTTCAGCCATAGTTATTTTTGTAGAAAGCTGTGGCCATAGGAACTGCCATTCAGCAATGGATAGCTCCAGATAAATTGCAGAAGGATGCACACCCCATACCTACCTCATCCTGATGCTTTTGCTACAGTTCAGTGAAAATCCTGGCATAGGAGTGTTATCTCTCTTCAGGAGTGTTACTTATCATTAGCTATGGCAACACTCAAAAATCTACTTAAAGCATAAATCCAAGTCCATAAATTTTGCCTCCGAATTGACTAAGGCTGTCAACCTGAAGTAAATTACTCATTTATGGTCAAGAACAAAGGTCACTCAGGCAATCAAAAGGTTAGCTACTAAAACCAGGTGCAGTATTGAGTGTTCAGATGTTTTGTTTATATAAAAATATAAATATTTCTATTACTTTTTGCATTCCAAGGAAGAAAAAGTTGCCCTCCATTCTGCCTTGAGGAAAATCTGGTTTTATTAGTGCTGTCCTGCACCAAGGTATTTTTGTTTCTCTGTCTGGGTGGTGTGGTGCCCTCTCCATTCATCACAGTGTAATGTAAATGTGGGGCTATTAGCGAGAAACCAGAGCGCTCAGCTTCGAGGCTTTCACACAGCAAGGATAACAAACCCGAAAAGTAAAATGTGTGGAAATGGGGAGTTCTGTTTCCCTTTACAATAACACGGCTCCATAGCAACTGGTTTGAACTAGACTGTGCAAGGGATGTTGCAGGCTTCCTAAAAGGCCAGTAATTCTCTCTTCCTCATGGGAGGAAAAAAAAATCAGCCCCCTGACAATACACACATGTATCAAAAGCTGTCAGGCTTTTCAAGTTCCTCCTGCATTGCTCCATTCCCTTGGTATTTTCCGATGTACTTGCTTTTCAGCCGTCTGTTTTGTTTTGGACCTTGGAAGTTGAGAATATTTCTTAGGTTTTTATTTCTCAAAAGTGGAGCAAAAAAAGTGTCTCCTAACTTTTTACAGAGATGTCTTTGATTAACAATCTTGTCAACAAAACAGCTGTGCTCGTGTAGCTGTTTCACCCCTTTTTCTGTAATTGGAGATAAATTATCACCGGGCTATAAGGCTGGTGTATCGAGATGTGTGTTTTGACTTTTGTAAGATGTTTAAAGACTGCTGTGTTGGCCTCAGTGGCCTTATAGTTGAGCAAAATACGCAATTATTGAGTTCAAAATTCTAAACTTGCTATTAAACAACTTTTCACATCTGACTGTTCTGGTTGTGAGGATGATGCTCTCATTTATAATCAAGTTGCCAATAGACATTTAGACAGTCAATGTTTTTAAGTGCAAATTGCCAAGTTTTTAAGTGTTTTTCAACAAATTTTGACCACTATTTTCCATAGGCTAAAGGCACTGTGGATACCCTGAACTTAAGATAAACTAAAAATCATGTTCTCTTGCTAATATTTTACATTCTTAACAGTCAAATTATGATGTTGTCTGACAATCTCTCAACTGGCAAGTCGTATCTTGCAAAGAGAGGGTTTTATTTCTGAAATTAAATGTTCCATAACTATAATCTCTAATAAAGTTGCAATAGATATTGGAACTGGTAATTTGGAACCAAAATTCACCTCATTTTCTAGTATATAAAAACAAGCCTGCATTCTTTTGGGGCCCTTCAAGCTGAAGTTTCTTCAACTGCATTTTAAAGCACAGTATCATACCCTAGTCATAATCCTTGTTTTCAGTTCTAACTTTGTATACATACCAGAAAAAATAATTATTTTTACAAGATGCGTTAACTCCTTGGGGACCTGGCTCTTACCCTTTTTGTTATTTTCATGGATGGTGCACATGTTCTATTTGCTCACTATCTGCTGTGTGCTACAGTCTGTTATATTTCCCAAAGTGTGTGACTGCAGAGCCAAGAAGGAAGCCAACTGTTAGCCTGGCTCTGGCTGTCGAACTGGGTCGTGCAGACCTTCTGGAGGGAGTGCTCAATTGCTTCCAGCAAAGGAAAAGCTCAGCCAGGAGAGGCTTTTCCAGACTAGGAGTTGGAGTGGGAGAGAAAGGAGCACATCTGCAACGAATGTGAGGGTTTGGAAACTGTTAAGAACAGGGAGCAGAAATATCACAGCAGGCTTCAGAGCCAATGGAAGAAAGTCTTTTTCACTGCGCAGAGCAGGCATACATCGTTTTCTCTATAAAAAGTTCTACTTCTCCTGTAGGTTTTTGCAAAACTGAGTTGCTGCTTGAGCTACAGAAAGTTTCCAAAGACAGGACACTGCTTAGGTCTTCATCTGCTTCTCTTGGTCTTGCCTCAAATTTAGTCTGGCTTAATTATGCAGATTTCTCTTTAATTTTCTTTCCCTCCTAACCCAGACTAATGTTACATTCTGTTGTTTAGTTTTCAAAGCTGTCAATCCGTGACAGTTTCATTCTGTCTTTTTCACGTTTTAATAGCTTTCTATGAGTTTAAGCTGTCAGGGGATCTTTTTCAGTTAGGAGTCTGTGATCCCCTTTGCCATCTGGCCTTGGAGGAGCAATTCCACAAATTATTTAAAACAACATGTTTGCCTCAGCATAATCAAATCTATGAAATCGCCTTGTTCTTGGTTTTTCATATGAAACAAATAACATCCAAGAGATGTATTATTTTTAGGAGTGCAACATTCTATAAATTTCTGTAACTGATAACTTAGTCTTCATCTGATGACTGAATTGGTGTTCCTCACTTAGCTTTTAAAATAGAGATTGCTCAAAGTAAGTGCCACTAACTTGTAAGATTAAAATAAACTGATATCTCTTTTTTTCATCCTTCATTTCAGCAGCTCAATTTTCCTATTGCTTGGAAAATTCTTCCTTGAACTTGTTTCAGTGACTTGCTGCGTTCATGAATATTTCTTGGAGTTCTCCATTGGCCTTTCCTTCTAATTTGCCGTTTCTTTCCCAGTTGTCCTACCAGCTGCAGTTCAAGATCTCAATTAATGAGAATCATGAGTTTGAATCACTCATTTTGATGGCTGTGTAGTGTAACTGATAGATTAACCAATAACAAAAAGTTCTTATAACAGGAATAGGTTCATATTTCCTCTAGTTTGCTAAAGCCAGTCTCTCCTATTGATGTCACTGTTGTCAGAGATGAGGTAATCCACTTCTTCTCAGCAGTTCTATTTCTTCCCTAACAATGTACCAGTGAGCACAATGAAGTTACACTCTTGTGGCCATGTTTCCATTTAAAATCTAAACCAACTTCTCCCAAAACTCTTTCATGGGCAGAGTATCAGTCTTTGTCATGTTGTTCCTCCACTTTTTTAAAAGGTCCTGGGTGACATAATCCCAGCACTGTAACAGCTCTTTGTGTTATCTCAAACTGTTCTTCAATGCTGTTGTTTGGGATAGCCAGGTTTAGGGATTAAGTTCACTAATACTTTGTTACAAGGAGGCTGTAAAATGTAGAACCAAAATCTTTTGTGATCTGCTCTGAGGGTGGATTATAAAAATAGAAAAGTAAAAGAGAAAAAAATTTAAAAAAGCACAATGGCTCAAAAAGCTTTCAGAGTACCTGAGAACCATATTGCAAAGAAGGGTGAGTGTAATGCTGGCAGACAATTGGCCTTCCACCTAGTGTTTATAAACATGCTTTTGTATGAGTTGTGAGACCAAAAGAAATCTGTCATGATGCACTTTAACTCTTTGACCACTTGTAACTTTTTTAAATCTCCTTTAATTTTGATATTGGTTTAAGTTTGTGCCATTTGTAGATCTCCAACTGCTTTCTTTGAAAATCCAACACAATACACATTGCTCTTTTCTGCTCTTCACTCTTTCTGAGTGCACAGTTCTCTGCTTAGTAAGCAAAGGACTGGCAAGAGATTTTAAAAGTTCTTTACTTGCAGGCTGATAACTTTGTTTGCTCATGGATTCTGATAGCACATCCAGCTCAATGATGTTGCATGTTGGAAGTGTTGCAGCTTAACCTTCCTGATGAAAATTTAAAAAATCTTCTCAGAAATCAGGCACAATTCATACATGAAAATATTTAAGTGAAAAGCAAAATGGTTTTATTGTATTTTATTGCTACAAAATAGTGCTGAAATATTTTCTTCCTATCTTTATGCAAGCATAAGGCCAAAATCTCCAGGGAGGGAATTCTATTCTAGCTTTTTTCTTCAAACTTGAGCCATTTACCAAACATGTCGGTGCCTCTTGGAATTCCACAGCCAAGTGTGCAGTTGGCAGTTACATTTCTTGGGCTCCAACTACCATTTATGTGATCGCACAGGAGAACAGGAGGCAACAAAATCTGTTGCCCTACTGGTCCATCTGGGAATTAAAATGTCTTTGGATTTCTAGGCTATGACAGGCATAGGTTGGATATAGAATAGGTGCTGAAAGGAAGTAGAATTAAATTGCACTGGTATGTAAGGAAGGGTGCGTACATATGGGAATACAGCAGTGATCTTCAATTCAAGGACTATTCATTTAAAAATTTACTCTGTGTGCTGAAGGTTTCCAGCTAAACATAAGGAATAAGTTAAAACAGAAATAAGTCTTTATTCCTTAAAACTTCAGACAAAATGACTCTTGGCCAAGTTTATTTTTATTGTCAGCTACAAAGGGATCTTATAAACAACATTCAATCGAATTTTTAAAAATAAAATTTTCACCTATCCTAATGCAAAAAAAAGTTATTATTAAAATAATCAACAAATTTAAGTAAAGCACAGATTGGTGCATGGCTCCTGTGAGTTAGCCCTCTGTCTCGCTCTGTTTTGGAATCTTCTAGCAGGCTTGGAATTTCAGAGCAAGGTCATATACACACAAAACCTTTGAACACACAATTATTAATCTACAGCACAGATTTGTGGCCTGAATCAGACAGGTTGTCCAGTTGGGCATTAAATATGATCACACTTTTGGTGCCATCATCTGGTGAATCCCTGCTGGCCACAGTCTTCCACCCAGTGGCAAAGGCCAGTGGAACCTGTGGGGTCTTGGAAGGGACTAATTTTTCTCCTGCAGCTTTTATCTTCTTGCCATCTTCTTCTTCTCTTTGCATTTTGGTATCTTGCAATATGAATCCTCAGTTTGTGAAAATTTTTGTGATGTCTCCATTTTGGGCTTTTGGTAATTGATATTAAACCAGTGCCATCACCTCCATGCTCTCACTACCTTCTTTGCTGGCTATGCATGTGTTCTTTCTTACAGACTAAGGTGAGAATTGAAAACTGCTGTTTATCATTAATTTCATTCTGCAAAGCCTGGCCTTGGAGTCACATATGAGCCTGCAAAATTTACTGTAGCACCAGGGCTGGCAGCCACAGAGATGTCCTTTCTCCACCAGCACTGGAGGCACAGGCTGTGCTCCATACAGCACAGCCCAGTGTCTGGAATGACTCTTTTAAATTCTGCCTATGGGTTGCTTCAGAAACAGTATTTCATTTAGCAAAATATCAAAATATTCTATGGAAATAATTTATGGTACTTTAAAAAGTGAGTTTCTAAAGTTGAATTATAAGCAAATATTTACTTTAAAAGCTTATTTTCAAGTGGTTCCGGAGTCTGCTAAAACAGAAGGAGTTGAGAAATTACATAAGGTGGTAACAGTTTTAGCAAAAAGTATAAAGTCTGACACAGCAAACTGGAGAGTCACCTTGTTTCTTCCCAGCACAGTTTTTGATGGCTGCATCTCTTCTGTTGTTTTTCTGGATGATTAGTAGAGCTTTTCCTTATTTCCTCCTTCCTGCCACCTTATGGTTTTAATAATGCCTCCTTAATCCTTTGGGAGTCTTTTGCATTCTTTTTTTTGTTTCCCCTTGTTTTTTCTCCCCTCATTTTTCACACAAACCTATGCTATGTCTTTCACACCTGTATTTCTCTGCTTTACTGAACCCCCTGCACATCACTTTTTTTTTCTTTATCTCTCAAAAATGTGCAACAGCCTGAGGTTTTGGTTTTCTCTGTCATTCTCCTGATCAGCTCCCTGTGGAGTTCAGGTTTTCCTCATCTCCACCCCTTCCTGTTCTGCTGGGTTTTTTCCATCAGACTCCTCTTATGTTTCTATGTGTCCCACGAGACTGTGTCGCTATGTTGGAAGATTTCAATCAGTTCAGTATTGTTTCCTTTGACCCATGTGAGATGATGGCCTCTACACTGCAGTTTTCTTTTCCTTTTTTTCTCCCTTTCAAGCATCCCTAGGCACCTCCAGCAATACTGCTGATTGTTACAGAAGCCATTTCTCCTAAGTAACCTGGTGTCATCTACTTCTCTCTTGCTGACATGGAGACGAACAGAATAATGGGGATTTGTGCACTGTTTGTGGCTCCTGCTTAGATAATGCACCCTTGAGCAAGCAATCACAGCAAGTCTGTGGCCATAACAGTTTTTGAAGCTCAGAGTAAAGGGGTGTCTGATGGCAGTGACTTAAAATGAGCACCAGAACTTCTCCAATGGCTAGAATTCCCCAGGCCATGAAGAAAAGATCCTGAAGAAAAGACAAAGCAGATTTACACTTGATCTTTCCAGTTGCATATATTCTCTGTATCATAAGTTGTCTTTTTGTGCAGCTCAAGATAAAACAATGAACTTTGAGTGTCTTGAGTTGGTGCTTATTCCTGGCACATCTGGGAATATCAATACTCACTGTGAAGTCATGAAAAAATATCGTGGGGTTTTGTTGATCTCAGCATCTTTGTCAAGTATCAGTTGAAGTTAGTGGTCCACAATATTTTAATGCAGACTCTTCCTAGATCTTTGGAAAACGTAAGGATTGTTTTGTCCACTGTATCAAATCACTTAATACATAACTTTAGCAAATGCAGAAATTAGTATGCTCATGTTTTAATATCTAATACATACCTGTCATTCTGGCTTGAGTTTCTCTGCAGATTTCAAATGTTCTAGTTGGAGATTCCCCCAAAGAATGCAAGTTTTGAGAGCAGAACTTCAAATTTATTCGTGCAGGATCAAGGTCAAAGCTGAAGTTTGGTGACCCAAGCTTCACGTGTTCCCTTTGTAGCCCCAGCTGTCTGCTCTGGGACAGGGGAGTGTGCAGGTATCCCTGTGAGTGTTGCTAATCCCTTACTACTCCCCCATAAACGCAGTTTTACAGAATGGATGTTTGCTCCTGCCTTCTCCTCGATTAATGACTCTGTAAACAGGGTGCTAACATAGTTGGGAGGACTATTGACTGTGCGAGTAATTAGCTGCTGTGAAAGTAGGAGACAAGGCAGCTAACGGGTTTTTAGGCAGTTTCCCCTAGTGAAATTCTTCCTCACTGTCCTTTGTGTAAAGGACTGGCATCTTTCTGGTTCAGATTAAAACTCTTGAGAGTGCTTGGCAGCGGAGTGTCTATGTCACAATTTAACAGCTGGTGAAGTGGCAGATAAAAGTTAAAAAACAAACTGTTGTTTGAAGGTTTGACCTTCTTTGTATGTGGGTGGATTTTTGTTGTTTAGGGTTTTTTTTTTTAACATGGATCATTTCACACCTCGTGTTTGCAGTGAAGCTGGAAAATAGTCATATTATTGCAGATTATCTCAGCTGCTCCTTACAGCCAAAAATGAGTGGTTTGGTGTGGCAAACAGCAAGAGCCTTTCAATCTTTTCTCTTATTCAGCTGGCAGAGTGAAGCTGTGTCCTAACCCATGGACAAGCTGAGAACAGCAATGCATTTTCACCCTCCAGGGTTAGGAGAGCCTGGATAAGGTTCTCATACATGGAAATGCCATCCCACTGGCATTTTCTTAACTGCAACTTTAAAAGCCAGTTAGTGTGACTGAAATACTTTTGGTCCCAATTTATGATCCTTGTCAGTCTTTTTTATGTGGGAGCCATAGTTAATGGCTATTTGAGAGCAGTCCTGGTGTGGGGCAGCTCGTGGGTCTCCTCTCCGTGTGATGAAGCCCTGCTCTGAGCCCTTATGCAAAAATGAACCTAACCTGAGCTCATTTTCACGTATCAGCATTCACACATATTCACAGACACAAATCTGGAGTGCTAGCTAGGAGGGTCTTTCAAATTAGTGCCGATGCAGTGGAGTATAGAATTCTCCCAGTTCTGCATTACAGATCACTTTAGCCATGCAGCAGTCTATTTAAAATATAACTCATCCAGCTTATCTATTCTGAAAGCTTCTCCACTGCAGCCAGCCACCATAGTTGGTTAAATAGGTGCTTGTCACATCAGTTTAATGAATTTAATGTGAAAGCCATTTCTTCTTACTTTTGGCCGTGAGAAGGCTGGCTCAGGTTCTGTTCCACTGAAGGAGTGGAATGATAGAATCCATGTAATATAATTTTATAAGTGTAATACTCATCAGTACATCAGCTGATATGAAAAGCAGAAGAAAGAGGGTAAGAAGTAAGACTACAAGCCAAATTGCTAATACTTCTAATTCCTTGTGCAAAGATACCACTTTAATTGAAAGATATGACAATAAAAATATAAAATAATTTCTTTTAAAAAGGGTGTAACTCACGTGTTCCATCCTTCATGCTCTGTTCTTGGCTTGAATAGAGTAACATAGATTGATTACTGACTTAATATCCTTGAGAATTTTGGTATTTAAAAATGTTGCATCCTTGGTAAGGTAAGAAGGAAGCCTTGTCTTGGCTTTTAAGGAAAAAAACTGCAATCAAAACCTGAATCAAAGGGAAACAACCTTTTCCCTCCCTTCTCCACCTAGTATTGCCACTCGTAATTAGGCTGTGTCATGGAAGAGGCACATGTCCAGGAGCACTTTCCAGTTCACCTCTAAATCAGTAAGATGCTCCCAGCTACCTAATTAACTACATGCAACTTTCTGTGTAGTCACTGTAGCACTCTTATTTCTAAAATTCACATTTGCTTTTATGTGATCTCATATACAATTTAATTTCCCATACCAAAAAGAAAAATAATAAATGCCAGGATATTACATAGAGTTCCCAGTGTTAATAATTAAAAGGAAATTGCAGTGAGATAAAAAAACCTGTGTTCTACAAACTGCATTTCCTTACAAAGAAAAGTCAATCAGAAATGCTTTAAAGTATAGGATACATAATCAAAATAATTAACAGCAAGGCATGAGACTGCTACCTTCAATCTCACAAGCGTGTGGAAGTAAAATGAAAAGACCACGGTCACCTTTGGAAGTCTTGGGCTTTTTTCAGCAAAATCTTACATTCTAAATGACTTGTGTAAAATGATTATTTAAAGATGATTCCATCAACTATTCAGGGACCAAAAATTGTGAAATAGTAGTTAAAACTAATTCCATGTTTTATCACTCCAAGCACAAGCTGGCTGTTTTATGCAATGAAGGTTGTGCATCTGATTTTCAGAATCAGATATTGGTTGTCAGAGCCCTTCTTTTGGACAGTCTCCAGGATCAGCTGGAGAATATATCTGGTCTAATAGTTTCTAACAAGATATTTCTGCTATTGCTCCAAGCCCTTTCCACTAGTACTGTGAAGTAGGATTTTTGCCAATAAATTGGTTCTTGTTATTCTTATCCAGTGAATAAAGACCCTGGGATCAAGAGAGCTCTACCATATCATTGAATCCATTCTTTAGAATTTTTTTCTTTTTTGATCTAAGCAGTTGAATACTGCAAGTCTTATATCTATGTCTGAAAATTGCTTGGGACCATTTATCCTTGTGAGGATATTCATTTTATTGGAGCTTTTTGCTACCTGGAGTTTTTTAGGGACTCTAAACATGAAGGAATGGCCATCACCAACTTGATGCCTCCAAGGCTAAGCATGTTGCTTTGATCCCAAGTGAATGGCTTAGAGGAAAGATTGCCAATTGTCTGTTGTCCTCTGCCAGCTTTTCCATGTGTAGAAATATGTGACGATAGTTCCCCAAATTTCAGGTGTCAGGCTTTTTTAGCAAAGCCACAACTTCCAGTGTTGAGTGTCTAGGTCTTTAGGAAGCAAACAAAAGGTTAAATAGCTGAAGTTATGAGTAATGATGAGCTACAGGCACAGCTTAGGCAAGGCAGGAGAGTTCAATGAAAATGAGATATACAAAATGAAAAAGCCAATTTACTCCGTGAGAAATTAGTTTTAACTGAAATTTCCCTCAGAAAAATAGAAGTAGTAATAAGAAGTGAGTCTGGTCAGGTCAGAGGTCACCTCTGCTTTTATCTGGAAGCCCAAGAGTAGCTGTGCTGGGAATCCCTCAGAAGCAAGGTTCTATCTGTGTCCCCTGCTCTCTTTCCAGACTCTCTCCCAAGGTGCATTGAAGTTCTGATACTCAGTGTTAAGACAGATGCAAAGTAAGACCTGCAGTAGAAGTGCTATTGCAAACACCTATCGATTATTATAAATCACAGAAACTGATCACGTGGCTGAAGAGAAGCATGACCTGAAATCAAGAGTCTAAGCAAAACCTGACAATTCGGGATCAGTAATTTTTTGAAAACTTTTGTCCCTGGTGCTCCAAATATGTGAATACTCATTTTAGAGTGGGACTATCCAAGAATTTACACCATAGCAAGCTTAGAATTTAGGCCTACTGTCTTCATTGCACAAACTGTAAAATGTTCCTGTTAAGTTTCTGGTGTGTAGTGATTGTAATTGTGACTTATTAATGACGATTGTCTTATTCTCCATCTGGTTCCAGAACTGACTCACTGAATCACTTAGTGCAAATAATTCACTCCTCACCTCAGCCTAGAAATTATAGAGTAAGGTAAAAAGCACCTAGGAAGTAGCACATTGTTGTATTAGAGGAAAAATCTGTGTTGTTCATTTAATTGTTTAGTTACTGATGCATTAAGTACTTCAGAGTAAAGGTCTCTTTTGCACAGCATGGCAAAGAAGAAGTAAAATCAGCCAACAGTGCTTCTTAGAATATCCCTTCTCCTCTTCTTGGGTTTAACCCTCTGAGCCAAATCACCTGAAAAACATGAGTCAGAGAGTGAAACCATCAAAAAAAATGATCCAGTACAAGTGCACAAGCATGTAAGAGTAGAGATCATAATCAGTCAAGAGGCAGACAGATCTGACATTTGCTGAGACCATCCCTATATTTTATTGAGTTGTCATGCCTTGTTGCATACTTAATGAGGATGAGCCCCTTATATGCTGATTTTGCATTACAAATGTTGTTTTGCTGGGACTGTCAGCTGCAAATAGCTTGTGGCAATACATCTTCCATGCAGGGAATAAACACATACACCATTATAGCATACCCATGTTATTGCCACGACTGTAAACAACTAATAAAAGGAATGTATTTACTGTGCCTTACAGTCATTCACTCCAGTCATATTTTTTCCACTTTCAAACCTATTGACTTTCTGGAACATTTGGCATCATTTCATTGTACCATCATTGTCTTACTGTGTCATCATTTAAGCAGAAGTCATGCTGTATACCTGCACATGAAGTCAGCCCCACAGGTCAGGATATATCTATGAGCAGCAAGTGTATTGGGCATAATCTCAAAGGCTCTGGAAGTATTTTGCTAGGAATATTCATTGACCTCAAGATAACTGCCACTGAGATCAGCTTAGCTGGTGCTAATAATGCCAGGGTTGTGGGGTTGATCCCTCTATGGGCCATTGACTTAAGAGCTGGACTCCATAATCCTTGTGGATCCCTTCCAACTCAGAATATTCTGTGTTCTGTGACATTTAGGTAGGACACTGATGTCATCAAGTCACTTCTGGTAGCACCTGAGCAGGGGGAAATCAGCATTTTGCTCTGTGAAACCAAACAGCATGGCTGGATCTGCATGGAAATCTGTCTCCCTCTTGACAGAGGTTATGGGTTATCGAGCTTGGTTACACCAAAGATGGTTTTGGTGTGCTTTTATTGGTATTTTGCTAGTTTTGAGGTTAGAAAACCACATAATTATAGAAAAGCTTTGTCTCATGGAGGATACTGAACTATTAGCACTAGAGAAAATCAAACCATGAAATGTTTTGTTTTCAATAAATTTCTCAGGAATTCAGCTGAGCTGTATCTCTCCCTTTAAAGCTGAGTTGCAAGAACTAAATCCAGACAGGACCTCCTGTATCAAAACCCCAGCAACTGTAACTTTGCTGGCATATTCTCTTTCAAAACCATACTTTGGTGATGGTCCTTCATCACTAATTTCAACATGAAGATTCTTTGTGATCTCTTTTAACAATTTGTTCTCCAGCTGCTGTTATATTTCAAGTTTCAATAATTCCTCTTGCTCCCTTGGTTTTAGAATCTTCACTTTATTCTGATTGACCAACTGTAGCCTTCTGAGCTTTCTGCTTGGCAAAACAAGGCAAATTCTTTTCAAGTCTTCTCAGCAAGCTCTTTTAATCTGTTCTCATGAAATAGCCTTTTCGTTCTTTCTTTGCCATGGAAACTCTTCTGATTTTTCCCCAGTTTGAATTTATCTATTCTAGGATGACAGAGAGTGTTTGTATCCAGTATGGTAGCACAAAAACTCCTTTATGTCCATCAGAAACATCTTGACAGAGTATTCAGGAGTGAATTCACGTGGGTTTTGAGGGTCATTGTATTTGTGTACAATGCTAAGCAGAACTCTCTATTTTTGTTCCATAATTTCTAATTGATGGACCCACATCTTATAGAAGAAATCTTTCTGAGTGTTTAAACACTGAGCTACATTTTTCTTTCTTGTTCTGGAGTACCGCACACCTGTTCACCCACTGGACAATGCCTTCCTCTGCCTTAATCTGGTTTTTCTCCAATTTCTCAAATTAAATCTTTGGACCTCTCTCTGATTTTTATTCCCAGGAATTTTATTTGATGCAGCACATTAAATAGTGTCAGTAATATATTCATGGTTGTAATGCCTTCACTTCTGAATTTTCATTGTCTTAGCAGCCATTCTCACCTTCTCCCTCTTAATTACTGTCCAATAAGAAAGGATCAATATTCCATAAATTCATCTTTTAACTAGCTGGCACTGCACCCCTTGGGACAGGTTCAATGTGCTGACAATAAACTATCTTGGCCTTTTCAGTTTGGTGTTTGAGTTACAGTTAAATTGCATTGTTCCTACTGCCTTTCATGAGTGATATAAACTGCAAGTGGGGTGAAACCTGATGAAGCTAAGTTTGCATCTTGTGTTTTCTTTACACATCACTTGCAGCACCATTTTATAATGCAGAAGTGTTACCTGCTGCTGAGGAATTCTAACTGCATCTCTTAACTAAGCTAGTGGCAAATTGAAAACTAATAAGTTGTATTTTGCATATCAAATACTGCTCTGGGAACAAGCTAACCTAGACACCTACTAGATTGCAACTTCCTGCTCAGTAAAAAAAAAAAATAAAGAAAATCATGACAGGTCATTACATGAAAGAATGAATTCATCACCCAGAGCAGAATAAATGCTATGTTATTACACAGTAATTGTGAAGGCATCTTAACACCTTTGTTCATGAAAATATTAAATGTTTTTCAATGCTATCTGTAATAAATTATTTTCTGAAGGCAGCAAAAATGATGTAATATGTTTTAGCATTCAATACCTACAAACTGAAGCTATCAATGTAGTCAGTGGAGCACAGAGCGAAAACCAGGCAGCTCCTTTTACTGTCAAGCAAAAAAAATAATATTCATAGATTTCTGTGAGTCTGTCCTCACTGTGTATCTTGGAAATGGTGTCTCTTTGCCCTGTTTCTGTGGTAAAACCAATATTGACAATGGTATTTGGTTTGGTAATGAGTGGTGTCTGTCCTTCAGGACAGATATACTTCAGAGCATCTTCCCATTTCTGTGTTTCAGAAATTTTGGGTTTAAGTTCCATTAATACTGCACTTCAACCCTGTCATTGGTGAAATATGACCAACTTGTACTCCAGCCCAGGAAAGGAGGATAAATAGGGAGAGTTATAGGGATAAACTTCAGTATTTGAAATGATTAAGTTATATTTTACATATAATTATCTTTAAAACCAATCCATTTCATTGTAATTTAAGTAGCATTTATATAAACTAGGCACATGTGACATTTCTAATTGGGTATACTTTAATGGTTAAATCATCAGTTTTCAAAATGATAATTGGGCTAGTTGTAAAATTTCAAGGTCTGTGATTTTAAAATTGAATTGCTCTTTGACTTATGTAAAAGAATAGATTGTTAAGTGAGTGCCTCACAGGAGAGAAGCAGTCTAGGATATTATGATTTGAATTAGTTTTTCAAAGGAATTTAGAGTAGGCAATCTGTCCTCTGATCTTTCTTTCAACGCTAAAAGTATGAGTCAGTTATGCTAAAACAGCTTAAATTGAGAATATAGTGATTTAATTAACATCTGGAATTGTAGAATTCCACGTGTGAGGAAGGTAATGCATTAATGGCTTCCCATACAGATGCTTTAATGAATCTAAGGTATTTTCCACTGCAAGCTATTTTTTACATACAGAGCTGCCTGTTGCAGATGCAGTATGGCCTTTCTGTGTTCAGAACAAGAATTTGGGAACCAAGACAACTGCATCCCATGGAATATTTATAGTCAATACATAGCCTTGTTCCAAAGGCCCCATTGTTGGTTCATGTCACTGGGGAGGGCAGCAGGCAAACACAGGACACATTTATGTTCCAGCAGCACTTTTGAGTGAAGACCTCTGGGTCCAGTGTAGTGACTTCCCTCTCCACACAAGCCCCAGCAGCAGGTTTGGGTTCAGCTGCATTGTCTGAGTCTCTTGTGTACAGAGGCAAAAGCAGAGCAGGGGGTTCCATTGCCAGTATAACCCTGGAGAAGCACAGAGGGCAGCAGTCAGACTTGTGTGAATGTGCTGCAGCTGGTGCTGGACTGGCTGAAGGTCCTGGTGCAGAAATATTCAGCTCTGTGGAATATGCAAATACAGTCTGCAGTGTGATAGGAAAAAATGTTTGTCACAGCTTGGTAATGCAGCAAACAGGGATAGTTTGTAAATAATTTCTAGCAGTGCAAATGAGGTTTCCGTGGGAGTCAGTCCCTCTATGGTTTCAGTAGGGTGAAATGGCCCAGGTGTTAGGATGTGTGCTTTGAGTCATGTAAAAGAAAAAGTTGTTAAGTCAGTGCCTCACAGCAGACAAGCAGCTCAGGACATAATGATCCAGGCTAGTTTTTCTGAGGAATTTAGAGCAGGAAGATCTGTCCTCTGATCTTTCCTTGCACATTAAAAGTATGAGTCACTTGTGCTGGGGACATGAGGCTGCCTTCTAAAGAATGACTGATTGGGCAAATCTCAGTCTGGAAAAGAAACAACTGGGGAAGCGAAGGAACTATATAGAGTGGTGAGCCATTTGGAGAAGTAGGATAGTATTCCCACTTGCAATACGAAATGGAGCCTCTCTGTGATCCTGGAGCTGTGCTCAGACCAGAGGAAGACTATTCTTCCTGTTAAAAGCATCTGAGTTTGGGATGCCACAAAAGGATACCAGGAGTGCCAGAAGTTTGCATGGTTTCAAGACAGTTCAAGGAAAATAAACCCTTTGTGAATTACTTAATACATACAAACTATACCTGACTAGAAAAGCCCCTGAACAGGCAATATTTGGAAGCTGGAGGAAAGGTGGTGGTGTGTGCTTTTCCCTCTGCCTTGGTATCCACTTTTGGATACTGTCAGAATTGCTTGTGCTAGTTGGACCTTTGATCTGGAACTGTTTCAGATGTTTGGGGGGTTTTCCACATTTTGGAATAGGCTTTGCTCACAATTTCCAAACTTGGCCACTTCTCTAATGATCAGTCAAACCAATTGAAAGATACCACTATCTTCAGTGAGGAAGCAAAATACAAACCCTTATTTCAGATTATGTGAAACAAATATTTATTTCTTTCTTCTTTCTCTATAGTCTTATCATTCAAACTTTGAGCTTATTTTTAATGAATGGGATTTTAATTGCCAACCCAGGAAAAATTTCTCACAGCCTCAATTAGAAGTCTGCTGGACCTCCCAGCAAAGGTTCAGCAGAAGACTGAGCTTAGAAAATGTAGCTTAGGAAATCTAAGCCCAAGCTGTGACAGAAGCTTTAAACTCTGATTCCTCTTCCTTGATCATCCAGGTGGTTGTGTCCCAGTCTCTTGGCCTAGCACTGCTTTTGTAAATCTGCCAACACTGATATATATGATGATCATTAAAAATTATATGCAAAAATGGATTGTTTGATACTGCTCAATTAGGTATTCCCATTCAAGTTGTCAGTTGTATTTGGCTATCCTGGATGGACCTCTCAGATTAATTTAATCTGTGTTTACTGTCTTTTCTTTCAGAGTTGTTTCTGACAGTGTAAATATGTCAATTTCTTTGTATGCTGCTGATGTCTCTCAGGATTCACCAAATAATTAATACCAACATCTGTTTAGTATGCAAATACTAAAACCGGGCTGTGCTCAGATTGCTATTTGGATGGGAGAAAAATTAGGCAGCAGTTTGTCTCCAATCACATGCTCAGTTCAGGCTTGTTTTGACAGGTTTTTTCTGTTAGATATCGTAAAAAAGGAGGTGGCAGCGGCCTTGTTGCAATCAAGTATCAGCTCTGAGGCTTAAAGGCTGGACAGTATCCTGTAGCTTCTCTTTTAGGGAAGGTAAAGTTGTTTTAGATTATTATGAATTAGGTTATGTTGATTTTTTTTTGCATATAATGTACAATAGAGTGACTTTACATATTGCAGCCATCAGACACTTCCAGTTATGAATACTTTATGTGCAACACCATCATATATAGAAGTGTGTGTGGTCTGCATAATAAATACCTGTTCAAAGTATACCGAACTTTTTTTTTTTAAATTTAAAATTGCAGTTATGGTCCAGAATTGCTGAAGGTTACACTTCAGCAGTCATGTACAGGAGAAGACTGGCACCAGTATTTTAAAAATAGGACATAACTATTCCAGTGCTGTGGCAAGCCTTGACTTTTTAATATCTACCACTGTGACACCTGAATGATTTATGTGCACGTTCTGTTGCTCCCACCTCATTCCCAAGGATTGGAAGTGCTGCAGAAAATGTAAATAACGAAGTGGAACGATCGTCCTGGTACTGAGAAGTTACACATTGTGAAAAGCACTGTGTTATCACTTGGGAAAACTTATTGTCACACAACTAGTACCATATTATCTTCATCTTAGATTTTCAGAATCTTTGCCAAAGGATCCAAAAGTTCCCATGTAACCATGAAACCCAATTTATGCTTGTTTTACCAGTGGGTGAGGCTTTGTTTGTTTCCTACTGGTGTGAAAGACATCGATGAAACTGTCTGCAACATTTGCTGAAACTGGAAGTGCAAGATTCTGCACCACTCTGTGGTTTCTTGTGTTTTGTTTTGAGGTCTTAGAATGAGAAACTGCAGCGTGTCAAAGAGACTGTCAAAATGCTGTCAGATTGGCTTCAAAACAAATATTAACTCCAAAATCAGTGTGGCTCCTATTGCAAGAATCATGTAGCCTTGTTCAAGAACACAATCCAATTTGACTGAAAAATTTGAGCCATTAGCTTTTTCTAATAATGTTATAATGTAAGACTTGGAACATGTTAAAAAAACTCCACCGAAACACAAAAACCCCATCTATCTTGCATAATCAGTGCTTTTTGTTAGAAATTGTTAGCTATGCTTTGAAAGGGTAGTTTCCATTGGAAAATTCATATTCATTGTGGCAGTGATGGAGACAAATCAATAGTAATGAAACTCCAGAGGAGCCTGGAAAATTACCTTATTTTTTGCACTTTGGGTCCATGGTTCCTCTGAAACATACGGAAAATATCTGAAGAAAAAATACAAGCCATTTTTAAATGTACTCCTAATAATCAGTTCCAGTTAAAAGTGGGGCTGTTCAGAAATATCTGGGAACAATTTGCATCTTTAAGCACTGGAGTAGGAATTGAGAAAAAACATTTAAAATCCAGTCTTTTTGAAGGCCTTATTTTTTATTTTCAGTTTATATGAGAAATTAATAACTGACTCAACTGTAATGGAGTGGGCTTGAGATTAAAAGGAGCTAGAATTTGTTGAATTGGTAATAAGGCCAGATCATCAAATTGTTACAGATCAAATCCCAGAGTAGAGCAGTGCCTGTGCTGGCTGCAATTGTAACTGCTCGAGCTGTGCTGTTCCATTAAGGGCAGTAATAGAGTTAGAAGGAATTTGGGGAAGTCTGCTGTCAGTGGTTGATAGAGATTGTTTAATGCCACTTGGGTCTGCAGAAAAACCTCTCTGGGAGACTGCAGACTCATTCTTAGCTAAGACTTGTAGGAAGAATAAGAGAGGAGGATGAGAATCTGAGAACTAGATTTTCAGATTTTCAGTTCCTCTGTTCCAGGAAAGAGCATCATCTTAGATGATGCCAAGGCATGACGGTAAATAAAATATTGTTTTTAATATACATCAGGAAAATAACATTTGATATGTGTTAATGGATTAAAGTTAACCATGCTGTATGGTTAGTCCCAATGTTAGTATAAATTTAACAGCATTTACTTAATCCATTTAACTGTATATGGTCTGTCCAGTTAGTGAGCTCACTGGAAGGATATTACTAAATTTCTGGTTATAATACTAAATTTAAATGCATCATTATTTCTGCTAAAAATAATTATAATATTTTATAATTTTCTACCATACTAAGAACGCTATGTCATCTCCTAAGACGATGAAGGTAAAAGTACTTTCCCATGCTATATCCTCACATAAGAAGAGTAGGAAATAATATCCATAACATTCTGCAATTGCAAAAAAGTATGTTGCTGGAGGATTTCATTAACTGTTACTATAAAAAAAGATTTGGTAGCAAATATTTATTTGAATAAGGTACTCAGGTAGGAAGAAATCAGGGAACTAATAAGGCATGGCACAGCAGTTTTGTTCTAATTTGTGAACCTCTGTGGATGAAGCTATTCATCAGGGTTTATCAGACCAAACCTTTCTGCTGTCTTCTTAAAGCAGATCTCTTCAATATCTGCTGGACTGCTGCTTCCAGGTTTCATCCCTTGCTTCCTTCCAGATATATTTTAGTGTATTTCCTACTTCCTATTTTTTTAAAAGATACTGCTGGGCACCTTGGTTTTTTCTACTTAATCACTTGAAAACTGTGTCTAGTCAAAACAGCTGAAAATACAGAGAACAAACACCTAGAGAAGGCAGCTTGTGGGTGTTGTTTCCCTAAAATACAGGAAAGCTGCTTCATTTCTGGGGAAGCCTCTATAAGAGGGAGTCAGAGTCATCTATTGCAGCTGAAGGAGTATTGTTCTACCCCATGGATGTGGCAGTCACTACTGAAAGTACCAGAAGTTAGGGATGGAGAGCTGTAGATACATTTTGGTGCAGACCATGGAATCCTTAAGATTGGAAAAGCTCTTCAAGACCACGAAGTCCAGCTGTTAACCCAGTCCCACCACTGTGTCCTCATACTCCACATCCACAAGTTCTTTGAACACTTCCAAGGATGGTGATTCCACCACTTCCCTGGGCAGCCTCTTCCACTGACTGACAACCCCTTCTTTCTGTGAAGAAATTTTTCCTGATGTCTAATCTAAAACTCCCCCAGTGCACCTTGAGGCCATCGAGCACAGCAGTTTGCTCTCCCTGGTATTTGAAAGTGACTGCTGCATACATCAGCATCTGATTAAGAGATTGCCCCAAGTAGATCATTCTTATGTACCAAATGATCTACCCATAAAAATAAAAGTTTCCTAATAATCTTTTGGTATTTTAGCATCAGCTAATTTTCTGCTGAGGAGAGCAGAATGTGATTAAGGCAATGGAAAACATTTTATGGTGTGACAGGTGGTCATGAAATTATATTAGCATTTAAATGACGAAAATGAAACCTTTCCTTTCCTGGTCTGAGAATGTCAGAAAGTGAAGCGTCAGGATTCATCCTCTCCTCCCATTTCCCATGGGTTATATTTTACTTTAAAAACAGCTGTTAATTCTGTCTCACAAATTATGAAGGATCTAAAAGAGAGTGTCGTGACTCGCTGTAAATACTACTAGAAAACATTTTCCATCTGTGTGACATATTTTAAAGAAGCCCTCGGCCACTCAGAGAGCCAGCTCTGGGAACTTAATCAGATGTTTTTCTTCTCTTGTTACCTAAGAATCAACTCCAGGGAGTGTTGAGATCACTGTGGTATTTATTTTAAGTGAGTGATTGAGTGATTCCTGAGCTGCTCTTCCGGAAAATGAAGCAAACTCTTGCTTTAGAGGTCACCTCTAATTAGAGATCAAAAAATAACTGCAGATAACTTCATCAAAAATATAAATAACTAATCAGTACTAGTCCAGTGGCTTTGTCTTATAATTAGTCCCATACAAAGGCTCCTTGAAGTCAAATGACAGTTGGGTCTCCTGCCTCAAACTTCACAAACAAACCAATAGTTTCAAGCTGATGCTCTCTTTGAACTGCTCTCCCAGGATAAATTACTGATGGCCTAAATGTTACATTTACATTTATTATTCTCTATTACCAAGAACATGTGAAGCTGCAAAAGATTAAAGCAGCAATTACTGAAGTTAGAACATTGGAAATGAAGTTCAAACACCAGAAATTAATGTTTAGGAAAACAGAAAAGACCTGAGACTAGTTTTAACTAAATAAAATAAGTGGCTTCTACATCTAAGAGGACATTTACAGGTGATTGTTTCTGTGCTCATGAATTTTTGAGTCAACTACTGGCAGCTTGGGCATTTGCGTTTGGATGCAGTCTGGATAAGGCCTTGGTGGTCAACCTCAGAAGGTTGACCAGGAGTCCTGGGCCTTGGCATTCTCAGACTTCAAGGGAGGTAACAGCACAGAGGGAATAAACCTGTCCTAGTAGTTCTTCTTTAGGAAAGGTTTCATAAGTGTTACTGAAGTTGTTGATTTGTTGATTTTACTTTCTTTTTTTTTTAAATCTTGGTTATCTTTCTGGTTTGCTTCTTCGTCTTCTCTGTTTCATAAGCTGCTGTTTTGTTCCGTTCTTGGATTTGTTGTCCTTGAAAGACAAAACTCAGTTCACTGAGTCCCTGTCAGTTTAAGTGGGTTTTCTCAGTTTTGTAAGAAGAGGATGAAAATGGGAGATATTCAGAGGAAGAGCAGGGAATTTTTTGGAGCAAGTTTGGGTCTCTTTACACTCTAAGCTGCTCCTGTGTCATCTTGTCTGCAGCTTCATAGAGAAGAAATTCATCCAGGCTCCGTGTATGGAATGAAACACATCAGGGCAGGGACTGCACCCAGCCTTCCCAGCACGGGGAAATGCACTGTGGTGCAAGTGCAAACCTGTGCTCAGCCTTCCCCAAACATTCTGGGGTTCTGGAAAACTTGGCAGAAAAGGCACTTCTGCCTTTGCAGAGAGTGGCTGCACAGGGAGAGCAGAGCAGTTGCCATGCCTTGGGCTCATGAACAGAAAATGGGCTTTTATGGTGCCTGTGTGTGGCTGTTGTCTGCTCCATGCCCACACTGATGGCGGCTCACACAGTGGCCACTAATGGGCTTGTTTTTCAAACACTTCTCTTCACCTTTAAAATGATGAAATTAAGCTCCCATAGTTATTAAGAGCTAAAAATAATTATTTGCTCATGCTCTGCATTGTAGTAGCAGGCACAGCAGAATATTGATCTGCTCTCTGTGCCATATTATATTTACAATAGGGCCTGATCGATGTGTTATTTCTGAACCCACAGCTCTTGTGTGGATGAAATTGGGGAATTTTATTGTAAGACTAATGTACATGGACAAATCACCACAGTGTAGTCCAGGGTGCTGCACATGAGCTGGATGAAGCAATGAAAAGGTCAGCTTTGTATCTCTTCTGGTTTTTAAAATGGCCTTGATTTTTTTTTTTGTTTTTTCATGTCTAGTAAACAGAAACACCAGTGCAACCAGCACTGTACAAAAGCAAGGTAAAAGAGATTCCTTATCACACAAACCTTGCAGTAAGTGCTGACAGACAGACCAAAGCAGGATCAGAAAGTGTTTAAAGCAATGGAATGACGTTCCTCAGGTCACCAAAAAGGTCAGCTACAACTTTGAGGATAAACCACCTTCCTTATCCAGGGTATCAGTCTACTTTATTATTTAATCACCCAGTTATATAAATGGAAAGTCTTGGGTTTTGCTAAGATATATCAAGAGAATAATTTTGTTAATATCAATGGCATTAAAGTGATATTGTGCTAAAACAGGGAGAAGAAAGTTTGTTCCATAATTTTTATTGAGTATTTGCTCTTTAAGGGAATAAAGTGCTATCATCCCAGCTTTTGTGCCACCATAACAGCTGCTTGAGAAACTCAGTCTCCAAAGCACTGTCAATAAAGGCCAGAAATAAGAATTTAACAACAAGAATATATTGCTATTGAGGGTCATGGCTGCAACTACCATGCTGTATAGATGTGGATGCTCCCCAAAAGAGATAACAGGGTGATTGAAGAGGGTAATTCAGTTGTTCTCCACTCCAGCTCTAATAGGTAGGAAAAGAGATTGAGACTAACAGTGATGCACTGAAAAAAAGTCTTTTGGGGACACTTTTAAAAATTGATTTTGAAAGTAAATCCCAATGTGTGTATAAATATGTCTGTTTCTGGCTTGTATGTCTTCTATTAGTTTCGTTCATATGAGTTTCAGTCAGTCTGGTTTATTGTTGTGTTGAACAAATAATAATAGTATTAAGGTGTCAATCTGGGTTCATAAATTTGCTTCAACTTTTGAGACAGATCTTAATTTTCTGAATAGCAAGAGCCATATTTTGTGACCGTCTACATGTAAGTGTATTTTCTTATTAAAAACCTCTACCTATTCCTATGGTACTCACTTAAAATTGCAATGGATACTGTGATCCTGAGTGAATTCCTGCTGACCATCCAAACTGCATGTGACAACCCTGATCTAAAGGGGTTTTCCTGTTTAGAGGATGACTGCCAAATGCATTAAAAACTCCAGATGTTTGGGTGGGAGAAGTGGGGTTTGAAGGTCCTTGAGTTTTGTTCAGCACAAGTGTGGTGTGAAAGCTTTATCTAACCTGTGTCCAGCACAAATGTGCTCGTCCTGGTCTAGGCTGCCTGGAGTTGACAACTAAATTCTAATTTTTTGTGGACTATCAAAGTCTAAAGGAAAATAAGAAGCATTTTTACGTGCCTCTGTTTTGGTTCAGGCTTACAATTCAAGGT
Organism: Rhabdornis inornatus; assembly: GCA_013397075.1. NCBI lineage: Eukaryota > Metazoa > Chordata > Aves > Passeriformes > Rhabdornithidae > Rhabdornis > Rhabdornis inornatus. The sequence goes on along the minus strand of VWZS01000321.1, from coordinate 1,885,141 downwards.
TAACATCCTAAGAATAAAAATGCACAACACAACTCAGATTCGAAAGGAGCTGAGAGACAGGAATGGTGGTGTTTAAAAGATTATTTAAGCTGTTGTCTTGTAACTGTGGATGCTGTTGGGAAACAAGCTCTGAGTAGCAAGTTTTTCTGTGTGGCTAATGAGCCCTTTTCTGAAATAAGAAGGTAAAGCTTCAGGAACCATGAAGGAAGTTCCTAGCTGTAGGAATGCAGTCTTGCTAAAGGAATGTGCATAAACTAAACAGGTTTAGAAAAGGAAGTATGAATCATTTCAGAAGAAAACATATAGAAATGAAGAGAAGTTGTGGATGTTTGCATTTTTAAATTTTCTCTTTCCTAAATCATCCAAAGTACTCTCTCAGATATTAGCAAAAGCTTGTATATACAAAAGTGCTACCACATAAACTACAAAGTGCAGGTAATATGAACTGCAAACTACCTGGCTCCAGAATTAAACAAATACATGTTTCTCTTCACATTGATCAGTGTTTATTTTGTTATTTGGTGTATTTGCAGAACATTTGTACCATTATACATACGTTATACAAGAAGACAGGCTAAACTCTGCTCAATTTAAGGAATTGATTCAATTAAAGTTAGCAGGACTGCTTCAGCAAATAAATGTAGGCAGCGTTTGACACAGAAAGTCTTTACAAACAATTCTAAAATATATGGGGTGGTACTTCAGCTAGTATAAATCACTATTTCCATTTAGCACTATATTCAATAGACTTATGCTGACTTGTGCTTAGAGGTTCTGGCTCTGCATCTATAGTTAGTTCAATGGCATAAGGATTCTTTCCTGTATTTCTTTTTCTTTTCTAAGAAATGTGTCACAATTTAGACAAATCTATGGAACATGTAGTATTCTAAGATATTTTATTTCCATGTAAATATAAGGAGATTAGGAATTTCAGTACTTAGGCCATAGATATATAAATTTATATGTGTACATATATCTATGTATATATATGCATTGAAATTTACCATTTCACAGTTGGAAAGAGGTCAGAGACCTGCTTCTAAAGGACTAGCCAAAGATTTTAATTGAAATAATTATATTTGTAACCATCTTCATTCATTAATGAAATATCTGACTTAAATGACCCTGCATGAAAGCAATACTGTCCTGAATTACTGAAAGTGCAGTTTTTCTGAGCATGGAATATCTTGTAGCATCAGAATTACAGCAGTGTGCATGTGGCTGTGTGTGCTTTCTCCTACCTCACCATGCCTCACTTTGAGATGCTCTGAAGTGCTTGGTATCAAACATAGTGCTGTTTTCACGAGGTGCAGGAACTCTTCCCATAACATGCCACGAATTTCCTAGAGCATTGATATTATCTAGAGCTTGGCATAAGCTCAGTCCCAGCAGTCTGAGGAGCTCTGAATGTAAAGGTCTTGCCAGTACTCTGATGTGCACAGCTTCACACAGTTCTCTGGAGAAAAAAAAAAAAAAAAAAATCCTTGCCAAATCCTTGGTGCCACTTAGTCCTCTTTATAGCCTTTTTAATAGTCTGTCAGATCTAAGACTTCGGTTCCTGTTTGGGTATTCTAACTGGTGCTGTAATCTGCATCTTGTGCCTTTTCCTTTCTCTGAGGATCACAAGAGTTGATTGTAAAGTGCTCAGAGGGTTGACACGTGTCAACTTTTTCACTTGTACACGTGATACTGAACTGGCCTCTGAATTCAAGTGCTTTGTTGCAGGACAGGTCAAAAGCCAAATAAAACCAATTCAGATTTGACAGCTTCCAAGAATCGCTTTCTGAAATAGAAAGTAATTTATATTTTTTCTCACTTTGATTAAATCTTTCCCTGGTGGCATGTATTTTGTTTTATCTTTTTAAATGAAAATATTCTTCATGGCAGAAGAGGAACCCTTAATTTTATTTAGGTTGAAAACACCCCTGGAAAAGGGCAGATCTGAAGAAGCAGCCTCTGGGGAAGAGAAAGTACTCGCCTGTAACAGACAGAAACAGATTAGACTCTTTAGTACATAATTTCTTTCCCCTCACTGAAGGGCGATTGTGTAGGAAGAAATGTTTGAAGACACTTCAGCTCTTCCAGACAGTGAAGATGAGAGTCATATTTCTGATGAAAATAGAAGAGTTGGGGCATCATTCTTGCACAATGCTTAAAAGTTTGGAGAGTGTTTGAGCTAGCAGATATAACTCAGTGTGCTGGGTGTGAGTTTTTGGGGGGGCTGCAGGGCTGGGCAGAGGGCAGGTTGACAAACAGGGCAGCAACTCTTTAATTGGGCTGCTCTGTGCTCAGATAAAACAGGAGAGTCCAGCAACACTGGTCAAAACAGGCAATAGAACAGCAAACTTGAAAAAAGCCCCAGGCAAGGGCTGACCTGGAGCTGAGGAGCCCCCATCACAAATCCCTCAGAAATTGCATTAGTTTAATTTTATTAATATCAAGTTTCCAGCCTTTGAGGCTACAGGTGAAATGTGTGTGAAAAGCCTTGTTAATTCTGCAGACAAAAATCCCCATGCTGTTTAATTAACACTATAGCATTTACCAGCTAAACAGACCAGTTAAGGGCACAGAGAAAAAATAACTTACAAGTCCTTTTCTACATCCTGGCACATGTCTAGAACTATTTGAAGGTTAGAAGGAAAACTCCCAAGAAATCTCATTAGGTTAATGCTGCTGCTTCTCATCAAACCTATGGTCCTATTCCTGGCACTACTTTTCCCAAACTGAGTTTTTGGGACAGACAAGACTTTATCAGCCTTCAAGGCAGCAGTGGACAAAGGAAAGGGACTTCCTGCATGTGATGGCAAAATTAACTGTGAGCAGGAAGCTCTGAAAAAAGTGAGAAAGTTTCTATTTAGAATGTGGGGGAGGACTTTCAGCTTATTTGATAGCTCTTAGCTTCACCCTAAATGCAGACTGCATCTTTCTGACTAGAAGATCTTACAGCCCTGTGCTGCAGCTTCTCATTAGCTGGCAAAAAATCAGCTCTCCCATATAGTGGTGGTCTGATATGTACCAGGATCTGTTCTTCTCTCTGAAATGAGCAGCAGTGTCTATCCCTCTTGGGGTGGTGCAGGGGAAGGATGCAGGGTGAGGAGAACACCACTGGCACAGCCATGAGCTTTGCTGCAGGAGGATGCAATCAAACCCCTCACGTGGAAAACTCTGAGGCAGTGCTTTTGTGAACTGTGCTATTTTTTGAGAAGTGTGTCCAAAAAGGCAAATGGTAGCTGAGCAGCCTCCCTGCATGTATCAGTGTCCACATTTGCTGATAAATGTTTCATGAGAGGCCCTAACGTGCACTTTCATTTTCAGGGCATTTGTTCTGTTCCTGAAACATAACTGGCAATAATGATCTGCATCAAGTGATGCTGCTCTACTTAGGTGGAGCTGCTATGTTTAAAATGAATTTGTAGGATCCCTGTTGTCGAGCAAACAGGATATTCTACTGTTGCAAGACTAAAACTCAAGTGTGATCTGACTGTACAGAACAAGCAGTATATCCTGTTGGCAGTTTTGTCTTGGACTTGATGATAAAACACTGCAAAATGTTTGTTCAGGCCCAGGTGACTAATATGAGTGGAGAGATTATAAACCACACACAGGAACAGATTTTAAGAAACTCAACCAGAACACAGATCTTTGTATGTTTTATGGATTCAAGGAATGGCTTTTTTCTGCTAGAAAGGGCTAGACTTGACAGCCTCTGCAACAGAAAGGCATCAAATAACCTCTCTAATTGCTCTAATTACTTCTGTGATCTTAGGAAAAATAAATGGAAGGCAAGTAACTACACCACACCCTGCATAGAAAATGTAAAGTTTTTTCAGGTTACTGCTGAAAATGTAATCAGAAGTAATCATTTGAGCTGTGATAGGCAAAGTGGCATCTTCAGACAAAGGAAATACCTCTTACTGAAGAGTTAATTTATGAGTATAAATTAACTTTTATGAGTATAAATTAATTAATTAGTGGATTTGTAACTGGATACAACTGTAGGTAAGATGTATTAGCTTTGAGTTAACTTGTAGGGGCATCCTGCCATTGCCCCTAAATAAAGAGAATGGGATAGAAAATGGTTCCTGTGAACCAGCCATGAGGGTTTTGACAACACAGTATTGCTTTCTAGCTTTAGTTAAAGTCAATACCATGCAGAAGCAGATGTGCTTTAGGAAGCCTTTTGCCTGGGATATTTGGTAGGTTAATGAGGAACAGGTTCAAACCTTTGGTCAATCTCAGAGAAAAGATTAATTTAGACGTCTAGCTTATTGAGTGGACTTTTGCTGACCTGTTGTTACTTTGGGAGAAAGTTCCTCTGTCCACAGTAAAACAAATGAAGGTTCTCCTGGTTCAGATTCTATTGTTTGTTCCCAATATGACATAATTTGACATAATGATGTTATTGCTGTACTACAAATACAGATATCTATAGAAAAAAGCATCAGAATAATGCTCACAGTGCCATTTTGGGCATAAAGTCATAGGCACATGTATACATTATTAATGTTAATTTAGTGGTCTAGAAGGAAGTCAAATATCAGGACAGTAAATAATAATTCACAACCCAAATTTTCATGCATTTTATTAGTGGAATATTACTACAAGCCAGAAATTTACTTCTAGAGTAAAAATATCTCTCTTGTGACTTTCCCCCTCACTCCCCCACAGTTTTTATCACAGATACAGTGATTTCTGTTCATACCAGGGAGAAAACCATATGCTTTTGAGAGCAGTGATCTTTCTGACCTCTGTGTGGGACTACCTGAAGCAACGTGGTCGAGGACAGTCACTCATGTGTAGTTCAGCAGCAAGAAATCCTGTGTGCTCAGGATCACCAGCATCAGTACATGGTGGTGTGCAGCTTGCATTGTGTTTATGTGCTGGCCAGGCTGGGGTGGAGGGAGACAAGAAACAGTATTTTGGCACTATTTTATCCTTTTTTTTTAAATCTCAGCTTAATGCCAGAGCAAACTCAGGCATGGATATAAATATCACTTTAAGGAATGGGATGTTTGCAAGTAGAGACACATTTGGTCTTCACTAGGAATCTGAATGTCCGATGCCAGTGGATGTGTGTAGTCCTACTGAAGGAGTCTGATATCCAGATATTTTTATCCCACTGGTCATCAGGGACATAGAAGATGCTGGAAGATTTTCTGCTCATACCACACTGAGACATTTTCTGTCTACTTATTGATTAGCTCAATTTATTTCACTTGTCCAGTGAGCATTGAATGTCTTCCAGAATCTAAAGAGTATCTTTAGAGTATCTAAAATTTGTCAAGATATCAATGATATGATGGTATGTCTTTTACCTAGTGAAGCTTTAAATCACTTTTTCCCTAGCCTGAGATCCCACCTAAAAACAGTATTCAGTTTCACAGAACAAAAACCTGATAAAAATTTGCAGCAACTGGTTTTAGTGCTTGATTTTTTTTGCAACAGTTGAAAATTAGGTGTAGTGGGCCAAGGAAGAAAGCTTATTTCAGAGTCATGAAAATAGTTTTTCTGTTGAAGTCAGGTCTCTCATTTCAGTGGGAAGTTGTACCTGTGCTGCCTCCAAATACAAAACTGTGCCCAGGACTTCTGACAATCTCTTAGTGCTCGCCAATTATTGAGATCAAACTCCAGGAAACAAGTTCATCTCTTGAAGTGCAAGTTCCACATGTTCTTTTTCAAATGTACAATGGGCCTGCTGCTGGTGTTTAATCTGGATGATCACTGTGAGGTGGAGCTCCATCCAAATGATGCAGTTTTGATACCTTCATCAGGGATGGTGATGCCTTCCCAAAGCTCCCAAACCGATCAGAAGGAATTCAATACTCTTGGCAGCCCTTCTTGGTAGATGGCTGTTTTACAGGACTTCTGATGTGTGTTTGAATGAAGTCAGGATGTCCTTTTTGCCAGGCTGAATTTGAAGACAGGATCCCCAGCTAGAGAGAACTCACTTCTGGGGACAGGGCTGCAGGACAGGTGTGCTCTCACTGCCTGTGCTGAAAGGGACTGAGGAAGAACAAAGGAGGATTTTTTTGAACACTAACATTATCTTTCATCATGTTGGCCATGCCAGCTTCTACAGCTCGTTAAGAACAAGAAGAGACAGGATTCACCAAATGCCTGCAGAGCCAGTCAGCAGATTGGATACTTTCTCCCTAGCCCACATGTGTATTAGGGGAATTTTTCTCAGGTAAAAAATGGTCAAAAGCTGCCAATTATGCATGATTTAAACATGAACAGATACGTTCCTGCAGCAGTGGAAATTGATTGTGGCACAAATATTCTTCTAAACATGGAAAAGTCTTTTACTTTAAAGTAAAATGTTTAAAATAACAGGAAATATTGCAGTCATCAGTCCACGTTTTCTTTCAGAAACCAAAGGCAGCCAGAGCTTACCCACAAATGAATGAAAGGCATGTGAGTCTAAGACTTTTCAGTCCTGAAATGTGTGTCACTGGAAGTCACTTCTTCAAAGGTTTCTCTTTATAACAGAAAGGACCTCACAACTGCAGAGATTTCTTCTCCCTTTGGGAGTGGACAAAATGATCCGAGGTGCTGTGAAATAACCTCCCCCTTGTTCTCATACAACAAAGAGGTTTTTGGAGTCTTTTGTACAATCTAACACATCCCAGAGTCTAGGCTTGCTCTAATTCAAACCCTACCTGGTCCTTAAGGTGTGACCCTGGTCACAATTATTATTCTTTTACATCATCTTTCACAGGACTCGTGGCAGATCTGATTCTGCACCAATGTAAGCAGGACTAAGCTTCCAGTTGTGTCTTATTAGTTAATTTATATAAAAGTGCATTTGTTTGTGAAGGATTATTAAATTTTGTTTATTTGTATTTACTGTGCTCAGTTGCATAGCAGAAAGAGGTGGGGTTTTTTTCTTTTTAACTGGTTATTTTTAATCTGTTTAGGTTCACTATGAACTAATAACAGTTTTGTTTTATTTAGGAAATAACTAGAGATTTCCTGGTTAGCTTTTGACAGACAAATCTGATTCAGCTCAGTCACCAGACTGAGTTAGGGCTTAGCATTGGGAGTTCATTGGTATGCAATTTAAGCTGTGATTATTATGGTGTCAATGGTGATGAATCTTCCTGGAAAAAATAAGTGTTGTATTACATAATACAAAGACAGGTGGATAACAGATTAGTACATCCACTCCCCTTTCCCTGGAGCCATGGAAGGGGATTCCAAGCTATTAATCAGAAAGGCCTTTGGCAGGGCGTGTGCTTAGAAACTGGGAGATGTATGGCAAATTGAAGCATTTCAAGACTGAATACAGATGTTTATTTCATATCTTGTCACTGCACTAAATCCTTTTTCTATACACTTCAGCATTGCCTAGCAAATTATTTAAGGTTTTTGAGATCCAGGATTGGTAGGTGCAGTACTTTGCTTGCCTTTGGCTCTGATTTTTATAGAGAAAGTTGAATCCAGCAGTGGCACAGTCTGAGAGATGTGAAAACACCACTGCACACTCAGATGACACAAAATGTTCTGTCTTGATGTCCGTTAGATGTAATATATGAATGTTGGGGATGAACCTATATATGTAATTCAGTCTATAGATGTAATATATGAATGTTGGGGATGAATGGCTTAAGGATTTTGTTTTGTTTTGTTTTGTTTTGTTTTAATCAAGGGTTAAAAATGGATTAAACTGTGTGAGAGCAAATTGATGCTGAAGGAGAGCATGGGTCAATAATTAGAGCAGAGGCCTGGGATTCAGGAGGACTCTCTGCTTTCTCTTTGTTCCTTTTCCTTGGATTTGAACAAATCATGTGAGGCTGGACATGGGATTTCTGAGAAACACCTAGGAAATTTAGACTCCACTTGGATTTTGTCTTCTCTCTTTTATCTTTGTGTGGTGTTACCTTTTGTATGTAGAAGATTTTCATACTTTCTTGCCTCAAAACAATACAGGTCCTTCAAACCCTGTATTTCTGTGGTGCACACAAGCCTTTGAGATTTTCAGCTTTGAATGACAGTATCATTATAAAACAGTGTACCAAGATCTTAAAAAAATAATTAGGGCTGAAATGTTCCATCACCTCTCTTTAATTTCATTTAATTTCTTCAAGTAAGATTCTCCATTTGGTACCAATTTTTATTGACTCTGTCTTTTTCAGGGAAATTGTCATCATGTTTTACCGTTTAAAGTATTTACACTATGAACATTTATGTAACATAGAATATGTGATCTTATTTGTACATTTTATGTTTTATGGTGTTTATTCAGGGCATGTCTATGGGCTTGTGGTTAGGTTTATCCCATTTCAATTATTCAGGCTGTTAGGGAAGAAAAAAATCTGAGATCACCTAATGATTCAAGTTTGGTGTGCCGGGGACTCAAGTTTGGCATCTTCTTGGTTATCCTGCTGCTAATTAAAGAAATTAAAGACTTGTGGAGAGTGAGTAACTCTTCCTGCTGTTTAAAACAAGCAATCTGCAGTGCATGGCACTGACTCCCAATGATTAGGGATTCATCTGTGGTAGCAGACAGCTCACTTTATAACTACCTGCCTATGCCTCTTGCTTTTTAAACAGCCCTCCCACTGATCCACCTTTTAGCAGCTCTTGGCAAACACCACAACAGCTACTGCTCCTCTTATCTTACTCAGGGCTTTGTCAGTCTTATCATACCCAGATTGTGTTTGTGATGGCAGTGTCATCCAAACCCATGGAACCACCCCAGTCTGCCACCCCGGGTGAAAGGCACTGTGCAGCAACTGAATACAGCTGCTCAACAAGTTGAACACTTATTTATCCAGGAAGTTGAAAAAGGGGCATTAGAAGGTGTCTGGGAAATTTGGGCAATTCCTGTCCCTAATGAGAGCAGAAATAGAGTTAATGCTTCCTGCTGTTTTATATTCTTTGTTTCCATTTGCTAGCAGGACTGGCAAATTATAATATAATAATATAAATATAAGCAAGCAATAATTAAAAATTAGCAGATCAAAAACCGTTTCAGCTATTAGTCACTAAAAAAAAATTCAGTTTAGTTTTGGGAAAATGTCACCATCAGCTTCTACTTATTTTGGCTCCTGGATCTCCTCCTCACGGCTGTGCTGAGTGCTGTTTTCCAGGAGCTGGAGGAACAGCTCAGTACTGTGTCTTCTGCAGCCTTGCCACAGCAGTCAAACATTATCAGGCAATTATTCTGGAATATTTGCTTTGACGTAAGTTCAGTACAATAAAGTAGTACAAGGTTAAAGACATCATAGGTGTAATGGACTTGTCAAACCCTATAAGGAATTTGTATAATTCTGTGCCTCACCCATCTCATGAGGATGTAAAAAGCTGCCAGTTCCACAACAGGGACTGAGTGGGCTGGAGCCTGCTCTTATTAAAATTCTTATTGTACCTTTTGCTGGGCTTTTTTTTCTATTTTGGCTGGCTATGACCACTCAGTGAAGGCTAAATTGAAATGATACCATGTGTTTTGGCTTGGGCACCAAATTCTAATTCTGTTACATTCTGAGTTTTCAGAAACTGTACACTCAGAATTGGGATGAAATGTCAAAAGCTTCCACTTTTAATTTAACAGAAATCCCGGGGTGTTTTATTATAGTAACAGCACAGACCAATGTTCCCCAGATCCTGTGGCTGCAGCAGAGCTGGGGGAAACTATCCACTCATGTGACTGTTCCTTGCAGTTGTGTCTCAAGCCAAAGTCCTGCCAAGTCAAAAAGTCAATGGCATCACTTTCTTCACAGAATCTAGAGGAAGAATATCAGTCAAAACAGAGGCTATTGAAAGTGGTTGAAATTGCCCCATGAAACAAAGGGACATGCAAGTCACTGGGGCAGGGAGGAGGTCAGTGGTATGGGTTTTTAATGAGAATTGAAGTTACATAACCAGCTACAAAGGCTGGTTCCCAAACCAGATAGGTACTGAAGTGAAGCAGATACAGAGCAGCTGTAGGCATTTCCAGTGATCTAACTTTCAGAAAGTTGGAATGAAACATCAATTGCTACAGCAAGAAACATAGCAATGATCCACTACTGCTGGGAAAATTTCACTGCATCACCTTTCTGCTTGACTTCATGGCCAGAGGGGGTTTGGAAGGTGAATGTGTGGGGTTCCCCTCCCCTACTATCAGTAGTTTCAAGTTGTATCTGTAGCTGAGTGCCTTTGCTCTTTTAGCTTTTATTTGAGGAAGAAAGAGGTGCTTTTCCTGTTACAAGTTACATTTTTTAAAAGAAAACTATTAACATGCCCTAGATGTCCACTTACATCTCACATGGCTGACATCCAGAGATGCTTAAAAGACTTACACAGTCTTCAAAGCTGAAGGTGCCCCTGATGTAGACATCAAGTCTACATTTCTCCATTTTGCTCTGTAAAGCAGCCCATTTAAATTAGAACAGATAGTCCTTAATGCAGTGGCACTAGAGATGCTGGCAGCTGGAGCAAGGAAGCTGCCCATGGAATAAGGTTAAGATCTATTTTGTTGCCATTGTGTAATTTCTTCAGACAAGCATAGACTGGAATGAGACAAATGCAGTGCTAGGGCCAGGCCCTGGGCAAAACGAGCCTGAGTCTCTGGGGTGTCAGTCAAAGCCCTTTCCCAGCTGCTTCATTTTGGGGAGTGGAATCAGACATAAAAGAAAAAATTTTGTCCCATGTTTCTGAGCTGTCAATAATTGCAACTATTGCTACCTCAGCAAGGTGAGAAGCACTTCTTTCCAAAAGTATTTTTTCCTGATTTTTAGGTTACTTGGTGATCTCTACAAACAGAGCAATGCTTTTCTCTGCCTGAAGTTTCTCAAGATGCCAGCTGTGCTTAGAGCTGTTTCTTGTAATGCTGGAGGGGGGAAAAAAGTAAATCAATGTAACTACTGAATTTTGATGTAGGATTCAGTTTGTGATTTATTTGCAGTAGTAACCACGGCTAAAGGGCATTCTTTCATTTGAGCACCTGTTTTTATTCAGAGCTATGAAATCTGGAATTAGAGTCCAGTCATCTTTGGTAATGCTTTCTGAGCCATGCTGGAAAACATCCTCATGCTCAGAATGTCACCAAGCTGTGTCCTGCCCTATTGCAGCTTCTGCTAGAAGCACCTCCCTGCTGGATTTGCCTGTGTGGTGACTGCCTAACACAACTATATCTGAGTGCTTTGGGTTAGCAAAAACTCCTGTCTGGAGGATCAGTGCCATCCACATTGCTGAGACAGTGAGGAAAGGGGTGGGGAGCAGTACCAATCCCAGCAGGCTGCAAACTCTGCTGGGGTGATGATGTGTGGTTAAAGGCAGTCAGCTCTTTGCTGGATCACAGAGCACTCTTGGTGTTATTCAGCTGAAACCAAGCCATGGGACCACAGTCTGAGGCACCCTGTGAGACATTTTCATGTGCATCAGCCTAGAAGTTTTCCCTTGAATGTTAAGGCTTTAGCAGTTCCTCTTACAGCCAAAAGGAATTTTGACTTTTATAAGTATTGCTTTGGATGCTTTGTACCAACAAATAGTTGCATGTGCATGTCCAGAAGACTGTTGCAATTGCGTTGTAAATGCAAATGCCTCCCTGATATATCCTGTACATTTTCAAAAGTGGAAAGCCAGAAATACAGCCCAGAGGATTCTGTCCTCTTCCTTGCTTATGTCTGTACATTTTTCTTTGGGTATGTTAAAGAAAGTCTCTAACCCTTCCAGCTGGCTTTGGCTCATTGCTTTCTTGCTGCCTGTCTTACTGTAAATGTTCTTCTGCTCACTTCTTCCTGGCACACACAGTTTCTCTTAGGCTGAGTTTTAATTCTTAATCATATGTCTTGTACCTTAATTATAGCAGGGGAAATCGTGTCTCCAGATCGACACACAGGAGGAACCTTCCATATACCAGTGATCTTTTCTTACATGTTTGGCTCAGCTGTCCCCATAGCATCCCAAGATCTCTGCTCAGTGCTGATACACGTCCGTGTCTGCATTGGGAAGGCAGTGACAAAACTGGCAGGTAGCAAGCAAAGAGGAGACAGAAAGCTTGTGAAAAAAAGAGAGCAAAGCCTGCCTGTTTTATTCCCTTGCAGAGCTTTCATTTTGACAAAATAAGGATAGGTTCTAGTTAATTTCTATATACGGCTGTGCATTTGTATACATATAAATATACATGCACACGTGAATGCATACATATCTTCATATATATGAATATGTGTCTGCCTATATCCATGTGTGAATATGTGAGAGCCCTTCCATAGGGGTTACATTGCATTTCTTCCCATCCCTACCTTTCTAAACTCTCATCTTCCCCCTGAAATACTGCAGATAACACCTAAGGAGAGCTGTAGTTAGAAACAGCTCCTTTGGAGAAATAGCTGCGTTATACAACATGGAATAATATAAAGATCTGTAAAACAATGGTCTGTGAGCTTTGTGTTAAAAGCTGGCGTAAAAAGCTGGTTTACATCTAGAAATCTTGAATCAACCCATTTTTGGGGGGGTGAGAGATGAATCTCTGCCTGCTTTCCTTCTGGGCTGTGTACTTGTTTCTTTTTCAGTTTCATCTATGCTTATGTGTTTCACATATGCTTATGTGTTTCAAGCAGCTCTGACTGTCAATGCTTTAAATCAATACCATTACAGCTCTATTTGAAGGTAAACTATTTCAAGAGGCTGCTATACCCTACAATTATATCATGTGCTAAGTGAGTGAAACTTTCAAAGGTATTGAATGCTTCTGGGTTTGTGTTTTTCTTTTCCATTTCACCAGATGACATCCACTGATAATGGCCTTAACATGATGGGAAATTAATTGAGAGAGCATTTCTACACCACCATAATTTTATCATCCATCCTATTGCTGCTATTAGCAGGAATCCATAACCCCGTGGGTGCTTTGAGAGAATCTCTTAGAAGAACCCAAGGTGTAGAGGTTACAGGGTTTAGCTCCTTCCATCAGCTGGGTGTCAAATCACTGTCGGAAAGAAATTGCCGCTGTATTCTTTTTATTTTTTTTTTAATTTTATTTTCTCTCCCAGCGCTGTGCTGTGGGGCAGGAGATGGTTTGTAGTGATCCACTGGGGAGAGCAGAGTGCTGGTGGCCCCTGAAGGCCTCTCTCAGTGAGGCACTTAGCAGAATTACTGAGCATTAACACGGGTGTGCACAGCAGCACCTCTGAGCTGATGTCTGCTACCAAGTGGTGTAAGGGGCTTGGACCTTACGGGTGGTCCAGGATGGCAGAATAACCACGTTCCACTGGATTTGTTTATCAAATTGTGCTTGCTGAATTTCCTCATGCTGACTACTACAAAGCAGGTTTTCTTAAATCCCCAGCAGCCAACCAGCCTTCCCGAGTTCATAACACTGACGATGTAAAATAATTCCATTTTCTTCAAAGCCTGTCGTTTCTTCTTTCGCATTCTTAAACAACTTTAATAAGTCTTTAGCTGGTTTATAAAGCATGCTGCAACTCAGAAGAATGGGTTTGGAAGTGGTTGATGTAGGCTATAGAGCTTTTCTACTTATCTTGTGATTTTCACAGGTATTTTGCTTATTTTCTGAATATAGTGCCCTTTTTTCCCATTCTCCCGCTCCACAACAGGCCAGTAAATTGGGGTGAAATAGTTTTGCTGTCTTTTCCTCTGCCACCTGTAGCAATACCTCTGTGAAGCAGTTTATAGCTGTGACTGTGGCACACGCCTCAGCAGCCACACATGCTGGAACCTAAATTTATGCTCACTGAAATGTGATATTAAAATAATGTGTGCTTAGACAAAAGATAAACTGTTGTGAAAATTCTCCATGTTTCACTTGGAACTTACTGCTTCTAAGTACATCCTGAAGAACCTGAAACTTGGGATTCTCTTTACTCTTTCTATTACTTCTAGCCCTGTTCTACTTTGCCACTAACTCAGAAAATGAAGAGAAGTGAGTTAATCACAAAAAATAAGATTTTTATTATCTGAAATGAATTTGTTTCTTTTTTTAATTATTATATTTCCCATTAAAAATCATTCCTGACCTTTCAATCCTAACTGGCATTTTTGATATATCAAGTGGGATTATTGCTGATCTCTGGCTGCCCAGATCTCATGATAATTAAGTAGTAATCACGCTTAATTTTTCCTGTGCAGCCAGTTGACGTGACTGAGTGCATAGAGGTTGCAAATTACTTGTGGGAAAGCGAGATTCTACCAGGTTTGCCTTCAAAGTGGAATCACAGCTTAAATACAACCCTAAAATGACACTTCCCCCTCGTTCGTCCCTTCTGTGTGACATTTTCTCTCTAGAAAATCATTCCCTCTGTTCAGTTTCCCCTGTGGGATTCCTTTTGATTGCTGCTGTAGCAGCAGAAGTTGGTGTGAGGGGAATTCAGGAGCCCAGAATGAGCAGAGCTTGCTTTGCTCCTTCACTGTGGAGAAGGAGAGCTCAGGGTGCTCTGTTTCCAAGCACCTGGGTTAAAATTAATGTCCTTCAAAGTCCCTCCCAAGGCAACCCCACCACGAGGATGTGCTGTGGCTACATGCACAGCAGGACAGTCCCATGCCAGAGTCATTACTGAGGGTGGCCAAAACTCAAACTACAATTACAGGGCTGGCACAAATGCCACTGAAGGACTGGGGGTCTAGCACCACCTAAAAGCATAATCCTCTGGACCACATTTTGCAGTAATACTTCTACCAAAGGGAAAATACTCTTGCAAAATGTTGGAGTGCATCTTCTACAAGCAAAAAAGCATCAAAGAGAACGAGGGATGAATCATCCTTGCTGTTATTTTCTCTATAATGTTACCAGATCTTCTGGGACTTTGATGATTTTTTTGAAAGGAGACTTTAGGAAACTTTTTATGATGTCACCTCTGCCGTAGGCTAAATGTGGCACATAAGAAGAGCAACATCTTCTTGACTAAAACACAAAAAACGCCCAAGCAAACACCATCTTGCCTCTTGTAAGCACTGGAAATGAATGCTTGCAGGAGCAGAGGGAAGAGGGAACATACTACCCTGTGGTTTGTTTATGGGAATGTAGTGTAACCATCATTGTAAAGGTTTGGTTCAGAGAGCTCCTGGCCCATTGTACCTGCCAAAAAGGAGCAGCAATTACTGAAACTTCTGCTTTTCAGCTGTGCAAGAATTTCAGAGCTCTTACTGAGTTCAGGCCTTTTCACCACCTGAGTAAAGTTACCTGGTAAACATTTGTGGGACTCACAGGGGACTAAAACCTTCCAGGACCTGAACCTTGGCAAGGTGTCAGCGTGGTGGTGCTCTCTTCATTACTTCAGTAGTACCTTTCCACCAGGGCATCTTTGAAAGGAAGGAAAACTTTTATGTTTTAGGCACTAAAAAAATGCCTTAATTCTCACATTCTTTCTTTGCATCATATTTATTAGATTTTTAATTTGTTACTTTGGAAATTTTTTGTTGCTCTGTCAACTGTTTGTTGCAAGATTTCCCTTGGGGGAAACAGAGATTCATATCCATGATCACATATCACAGTATGAATAAGGCTTGCCACACTCCAGTTGACAAGTAGGAAATATTAGTCAATAATGCTGGAATATAATTGGCTTTATCTTTTCATGTTGTCACTGGATACAGCTTCGTTCTTAGGGAGCCTGACCTGAGAAACAAGGACATATTTCAAATTCCAACAGGATTAACTGACTGCATTAAGGAGCTTCAATAGAGTTCAAATGTTGCTATTAACTTAAAACTTTTTTTTCCCTCCCAGAATAATCAGTGGTTTCAGTTGTGATGGTTATTTTTGTTGCTGTTTGTCTTAAGACATTTAAATGTTTACAATTTTGATTGGTATAGCTGGTTTACAAAAAATATTTCTCAAGTTTTATGCCAAACAACATCTGAACCGCAAGAGATAGTTACTGTAGCTCTTAAAATAATAAAAAATATAAAATAAAAAAATGAAATGCCCTTTTAGTCCTCCTTTCATAGCAGAGGCTATTATTGCCTTTGTTGTTGCTGTATTAAACATATGTTTGAATATGATCTTCTAAGTTTTATTGCTGTTGGGTTAGGAACACAAAGAGCATGCCCCCATCCTGATTAGCTACTCTTGTACAGCAGCACAGGAAAAAAACAGCAATGGTAATTTCTCAGCTCATTAGGTGCATATTCATCTTATTAGGGCATCAAAGTTAAAAACTGTAATGCCTTCCTCTCATTTAATACTCCAGAGAACATTCACAGTAACCACATGAAAGCAAAAAGGATTTGAACATTGGAGCTGCAAAAGTAGGTGTCTTCTTTCCCTCCAGGCAGATAGAGAAGAGAGAACTACTTTTTATCCTTATCCCTGCCTAACTTGCCTTGCTGTGCTAGCCACTGGTCACTGGGGCTGTGTGAATAACAACTTTGACCTCTGCTAGTTTTTCTGGTAGGTCAAATTTTAAATCCACAGTCTGCAAACGTTTGGCATCAGCTGAAGAGCACAGTGTGCTGAGATAACTTCCAGAGGTTTTACTTGTTATGATTGTGTGGTTCCTGATAGAGACCCTTCATCATAATGAAAAGCTTGAAAAATTTAGGCAACCCCTTCCCATCCTTGAAAATGTTATCTTTGCTTGAAGTAGTTGTGCCAGTTTAAGTTCCAAGCCTTAAAAAGGCACCAGTTCCTGTGGTTTAGGAAGAAACAGCACTCAATTCACACTATTTATTGAAACAACAGCATTTCCAGAAACTACTTCTAAAAGTATTTCAGAGCTGGTGCCCAGCAGGAGTTTTTGGGGCGTGTGTCCAGATGCAGCACTGAGCCATGTGTGAATGCCAGGCTTCCTGGCTCGACTCTATGTGTGTGTGTATGTGGCGGGGGATGCTCTCTTGGCTCCCTGCACAGGGTGTACCAGCACGTGCAACTAAATTTGCTCCTGGTTGTAAAAGTGTTCTGCAGCGTGCTGGTTTGAGAGGCTGCCGTTCTGCCTCCAACAGAGCCACAGAACAGAGTGTAATTTGTATTCCACGGTCTGTTCTGTAGGATGCAGGGTATTGAAATGTTATAGCATGGAGCCACCATCTCCCAAACCCCAAATTCTCAGTAGATTTTGTTAGCCACGAAACGATGGGCTAGGTAAAAATAACTGCTGGTAGCATGAGTGTTCATTCAGGATGGCAAACAAGTTTTTCTTCCAGATTGGAGAAGTTCTCATTTTCTTTCTTCTGACACCCACATTAAGAAAGAAGCAGCCTGTCTCCTTCCTCCACTACCTCTAAAAGGAAACTTTCAATATAGGCTGCATTCCATTTGTGTATTTCATTTAAAAGGAAATTTTTATACATATAATTCTTACAATGATTTTATGATGATTTATTAATATAACAAAATTTAAAAATAGAGGAATTGATTACATAATTCAGAATATTTTTTTTAATATTAGTAGAATAGTGGATTGAAGGAAACGAACAGACTTTGGAGAAGATATTTTAAGGTAGATGAAAAACTAGCAGTGACAAAGAATACTAGGAAACTCCTTAAGAAATAGAATGAAAGAAAATAGGGTGGATCCATCGCTTTAAGAAGCTTGAATTAACTGGACAAAGCAGAAGAAGCAGGCAGAAAGCGTAAGTTTCTCATCTGATTAAACTGATTAAGGCACTCTGATTTCAGTGAAGTTGTGTGGGTTTATGTCAGCTGGGAGGATTTATCCTTAAAGGGAGCGAGAGATGAGTGATAATCTTAAAGGGCATCCCTATAAGACAATATGAATGAGAAGGTAAGGCAGGCTCTGAAATGCCTGTGGATAGGAAATGCCAGTTTGGGGGTGGTGAGAAATGAAAAAAGGGCTGATGAAAGGGAAGGAGGCTCTCTTTGAGAGTGGGTATGAGGAACTCTCTGCTCCTACACAGACCTTGGACCTGAGTGGACTAAATCCTGGTTTTGTAGTCTTGCTCTCTTAATTTTCTCAACAGTATTTGGCTATGGAGGCCTTTGAATAATAAATATTTTGAGAACCAGACTCTTGGCTCTAAGTCACTGAAGGACAAGTGAACAACACCTGCTGTGTTCAGGTAGTGGAGCTGCATTCTGTGAACAGCAGCAGCAACACATGTACAATCATGTAGCACATGTCCAGTGTTTGTCTTTCCTTTTGGCAGCTCAGTTTCGTGCCTAGTTTAATTTTTTTCTATATTGCTTGTGCATTAAATATTTTATTAGGAAAATTGCAAAATAACCTATTGATTGTTGCATCAATGTGCGTCAGAGAAATCCAGTGATCGGGCAACTACATTCTGCCTTTGTTCATCATGGACATTACTTGTGCAAAAATCTCCTTTTTATATTAGCAAATACTGCAACATTTAAAGGTTCTGTGCTGGCTCTCAGACAAAAAAAGATTGGTCTGTGTCAAAACAGTTGGCATTTGAGCAGGATTTGGATTGATCACTGGGATCGGGATGCTTTAACTTTCATGAAATAATTTTTCAAGATGCACTGAAATAAATTCTTTTGGATTCATCCCTGGTGGAGAATTCCTGGGGGCACTTCAGCTAGCCATGTTATGGAAGAGGTAAACAGACCTACATATTGGTTTGTTTTGGCCTCAAAATGATAAAAATTTAAGCTAGTGGCAATACAGGTTGTTCTACTCAAGTCGTTAGCACTGTGCTGATTTTAATGCTAATAAGGAATTAATTTGTGTATTTGATGAATTTTGAAGTCTGATTGAAAGACTTTGGCTTCAGGCTCATGAAGTTTGTGATAGCTTGGTTTCTGGCAGAGGATGTTTGTGGATTTGAGACATGGGGAAGGCCAACAGCACAGTGGTGGTACCAGATATGGGAGATTTGCAGGCTTGGGAATCACAGGCCATTCTTTCAAGGTTCTTTTGAGGAATACAGAAACTTAAAAGGATAATTTCCTATCTAAAACCCAAGCACAGGTTCCTCTATGAAACATAATAGAGGAGTTCCAGATAGATGTTCCAGTCCTCTTTCATAATAAATAGGGGATATTCCTTAATTCACACTGCAAAATACATATTCTCCTGAAAATAGGAGTCTAAAAACAAGCAGCCACCTGCTCTGTATGACCTTGTAGAGGCTCTGTTCTTTCCCATCTGCTACCCTGTCTGGGTAGTTGTTACAGTCTTTTCCTTCCTTTCTCTGTGCATTTTTTAAATTGAGCTTTAATTTAGCAAGAGCAACATTTAAATGTTCTCCAGCAATTTCTTTGGACATACACAGCACACTGATGTCCCTGGGCCATAACTTATAAACTCTGCAAGGTTGCAGTAGTGCTTCTTTCTGAAGGGCTGAACAAGAGGTTAAATGGAGAAAGGCCCATCAGAGGAGATGAAAATATATCTTTGGACATGTTATAATGAATCTGATGGTGAATCTCCCATTTTTTTTAATGCAAGGAGACCATAGTTTGGGTGAAGTGGTAGGTAGGATAATGACTGATGTCTGTCTGCATCACTATCGGTGTAAATGTACTCCCTTCCTTCTACGTGAAATGCTCATTATTTTCACAAATTAGCACATTTTTGTGTTTCATTAATGTTTCTCAAGCATTCCGAAGACAATGTGATGACAAGCCACTGACAAAAAAAATCAGATTTGCACAAATTAAAACAGGCTGACTCGTAGTGTAGAGAAGGAAAAGCAGAAAACCATTTGTACACTTCAGCTGGGAAAGCAATAAAATCCTGTCAGGAAAAATGCCCGTGCTGGTAGCACAGGCAAACCTGCTAGCTGAGCTCCCAGCACCAGAGGCTTGGCAGGCCAGGCTGCAGTGCTAAGTACATGTCATTCCTGCTAGAAGGTGTCATTTCTGTGGCTAGTGCTCGTTTTTGTGGAGGCTGTTTTTGGCCAGTGTTTGTGCTCAGTGCCGGAAATCATCCGAGCGAGAACGCGACAACCGACAGCGACTGCTGCTTCCAGGGGAGCCCTGCTCTCATGAGCTCTTTATACTTTAGCAGAAACAAAGCTAAAGGGCACAGATAATCCTGTCAGGATGGCAATAGAAAAACAGGGAACAGGATAGAACCCTCAGAAAAAAGGCCTATTATTTGTCAATAGGCATTTGTGGTAAGATAGCAAATCCATAAGGTGGGGAGCTTCCATCCATGCAAGCAAGACAAAAGACTTCTAGCTCCTGGAGGGTTTTGGGGGTGTGTGGTCTTGTGGGTTTTTGTTTTGTTTTGTTTTGTTTTGTTTTTTGTTGTGTTTGTTGGGTTTTTTTCCCGAGTTTGGTTTTTTTGTTGTTGTTGTGGGTTTTTTTATTCCCAAGAAGTCAAAAGGTGTATGAAAATGTAGCTCCACATTTTAATTGCTGGGTACAGAGTTTAAATGTGACTTCTGCTTCCGCTTGGTTGTCTGACTAAGCAGTTCCGAATCCCTAAGGGTAAATGGTCCTTGCTCCAAGGACCCTTCTCTGAAGCAACATAAATCAATTATTTCTATATTTCTGGAAATTACTGTACACATTATCAGATGCCCAAAGGACTTTACTTCAGGATTGTATTTGATTCACATAGAACTGTAAAGGTTCCATAAATGTTTGCAGAATTTTCTTTTCTATTTTTATGTTGCTGCAGTACAAATCAGAAGGTTCTTCAGTTTGCCTTTTTGTCATGAGAAAAAAGTGTGTTTTGAGACTGTATTTAATCTGAGTCAGCACTAATTGTGTTGTCTGAATCAATACAGTCTGGAAAGATTATTGTGAGAAGGGGAAGGACACCCTGTTTAATGAAACAGGAGCTGCTCCCTTGGCTTTGTAAATCTGGCTAAGATGCCATTATGGAGAGGCAAATATTTAGGCTTAGAGTGTGAATACTTACAAGCTGGTGCCTGCAGAAGACAATGTGCTCAACTTCTCTTCTGAGATTTATTTCTCTGATTTTCTGATCTCCTCCACAAAGCAAAGTTTATCAGATAGAGAGCAGCATGGAGCTGGGAAAGGATGAGTGAGCAGACTGCAGCTTGGTAAGCCCAAGGTGATCTCCTCCCTGCCATCCTTTTCTCTTTAGGCCTGGCTTGTTAAAGCCTTTGTGAATGAAGACAATAGAGAACCTGCTTTTGTGGATAATGAAAGTAAAGAAACTGTGAAAGAGGAGGTCTGATGGCCATCTGGAAAATACTTGCCACCCACAATTTTTGTGGAAGGGGAAGAAGTGACATAGAAAGAGAAGGATTGGGAGTTGGAAGTAAACGATATTTCAGGTCCCTTCCAACCCAGGCTTTTCTATGGTTCCATAAATTGTGTATCAGCAAGAAATCTTCCTTCTTTCTAGTAAGAAATGTTTCTGCTCCATGGGCTGTAAGAATATATCCCAGCTGACTTCTAAAGCACTTCTCCAGCTGAATTTTTCCTGTAATTATCTTCCTTATATAATAACTATAGGCCTCTTAATTCGATTTACAATTAAAAAGTGAAAACACTTTTTTTAAAGCACTTCAGCTAGTTTTGTTAAAGCCTTGTTCTTCCTTTAGCTTTAATTTCATCATACTTCTTTTCTAATTAAAATCCAGTTTATTTTTCCCCCAAGTTGTTAGAAACAAAAGATCACTTTTCTTATTCACCAGACTAAATTGTATTTCAAAAACAGAACACCCTGACTTTTTTGTCTAATAGGATTTTTATACTGTTTTCTATAATCATTGTAACTAGGAGTTGTGTACCACTAGTTTAACAAATTTTCCAGTCAGAAGCACTGAAAATCTTATGGTTCTTACCAGTTACGAGTGGATCCTACTCTGAGCCACTACCTTTAGTTAGACATAGACAATCCTTCATACTGCATTCTTTTTTGCCAGTTACACACAAGCAATTTTTTGGGCAACCTTGCTGAACACGTTACTGGGTCTCTTACCTGGTGTGTGATGCCCAGCTGTCCCTCTCCATGCAGGCATGCACAGCACATGTGTGCTTTGGCTTTGTTTAAAACAAAAAAAACCCCACAATTTGGTCATTTTCTTTCTCCCCATGAAACTTCAAATGCAGCCTGCATGTGTATTACAGATTTATGAGCTTGCTGTTCTCCAGAGTTTCCACAGATGAAATGAGAGTCCAGGCACCCCATTACTATCTAAAAAGACACTTATTCATGCAGGTCAAATTGATTTGAAGTGCCCAGTTCTCATTTCCAATGTATTATTTCTGAAGGGAGAGCTTGGGTTATTTTTGTGTGCTGTGTTAATTTCACATGCATTCTCTACTGAACGGAAAACTTTGGGGTGTGTTACTGCAAACCCACTCAACTCTGGGAACAGCAGTTGGGAAGTCAACAGAGAATCCTCATCTCCTTTTCCCAGCAAGGATTGTTGCTTACATACAGAAGCTTCTGTGTAATTACATGGTGAAACCTTTCCAAAAACCTTCTTCCGAGTGGGGTTTTGTCATAGGACCTCAGCAGGTGTTGTTAGTAATTAGTATCTACATATTCCTTAACAATTTTCATATGCTGTTGTAAAAGCTGTGTGTTGGAGGTGGGTGAATAATCCATGTTATTGAAGATACATCTGCACTGCAATTACACAGTTCTGTCTAACACTGCAAACACAGGAGCTGGAGACACACGTGGAGCCTGGTTCCAGTTGGGAAGTGAACAGTGCACCATTAGCCTGCTAATAGTCACACTTGAGACAGGTTTTCCAAAGCATCCAATGTGCAGGTGACTTCCTCCTTTTGAGGATCTAATACCACATCTTTGTAAATTATATCTTTAGAATGCTGGACAGTTTTGAGATTCTCACTTCTGCCAAGGAATGCACTTTAGAAAGTTGCTTGGATGCAAAAAATCAGAATTTCTGAACTCTAAAAAACCAAGGAGAAGGCTTGTAAAAGTTGTCCTTGCTTCAACTCTCAATCTCTCAACATAACCCTAAGGAGAAAAACAGTTTCTCATTCATTTAATTTGTATAGATTTAGAGGGTGAAATATATCAATAAGTGATGTTTCAAAGTCATGCTCTTACTGGTTTGATTTTTGGCTAAAAGCAAGAAGCGATCTAAAATTTTGAATTTTTTAATAAAGTGGGTGGATATGAGAATGGTGACCACAATTCCTCTGGTCCTTGAAACACATCCACAAGAACTCTGATAAAAAAAAAGATGAGAAGTCTCAAGGTGAGCAACACGGAAAAACAAAAAAAACCCAACAAAACAAATAGACCCAACCTGGAAGAAGAGTAGGGAAAAAATATAAGGTTTTAAAAAGCCAAATATATATCACCTAGAGAGAGACATTTTTGGTTCAAATTCAAGAAAGTACTTAAACATTTACTTAAGTGCTGCTCTGAATAAGAATGCTTTCCTGAGTAGAAAAGGAAAGGAGCTGGCAGCAGTCTATGTACCTACTGTCCTGTGCCTGACGTGGGGACATCATCACTCGGGGAGATATAAATATTAAAAAGATACATTCCATCAGAGTAGAATATGATTTTTGCTATTTCAAGTGAAATATTTCTTGGGACTTTCTAAGCTAACAAAGTATGGTAGCAGTAAACATTTTCTTAGGAATGATTCGTACCTGGTAGGGAAATCAATTCACTGACCCCAGAGATTTTCTTGTGTTTTTTGCTCATTGGCATACTTTAAAAATAAAATTGGGAAAGCCAACTGGCATTTGCAGTGTTAACTTCCCATTAATGATCTTTGGAGGCTGTTGGGTGAAAACCCTCCCTCTTCCCTTCCACTTTCTTATTACCCTTAATATATTATTACCCAATTTAGCTTCCCTGCCAAGGGAATCTTTTGCTCTCTGATCTCTGCTGTAAGAGGAATGAAAAAGCACAAGTAAGCTGACTAAGTCTAAAGGAGCAAACTACACCGGGTTCATGCATAATGTAGCCATCACATCTTCTGTTCTTTTAATATTAGTGAGTTCATATGATATTCAGTGCTCACACTCAGAAGAGATAGAGACATATCTATTCCTTAGTTATGGATATTATTTCTACCTTAATGAATTCTCTTTCCTTCAACAGATAAAAATTCAGGAGACAGAGAATTGCTCCTCTCTCCAGCCCTTTTGATTATAAAACATTTTTTGTAATTACCCATAAATTATGAATGTTTAGTTTTCTTAGAAAATATATTTTAACATAAGTCTCACATACCATATTATAATACTCTGTAATACTTCAGCTTCCAGATGGAAATGAAAGCTAAGCAGCATTCTAGATTAACAATTAAAAAAGACAACTGAAAATAATTTTAATTACAAAGCTAATCCACTTCAATGGCATAAAAAATTGATCTTATGTAACTTTAAAATGTATGTCTACTGCCCTAAGTCCCAAGGCAGTAGATTATTGGTAAGTATGAAGTAGGCTTATTTCAGCCATGAGGGAACAGCTCATACAAACTTCCTAGAGCACTTACTGATATAAATAATATGAAATGTTTGCTGAGATACCATTGCAAGTGTTTCCTTCAGACAGATGCATCATACACAATTAATAGTGGAGAATCTGCAAGAAGATTCACTCTTCTGCTTTAGTAAGGAAGAGGCTTCAAAGGAAGGGTTGTGTGCAGCCTTTCACAGATATATATGTGTGTGTATATACACATATACAAAAAACTAACCAAAAAAACCCAACTGAGAGCAATAAATGGGAAAAATGCTTCTGTTCCTCACTCCTGTTAAAGCCCATGTTCAGAAGAACACAGCTACTCTTTGTTTGCCATTGCCAAGTTGCATGCTACCAGACTGGGATTTTGTTTTAATCAGCATCATTTAAAAGGAGACAAATCACCATGTACAAGCTAATTCAGTTTGATGAGAAACTCAGGATGACAGAAGGGGAAGGAAGTGTTAGAGAAGAATTTACTTCTGAGTGACAATTAAGTTTAGTGCTCAGATTAGCAAAAAGCAGCCTAGTCATCATCTGATGCACTGCAGAGTGAGAAGACTGAAAACATTAAACAGCAATTTGCTTTTATGGAAAAATCAGCTGGAAGTGGCTGCAGCCTTGTTTTTAAATATCCAAATGGAATTGTACAGATAATAAGGCAGTGTGCAAAGACTGGAAAAAATATGGAGGTTCCTTGTTTAGGCACTTGTGGGTTGGTGTGAGGGAGGAAGAACCTACAAAATGAAATTTTAAAAAGATGATACTTAATGCATAACTCTTGGCCAGTAACTCTTTGTTCAGGAAAGTGTGAATTAGCGCTTTTTCTTCCACCCAGTTTTGCTAGAAATCCC
Organism: Rhabdornis inornatus; assembly: GCA_013397075.1. Classification (NCBI taxonomy): domain Eukaryota; kingdom Metazoa; phylum Chordata; class Aves; order Passeriformes; family Rhabdornithidae; genus Rhabdornis; species Rhabdornis inornatus. The sequence continues at coordinate 1,860,039 of VWZS01000321.1, read as the reverse complement.
TAATTTGATGTACTGAAATTGACACAGAAATGATGAGGAAGCTTAGGCTGGGGCGAAATCCTCCCACATGGTACAATATGCTCCAGGCTCAGCAGCGACTCTCTAGGGAGCCAAAAAAACCTCTTGTGAGTGCTTGTGTGTGAGAGAGCATTCATTCCAAAGGGGGATTCTTTGCTTTTGTACGAAGCTGGCACTGGGGGATGCAGCAGGCAGCTTTCCCACAGTGCCAGCTAGCGCTTTGCAGCCTGTGGAGACACGAGTGGGAGATGTGCAGTGCAGCTGCGCCGCCAGGAAGGAGACAGAGCTGCCTCCTTCCACATCCTGGGGATTGTCACTCTCAAAACTCCCTGAGACATCCATCACAGGCACTTGGTCTTTGAAGGCTTTTGAGAACAGGTCAGACAAATGTGCCACAGATGGCCCTTTGGAGATGGGATGGGATTAGATGACCTCTCAAATTTTTTTTCCACCCTGTTTTCTGCAGCTCTGCAATCTGTCTTTTGAGGAATCGCTGGTGCCAATTTCAGATCCTAAATAGCCTAGGATGAATGAATCTTCTTGATGAAATGTTATTCCTCAATCCTGCTCCATATCTTCCAGCTTTTTTTTTGTGAACAGGGCGTATTACCAGCTTGGCAGGCGAAGCACAGGGACCAGAGAGAGCAGCTGGTGAAAACAGCTCTGGTGTGGGTGCAATTGCTTTAGGGGAGGTGATACAGGGCAAAAGAGTGGATTTGGTCTGAACCACTACAAGGAGGGGATTAACTGTTCCCTGCTAGCTAGCTGCAATGCACTTTCTCAGCACACAGACAGGACTGGGAGATGGATGAAAGGTGGACACAATTTAGGAGGCTCTTTTCTCACATCCACTCAGCACACAGTTATCTTGATCAGAGGAAAATGATCAGTCACCTGTGATATCACACAATCCCATTATAATGACAGCTAATGCAGCAATTTTATGAACTTTCTCTGTCATCTCTCTTGGCAGGCCACAAAATGTTCTCAAAGGAAAGGCTTGCTGGCAACTGGGATGGGCATAAATGCATGTGCAGTTTGGACCACATTGCTCATGCACTGCCTCTCCCCAGCTGGTAGGGCAATCCAAGGTCCCAGCAGGGCCCAGGTGCAGGGATAAGAGCTGGATAGGCAGGCTAGATGTATTTGGTGGGAGTGCTGGTTCATGGTAAATTAAAAGGGACAAAATTGAGCTCTGCAACCACATTCCCAAGGAAAGGTGACATGTAGTCATGTAGGCTGAAAGTCCAGCAAGGAGTGGAGGCACCAGTCAGAAGCAGCAAAAACCATCCAAGAAGTTTAGATATAACTATGGTGTAGCCAAACTTAGTGTGAGAAATGGGGCATCTGTGAGAGAGTGAAAGCTGCCCGGAGATTTGCCAGTTTTGTGGCTGTGACAAGCTGCTTGTTGTGAATTCAGATGCCTTTGTAGCCAGCATCTGGCTCACACTGAGCATGTATTTTCAAGCATTAAAAAAAACAGAAATAATTTCTTGTTGTGTCAATAATGCTTTCTGAATATTACTCAATTCAAAATTGGGTGAGGTAGAGATCTTATCAGCTATCCTGAGGCATCAACCAAGGCACTCAATCCATCTCACTGAATAATCTCATCAGTGCTTTCTTTTCCTTTCGGCTCCCTAGCATGTCCCAAAAGATAGGATGTGCTATTTGTACACCCACCTTATGCATCTGAATCAGATATCAAAACCATGTGTCTTATTTCTCACTGCAGAGAACAGAAAGAGAGCACCCATTCCAGCAGAATTCAGAAAAGGGACCTGGATGTCGCAGGCTCCACAGGATGACTGCCCCATTTGCTGTTGAAATCATTGATTGACAGGTGGAGTGAATTGATGAATAGGGTTTAGGGATAACTGTGGCCCTCTGGTTGGAAAAGAAAAACTGCTGCTCAGGATGGAAGATGGTTTAGAGAAGCAGCAATTTGAGAACTTGCCTGGAGAAGAGCAGGAGAATGTAAACAGCTCAAGTAAAGTTAATGGGCATAAATAAAAGCCTTTAAAGTACAGTGTGCATGCCTTTGTTTGGGGCAAAGTACTCCTAGGTTAATGTAGTTTGAAGGCTGCCTTACTCCCAGATGAGAAGCCTGTACATGGTGGTTTAACAGGCCTCAATACATGCTCATTAACTTTACACTCTTAGCTGGCTCTTCATAAATTTCTGATGTATTGACTCTTTTGGGAGTTCTCTTGGGTTTATTTTAGCTCTTTCTTGTAGTTTTACCAGAAAACAACAGTCTCTGTGATTTCTCAGGGAAAAAAATAACCCTCAACCCCATTCCAAAAAAAACCCCCAAAACCCAACCACCTCAAAATACAAAAGTATTTTAAAAGGCAGAAAAGTTAGCAATGGTAACAGTGGTAACAGAGAGAGTTGTTCACTGGGGACAGAGCGTACCTGTCACAGGAAATGCTGAATGCACCAAAAGAGTGACTCAGGGTCAGTTCTTAGAATGTGATTTGTATGAAAATATGTTGTGTAGTTTAAAGGCCCAGTTTTGACAATCTCTATTATTATTTTATGGGCTTTCAAATAAAACGTTGAACTAAGTATTGTGCTAGTAATATTTATGGAAAGGTATTATAGAATGCGATAAAAGTTTATAGGAAGGTCATTACTGTAACCATAAAGCACCGTCTCATCCCAAATGCCGCCAGTGGGGAAGAAATGTGCCTGCATCGGATGAGTCAAGGGACTTCAGGGGGCCGGTGCCAACCTGTGCAGGCCACCTGAGCCCATGGGTCTGGGGGAAATGAAACCTTGGCTTTAGCAGGACCCGTCTCCTTGCTTCGTCACTGAGGTTTGCACAACAGCGCTGCAGAGGGATGGGGATGCAGCGCCTGCCCTGAAGCTGGTGTCGGTAATTATTTACTGCTAATGGTGAGAAAAACCATTATGGTACACAATAGGCTTTCCTTTCACACCACTAATTGTGTGATGAACTTACTTTGGCAGTAAATTGTCACATCTGCCGGGGAGAGAGATTACACTTAGGGAAATACAATAAATACAGTTGCCGTTCCTTTATCCCTGCATGACTGAGGTATTTAAAAAAAAAATACAATTTGGCAGATAGAAGGTATTATTTGTTAGACAAGGTTTTGGGGGAAGATAATAATTTTATTAGGGAATTTATATAGTAGGAAAACAGGTGAGCTTTCACAAGACCTCCTCAATTTGTTCTTTCTGCTCTGATTGTACATCTGGGAGAAGCAACACCAAAGGCACATTTTTGGTGTCAGTGCTTGCTGGAGATTCCCTCTGCCCATGCACTTCCATTTGCTCCTTCTTCAGTAGCTTGATCCCCCCTTGCCCTGTTCCCTCAGGCATGAAAAGGCAGCTGTCTGCATCTGGAAAGAAATCATCCGGCACAGCTGGGAGTGGCATCAGGGATGGCCTCAGCTCCTGGCCACTTCTCCCTGCTGGCCACGGTGTTTGGGGTGCACTCATTGCCACCAGGGTCATGGAACTGATCCTGGTCAAATGGTACTTGGGCAACAAAATCAACAAATAGAGAGTCTCGGTGTTGGGAATAAAAAATAGGTAGCAGGGAATATAGAAATTTATAGTGGTTTGGTTTTTTCCCCAGGGAGAGAGGTGATTTTGGGACACTGAAGGACATCAGAGGCTGAGGGGAAAAATATGTCCCCAAGGAAGTATCACTGTGGACTCTGTGACTATTAGTTCCTATTTCTAGACTCTAGTTAGTAATTATTAAACAACTGCTGGCTTTTTCATCTGCTATATCCTGCAATGCTCTAGAATTTAGCACTTCTAGTCCTTTTATTAGTGAAACAATATTAGGAAAGCAGAGCAATTCTCACTGAGTGCATTGCAATATGATTTCTATTGGTTTACAGCCTTAAGTCTGTCACTAGTCTTCAGATCTTTTAAATACTGCTTGTTATTATTATCTATTTCTACATACTAGTTCTAAATGTCAATGTCCTAGCAGGTGTTCTGTAGATTTTTTTGGGCCTCCAGAAAATGTTCTGTTTTTCTTCATTTCTAAAAACTGTTCTGTACTTATTCATTATTTACATCACAAGATGGATGACACTTTAACGGACCAAAATCTGTTAGAAGGCAGCAGAAAAATTGTGTTCCATGGGCACTTTAAAGCACTAGGATAAAAGGGAAGGCAAGGAGGAGAAAATTTTGCAGAGATATATTTAATTATTATTTCATTTTAATTATTGTTACATTTTTCTGCAGTAATCTTTAAACAGGAATTGGATATTTATGTCTTTATTTAGCTAAGAAAAAAAGATGATAATGTTACAGTAGCACTTGTTGCATTTTTGGAGATTCAGTGATATGGTAAAGATGCATCATGTCATAAAGAAAAGAGAAAACATATATAAATTATACTTCTATCTTTTTAAATAAATATGAAAGGGAAGGCTGGGTCTGATCTGTATCATGTTCAAACCAGGCCTTATAATCCTCAATACACCAGAATTTCAGTTAGTGGAAATGGAAATTTTGGCCGAGGGATGGACAACAGTATTATCGAAGCATTGTTCCTAATAGTCCTGAAGAGCATTTCTAAACCTACCAGTGCAGCATCAGTATTTTCAGGTGTCCCTACAGTTAAATGTGTGTCTTTTTTCCTCAGAGGAATTTGCTTTTCCTGATGCTTACTGTGATGCTCTGTATAATATGTGCAGGCAGATTGTCAAAAAGTCACAGCGATCTTTAGGGTGCCTTAGCAATAATCTCAAATTGCTTGAGAGAAATGACAAATCTTTTATTTAAATGTCCTCCAGCAGGAGTCCTATTTTCAAACATATGTCTGTGTGGTGTCAGTCCCTCCTCTCAATGGCAGCTGCCTTTTTCCATGTCAGGCCTGTAAACGCTGGGTTTGCATTGCCCAAAGTCATATTTACACAATGCTCCTGTCAGTTTGATTGGGACAAATGCAGAAAGTGACAGATGGGTTAATGGTCCCACCCCGGTGTCACCACATCACTTCAGGAAATGGCATCAACATGCAATCATGGTGTGATGTGCTATTACACTTCATTTGTCTTTAGAACAGTCCTGGAGTCAACAGCACATCAGTGAGTGTCCCTTGCTTCACAATCAGCCATAAAACTACACACCCTGCTCCTCTGAGCTGCTGATAGTGTGCCATGCCTTAGTTCCTGCAATTGATTCTTGAGCCTTAACACTGTCTCTTGAGATGGACAGAAGTCAGAGCTTCATTTATTCAGGAAATTTTGTTTTCATTTCAGTTCAGAAGAAAAAAAACCTAAAAAACACAACAGCAACAGAAATCCATCCTAAGCTCCAAACCAATTTTGTGCAAGAGCCAGAAGCATCGTTGCAATTACCATTGCAGGTGCAGAGTGGAATTAATATTTTTGTAATTTTTTGTGCTCCCAGTATTGATGGGTGCAGTGACCATTTAAAGTAAGTGCTATGAGGAACAGCTGAAGGAGCTGGGGGTGTTTTGAGAAAAAGAGACTGGCAGAGAGGGACCTTGTTGCTCTTTACAACTCCCTGAAAGGAGGTTGCAGCCAGGTGGGGGTCAGGTTCTTCTTCCAGGCAACCAGTGATAAGAAGAGAGGACAGCCTTAAGTTGTGTCAGGGGAGATTCAAGCTGGACATCAGAAAGGATTTCATGTTGGAAAGGGTTTTCCAGCCTTGAAATGGGCTGCCCAGGTTGGTGCTGGAGACAGCCTCCCTGGAGGAGTTCAGTAAACAACTGGATGCAGCAGCCAGTGATCTGGTCTGGTTGCCAAGGTGGTGGTGGGCCCCAGGTTGGACTCCAATGATCCTGGAGGTCTTTTCCAGCCAAAATTGTTGTGTGATTCTGCTCTCCCCTCTCTGCTGTTTGCAGTAGTTCCCCCTTACCCTGCCAGGCTCTGCACTTCTCTGCCTCACATCCGCTTTGGAGATGCGCTGGGAAAGTTTAGATTCCTTGTGCTGTCTGCAGTAGGAGAGTTTCTATTCATTGCCAGCTCCCAGCTTGAGCCCAGCACCCTCAGTGCTGACACACAAAGTTTGGTAGCTCAGTTTTTCATCTGCCTGAGTTTCCACCACTTCCCTCCCATCGAAGCACTCCACAATAGGATGCTTTGGTATTACATAACTTGTGTGAATAGCGAGGTATTTCTGTGAAAATGCATTGTGGAATGAGTTGCACTGCATTGTATAGGACACATAATATGACATTCTCTGGAGGAAACAATTGTTTGCTCAATAATGTCTATTGCATTCAGCTCCTCAGTTTATGGTACATTCTTGAAAGGGCACAAGGGTGTGTTTCCCGGTAAAATAATTGTGTTTTAGCTTAGAATATCCTCTTTCACTAAACAAAAAAACCTACATAAACTGTATAAATGCAATCTCATCACTGTCATAACAGAAGTGGACTTTTTCCACTTAATTTATTTTGAGAAAATACATTTCCTGCTTATTTTCAAGATTGTTATTTTAAGATGTGGATGCCCACATATATTAGATTTCTCCTTGTCTGAATCACAGATACAACTTAGTATTGGGAAACCATAAATTGCATGAGCCATTTTTGTGAAAGAGTATCTGTGACACTCCACTCTTTAAAAGTTTTTTTTTAATTCTTTGCTTCAAGTCTTCTCTGGATTGACTTGCAAACAAAAATTTGCTTTTGTTTTATGGGACCAGACTTAACCTTACTTTTTTCTTCTAACAACAGGTGTCAGCAAAATGTCAAGATTTAAATGGCACCCAGTAGTAGTTTTGTGGTGCCCTCATAAGTTTGGTTATCTGGTCTCATTTTTTAAAAAAATGCTCAGAATATTAGAAGGTGTTCAATAACAGGCTTCTTAGTTGTGGCCTCTTTGTCAATAGCCTTGAAATTTTCCTTAGCATTAGCTTTGATCACTGTGTAATCATCTCCTATTTATGGGCCAGGTCAGCCAATAAATGAAAATAAATTGGAACTGGACTGTGGCCTTCTATCAAAAGGCAGAGTTGTGTTCAGAGTTTTAAGGATAGGGTGCACTACATGTAATCAAAAGAAGCTGACAGCAGGGGCAGAGTGGTTACTGTCCAGGTGCACCTTCCCAGGTTTAACACTTCTTTAAACAGGATTCTTGGGATCTTACCAAAGGGAGACAAGAGCAGCTGTGCTGGAGGCTCTTACAAAGGAACTTGTAAAACTTTCTTCCCTCTTAGCAATGTGTAAAGTGTTAAACACTTCTGCAGCACAAATGTCATGCTTGTTTTCTCAGCCTAAATAACAGAAATGCACAAACATGTGACAAGAAAATGTCTGAGTGTCTTTCCATATTTTTTTTAATATATTGTAAAGTCTCTGTCAAGCAACACCTATTTCCGAGTCAAAAACAGTCCTTAGGGTAACTTTGACACATACTTATGTATGTAACATCTGTGTAGAACTGAGTAAGGGTCAGATTTTTCCTTTTTCCTTTTTCCCTTCTTTTAATTCAGTTTTGTTATCCAAAATGGGTCCTAATTAAGTCTAGTTCTGAGTAACCTTGTGCACCCTTGCACCTTCTTCTGTATGATGCATTCAGGTAAGCTCTATTCAGCTTGTGGCTTCTGTCAGAAGTGTAAAGAAGGTAAAATCAGATATAAAAATATTTCCTCCTTAGTAAAGTAATGGCAGTCTAACAGGGTCTGCATGGAGCTTTTCTTTGGCAGGGTCAGATAGGCATCTTAAGAGTCTGACAGATGATCTCTGATTAACTGAGACAAAAAAAAATCAATATTTATGTTAAGTAAATGGTGGTTGGCAAGTAGATGGGAAAATATCCAAAGTTTAAAGTAATTGACCCATATAACACACAAATGAAAAAAAAAAACAAACAACTGTGAAAACTTTTTCAAGATCTCAGAATACGAGCACGGAGTTGCTCGCTGCAGGCCATACTGAGATACTCTTTCTGCTTATCCATCTCACATTTCCTGATGAACCACCCTACTGCTGTTTTGAATTTGTCAAATTCAAACCATGTGGGAGCCCTTACTCTGCGCTGAGCTGAGCCTCACATTAATGCAGTGCCTGTCACATAACAATACCTCTTTGAAATACTTTATTACATGACATCAGCTCAAGTACCTCCAACAAATAAATATACCTTTTCCAATGCTCCTCTCTCCCTAAGAATTGTCATAGAGGCTAATCTAGTCCAAATATGTATATATAATTTGTGTATTTTACATACACCTTTTTGATCTGTATTTTCTTATCCAGAACTGCCCTTCAGTTAAGACCCCTGATTTATAAAGATGGGTTCTGTTAAAATGTTAGTCGTATGTTTTACCATTAGGAAGACTACTCATTGTTACTTGTTAACTGTAAGAAGAGATAAAGTAGATGTTTATACATTTGTCATAAACAACCCTAGCACAAGGGTGAGGAATCCAAGGAAGAATGATGTAAGGGTAAAAAGAGCAAAATTTTTACTGCAGGTGTTTCAGTTTATGTATATAAGAATAAAAGCTGGAGAAAGCTAAAGAATAGCATTGCTGGAAGACTCAGCTCCCTTCTGATTATTATGGACACATGCCCTGAACAGAAGTATAACAAACTATTTAAAATCAAACAATTCAAAACCAGAGATGGAAAATGGTTTGTTGCTGAAGCTTCACTGGATGTGACCTTTGGCAAAGAGCACTCCAAGCATGCACACCACCAGATCTGAAAATAAATGATGGACAGAAAATTGGCAGGATGCTCCCTGAGGGCTAAATGGTGTAAAGTCATGTAGTTTGTGACTGCATGGACATTTGTCACTGCAATCCTGCATGAAGGACACACACTGTGCAAGCCCTTGTTAATGTGTAACATTGCTTTTCAGCTCTGATGGTGAGAGCTGAGTCTGATGTTTTCCTTTGTCTTCCCCGAATTCATTGTGGGAAGCTACCTGATACTTTATGAATTGCACAGTAGGGTCTGCTGTGAGATATTCAAGCACTTGATTATAGCACATGTCTGTACTTGACAGCTTCATTGACAAATTTGTTAAAACTCTTTTCTCTTTGTGCCCCCTCCAGGGTATTATGAACTGCATGTACCAGGGGAGGTCACCCGGGAAGGCCTGTGTGCTCCAGAGGAGCACCTCGTTTGCCAGCTCATTCATACCTCTCAGGATTTTTAAGATGAATTATTTATCAAAGAAGCTTCTGTCAGAAGTTCGGACAGCACATGTCTTCTTTAATTATTCCTGACTTTTTTCCTCCAGTGAAGCACATGGTGAGTTTCTTGAGGAAAGAGTAAATGTGCTTTGTCTTCAGGATACCACAGAACAGACTGAAGAAAAATGTCTCTCTATTTGCTTGTGTGCCAGCAGTGACTAAAGACTACGATGTCCTGATATCTGTGCCACAGATCCCTGCTCAGATATTCAGCTCACTACATATGGGAGACTCCAGCCAGCACCAGCAGGAGCTGAAATGTGCTGGACTGACAGTTCTGGATGCTGAAGGTCTTTTTGTCCCGTAATCTGCATTTTAATGGACTAGACAAGACACAGTCCAGTATCATCACAGTCTTGGTAATGAGGGGGGAGATGTGTTGAGAGGACACAAGAATTAATTACCCCAACACTGAGATCAGGCACTTGTGAGAGGGGAGAGTTCTAGAGGGAAGGCTTCACACTGCACCCCCATCTGTGGGCTGAACTTGCCACTTTGGAAATCAGCCTAAGTTTTTTCCTGTTCTTTTAATTTTCCAAAGAAGAATTCAGTGATCCTGGATTCTGCAGGGGAGTCAGTCAGCCTGCATTTACAAAGCAGCTGCATGCAGAAAGACCAGAACACAATAACTTCTTTTAAATCGAATTTATATTATTTATGACATGCTATGAACATTTGCATAAGTATTATCTTGTTTGCAGAGACATTTCTGTTAGGACCTTAACATGCATAATGCTCAAACACACATCTGAAGAAGCCCTGGCATCCAAAGGCTTCTGCAAACATCCTAAAACACCTTTGTGAGATCAACACTATGGATCATGCTCCTCTAACAGGTAAGGATTGCAACCTCTGCATAGGGAAAGGCATTTCCTGAGTTCTTGTTCCCCAAAGCAGCTGCTAATGCCTGTCACTGAGCAAGGCTGGTGATGTGGCCAGGTTGGATTCCTGCTCTGGTCCAGCAGGAGCTGCCGTGACTCGTTAGGCAGAGCACACTGATGAGGTTTTCCCATTAGCTCACGAGCAAATGTTCATTTCAGCCAATATTTTGTGAAAGACAATTGGTAAAATACCAGTAATTCCTGAATATAGGTATTAATTTACCAGAGTAAATCGTGCATTTTTCACTTAGGTTTAAATTGTGACTTTAGGTTTTCATGTAAGCTTATTCCTTTTCCAGAAATTGGAGCTATATAAATGCTTGATGTACAAAGAAAAGCAGGCTAAGAGATAAAGTTGGAAGGGAATGAGAGTAAGGGAAGGAAAACAGCTAAGCTAAGAGCGAATTATTTCCCCTTTCTCCATTTCTGAAATGAGCAATGAAGGGTTTGCCTACAAAGTTCCCTTTTGGAGCTGAGTTACCCACACAGCATCCACCTGCCCCAGGACTTTGTGCCATGATCCAGGCACTAAATTAGCCTCAGGTGGGCTGGCTGGGCCCAAGAAGTAGCAGGCAGACTTGGTTCCTTGTCTGTGAAAGAAAAAAACATTGAATTAGAGCAAGCAGGAGCTCCTTCTTCACCACCTGACAACAGGTAAGAAACTTTGTGCTTTGTGAAATTATATGGCTAAAACAAGTTACACTGATATTTCCAGTTTAGAGGGGAGTGTGTGTCTCCCTGGCTGGTGTTAGCTGAGGTCCTGCTCTGCTCACTCTGGTTTCTTTGGAGTGTTACACAATAAAGCAAAGGGAAAAGGAGCAAGTGCTGCCTATGTGATGTGCTTCTGGAGAGGATGGTCCTTGTGATGTAAAGGGTGAGCTCTGCAGGTACAGGAGTGACTCTGAGCCCTGCCAGAGGGGTTTGCTCTGGTCTGCTCTTCAGGGTTCTTTATGATGTGCTCTTCTGAGCACAGTGTGTATTGTGGTGTCAGGCAGCAGGCTGGGGTTTCCTCATTTGTGTGGTGCCTGTCTGGGGAGTATTATTCAGAGGGGCACCTTGAGCTACAGGTGAGGATATCTCATTTTTTGGGTGCTATGAAAATAAGTGTCTTTCCATGCTCTTAGTTTACCATGTTCGCTGGCTGTTGGCTTGTTTTGCTTCCTCAAGTGGTCATAAAAAGATAAAAAAAATTAGTTTGGGGAACAGAATTTTGGTCCCAACAAACTTCTGTCCTGGTGAATCCACCCCACCATTACCATACATGAGATAAACCTAATTTTAGCTGCTGTGAAGCTAGAAATCAGTTTGACTTGCAGCTGGCGGATGAGCTATTGATAAGGAGACTGTCCCAGCCATTTAAGCTGCCACCTTGTCAGGGATCTCATTATTTGTGCTGCAGAGAATGAGTGCTGGCTGCCCAGGGCTGAGGGGTTTCTCAGCCATCCCTTGGGAAGTTATCCACTCCTGCTGGTGACCAGGGCCCTCAGTGATGGGCTGTGGCTCCCTTTCCTCCTCTTTACATGGCACTGAATCTGCAGCACCCCAGTGGGTTTTTTTCTGGGTTTTTTTGGCAAAACTTAGGCTTTCATTTCTAACTATGAGCTGCTGTAAAGCTTAGGATTGTTTTCCCTTTTAGAGGTTTACTCTATATTTCTCCTCTCTTAAAGATACAAGTCGATTTTTTTCTTTGAATTCTTCCTCGTGTTGATTCTCTGCTTGCAACTAAGACCCTTTTAATCTGTAGCTCTTCTTCCATATAGGTTGTCTCTATATCAAACTATATACGCTTTTCTCTCAACCTTCTTCAGTATTTTTCTTTGTCACCTTTGTCATAGCCTTATTTACTTCCTCCTGTTTCAGGGCACTGTCATTATTTCTTTTCTTGGATAACTTAGAGAAAATTTGGAAACTATCAATACAGAATTGTTTGAATGTGGTTTTAAAAGTTTCCCTCTTGATCTGTATGACTGAAAAAGGAAACCCTCAGTTCTTTAAAGACTTTTTTTTTCCCAAAGTACTGGTGGAAAAGCTGTGGGGTCCTCTGCTTCTACTGAAACTAGCTGTAATGTGAGATGGGGGAAGAATCTACTTGAGTTATCCATTTTAATAGCAAATATCTGATCTTTCTTTTTCCCAAGGGTTTTGTGCCATTTCTGTACATCTCTGTTCTGCTTTTTTTATGATCTTTTGGTGTTTCATGTGCTGCCTTTTTTTTTTTTCATATTTTATTTCCATGCATAGAGTGTCTAAATTTGTTGTAAGTTGCACTGGAAAAGAACTCTGTTATCTATATCAATAGAGCTCTGCAACAAACCTTTCCTGCCAAACCATATTTACTGTACATACTGTATTTTTAAACAGCAAAATACTTATTTTGAGTAGAAAAAACAAACTCATTTTCTTAATTAACTTTTTTATGGAGGGTTTAATGCATGTTCATTATAGAAATTGCAGCTCTCCTCTGAAAAATTGACTGTAAAAAAAGTTCCTTGTGGGATTCCATATTTATTGTGCCTTAGTGATTTTCATATAAAATACATGCAGGTTGGGACTGAAAAGATGCTTTTGTTTTTCTACCTGGCAGCCTTGTGCATTCAAATGGGACTCTGGCTCAAGCTGGGTTTTTTGCCTCCCCATGCATCAGCACCAGCAGGACAAATTACAGCTTCTGTTTGCACCTGCCTTTTCAGTGTGCTTGTGCAGGTGTGACAAAATACAGCCTAGCAAACCTTGTTGTGTGAGGGGACTCAAATCTGGCTTGCCTGCTGTTGTGTTGGCCCTGTAAAACTAACAGGACTTGGGAAGGGGGGAAAATAATTTTTCTTTTTGGCACGGCCACAGGTAGGTTTACACTTGAGGAACCCGTCTGCTAGACAGGCAAACAAACAGTTGACATCTTCACACAGTCATACCCTGAAAAACAACTGTGCTGCTAGCCAGGAAAAGAAATCCTTTTGCATTGGGCAGCTGGTTGTGCTCTTAGCAGCTTCCATAGATACCTGCATCTGGGAGCCTGTAGGATGGAGTTTTTCCCTAATTCCCCAGCAAAAGGAAGTTCTTTCAGTTGTTTAATTTAAAGCTGTTTTACAGCCCAGGGCTGTTGGACAGCTTCTGTTTGGTAAGCATTCTGTGGATAGGTATGATCAGCACCCAGGTTCCTTCTGTGCTGCAGGGGAAAGAAATCCCTTACCTAAAAACTCTGGTGGGTTCCAGAGTGAAATGTGAGTTATTGAGGCAAACCACTCTGTGGTACCCAGGGCAGAAATTCACTCCCTGGAGGACAGCTCGTCCTCTTGTGTCTTTGAAGGTTTTGGTGAGTGGCCTTTGGGACACAGTTGGCTACCTTGTGGATTAAAGCTGATCCAAAATGGAGATGGGTCANACAACTCAACCAACCAAAAAACCCACAAAATAGCCTGCACATCAGTCATTTTCTGAAACTGTTTTACATCTGATTGCTCTAATTAATTTAAAAAAGGAAACATGTTACTTAGTTTTGTGAAGCTATAATAAAGCAAAGAAGGTGGCTATAAAGATATCTGCTCAAAATGCTTACACAAAGCACCCAACCCTTGTTATATAGAAATTTTTGGGGTGGTTATGATAATGTGACCTAAAATGCAGATAATGACAGAACCAGAGTAGAAAAAGCAGGTCTGCAGAAAAGTGGCACAACAGGAAGGGTGACAGAGGGTGGCATAGCGCTTAGTTCACTGGGAAAGGAAAGGATGGAGGAGGAAAAAGAGATCAAGTGTCTGTATTTCCTACTAGACTGTGACTCAGGGTGGGATTTAAGCCAAATGACCAGATTTAATCCTTCTAATCACTTTTTTATTCAGCGGTTCTTTTTTTCCTCTCCATGACTAGCACCATTTAAGAAAAGACTTAACAGGCCAATGTTCATCTTAATTATGCTCTTTCAGGTTTGTGCACACTCACAATGCCAAGTATTCAAGGCAATCCAAATTCTTCCTGCCTTTGGCAGGGGGAAATAGATGCCTGCTCCTAACACTTATATCCTATGTGCTGTATGTCACAGCCCCATTGAAGTAAGAGTGGAAATGTTCAAATGAGGTTATAGCTTCTGAATATTTTAGATGTTTAGAATAACAAACAGAGGAAGGTAAAGCAGAGTTCGGCTGCCGGTTGAAGACTACTAATACATGAATTCCTTATATTTGAGAGTTGCTGGTTCTTGGCATGGTGGGTGCACAACTGCAGTGAGTCCTAAACACACACACCTGTGGTATCTGCCTTCAGAATTGCACCAGGTGCCTCTTACAAAATTATTTTTGAATGAGCATCAATGCAAAGTGACAGCCACTGCTGTATTTGTTTGGTTTTAGGGTGTTCTAGGGACTTGGAGGTTTTTGTTGTAATACGGTTCCCAGGAATTGAAGCTGCTGTAAGGCCAGACACTGGCTCCTGTTATTTCTTTGTCTACATGACTGGAAGACCTTTCCTCTGTGGATTAATTAATTAAATTACTGGACAATGTAATTAAAATCACNTTCACATGTATGTTTACCAAAGTTTTGGTAGACCAAGTAAAGTTTTGGTTTCTGAGCTAGCACCAAGACACTGCTCCTCTGCAGCCACCAAGATCTTCAGTCATGTCACTCTGAAGCTGCTGCTTGCTGACATCTCTTCCTAAACCAGTGCATTCAGAGGCTGGACCAGGCACTGTAATGCTCAAGTGTCTGGAGATTTTTATTGGTTTTTTGTGCCATTTTGAAATCTGCTATCTGCAAAGTGAAATGGACAGGAGAAATCCACTTGTCACTGTTCATCTATTAAGAAATCTTGATGGTTATAAGAGCAGTTACATCTTCCTCCCCCATCTATTCCCTTGGAAATATCCAGCAGGGTGAAGAAAATTCCTTGAGTTCTTTCTAAATTAGATTTGCAAGATTTTTTTTCTGATTACATTGTAGATACACATAAATGGAAGAGGTGATCATTTTGTTGATTGGTTCACATGTGATTGCTGTATTTGAATTTGTTGTAGAATCCCAGTGTGTGGCCACAACTATTTTGTTTTATCCCTGTGATTTTTTTTCTCCCACATGCTTTTTTCTTCATTTTCTTCTTATAATATTGACACATGTTCCTCCTACCTGAGGTTGCAACACCCTTATAGTCCATCTTGTCACAACATCACTTTCAGTGAAAAAGCTCTGCATGTTGTTTTAATCAAAGAGATTGCATTTTATTCTTTTGAATGGTAAAATTGTAAGTAGAAAGACCAACATAAAAACCCTGAGAATTAATTAGTTGCAAATGGGCTTCTTGGCACATAAGGAAAGGCTTTCATTTTGCTGTTAATATAAGGAAAATATTATTAGAATTCATCGGGGGAAAAACCAAACTTGTATAGTTGATTTGAACTGTATTGAGCATGAATAGCAGTTTCACACTTCCGTGGAAGATGCTTACCTGGAATTTAAAATACGTGCCCCTTAACAAATGGCTCCTGATTCTTTTTCTGCAGTGTCTTTCGAAGCAAATTGTCATGTAGCCCAGGGTGAATGGGTTTGCTCCTCGGTTTTGTACCCAAACAGCAGTACTGGGTGGGTATCCACTGAAGTGTTAAAGTATCTCTCGGTGTCCACGTCCTCTAGCTTTCTCAGTTGCCAGAAATAATGGCAAAAACAAAATAAAAAAGGAGAGACAGAAACCAGAGGAAGAGTTCTCCACATGAGGACCACCCCTGCATACAGCAGTGAGCCGAGGGCCCTGTGCCAGAGCTGTTTAAGAGCTGAGATACACGTCCTACAAGAGATGTCAAATTTAGAAATCCCTGGGCTTCACACATTTTATGGGCAGCACATTCCTCAGAGCCCTATGGATTTATTATCCTCGTTGCCCCTTTCTTTCCTTGAAACAGGGAGAAGGGAAAGACAAGCTCTTTGCCTTTGTCCTCACCCTCCAAGTTTTTTGCAAGAGACCTGATGTGTTTGTAAGGGCAAGACCCCATCATGACTTAATGCTGGCAATGAGACAACATTATCAGAAGCCTTTTTGGGGCTATTAACTGAGACTGTGTGTTCTGCCATCCAGGGAGTAGATTAATTCCCAGGCAGTGGTCTTGTTTCCTTCTTTCATGGTGTGAAAGTAGTGCTTTGGTGGGTTAATTATCTGTATGTAGCAATGAACAAAGGTCAGGGATGTGTGCTGATATTCTGAATGAAAGAGAATTTTCTGAGTAATTGCTGCAAAAAGTCAGTAGTTAAGAAAACAAGCTGGACTTGAGGCTTGTGAAGACCATAATCACTCCTCTTCTGCCTTCTGAGATGCTGCTTGTGTAAAGGTCATTAAAAACAAAGAAGGTTTGTGTTAATAATCACAGTCTTCCTGATGTCAGGAGATATGAAAATACCATGAAGAACATTGTCTCTCCATTCCTGCTGTTTGAGTTGTAGTTGTTTGTGGTGGCTACGAGTGAGCAGATCTCAGGAAATTAATGAGCTGCTGCCTTGTTAAGCATGGTAGAATTTAATGGAAATGTGTTCTTAATTTTTGGGACTCTGTTTTTTACTTCCTCTCTCATACTTGCTAAGTATTTGTTAAGTTGCTAGTCATGCATCAAAGAAGGAGAGGGAGATGTCTGACGAGGGATGCAGGTCTGGCATCTCCATGTTTGTAATGGGAATTGTTTTCCACGCCGGTATCCTGTTGCAATGTGTTTGCTACTTAGAAAAAATAATATGCAGCATTTTGTTTTGGCATGCTTTTTCACATTGTTGTGCACAAACCTACATGTCAGACTAGAGAGACTGGAATCTTCAGAGAATTGGCCTGTTCATTACCAATTAAAACCAGAAATTACAGAGCCTTTGCTCTGGTTTAAGGTGGCATCTCTGAGAAGTGATTCTGAAGACACTGTCTTAAACAGCTCAATCTTTTGATGAAAACTTGAAGACTGAAAGCACTATGTTAATTAGTGGAGCAGTAAATCAATAAACGTATCATGGGTGCTTCATCCACTGTCCAAATAAATGAGCTCAGTATTTTATGTCTGCATTTCCTTCTTTACCCTTCACCCCACTGAGATAAAGAATTTAAGATCTTCACTGCACTCACAGCTGTATGAAGGACAAATTAGAAACTGCTACTTTCTGTGAATACAACAGACTGATGTATTAGAGAATTTCTTTCTGAAAATTACTTTCATTGGAACAGCCAGATAAAGTAATCTATTTTAGATCCATCTTTGCAAATAGTTCCTGTTGAAAAGGCTGACTGCTAAGACTGTTTGGCTCTCTGAACGAATCTTGCTTTTGAAAAGTGTTTAAAGATTTAAGCTTAGCCCTAGACACCAATTTCCAAAAGCTTTTGGACTTCAAACAATGAGCTTAACTAGCTTCTAGAATAACATGAAAGCTAGCAAAATGTCTAGAACATCTACTGAAAAAGCCTCTAATATCTCTAAGTGCCCAGTTTATCTCTGGATTTAACGTTAAAACTGATGGAATTTTTAAACAGGGAAAAAGTTCTCCTAAAATATAATCATAAGCTGCTCTAAAACACTGTTCTGAACCAACTGGGACAGATACAGTTTCTAACATACCTATTTTGCAGTAAGATATGCTGCTAGAGGGGATGATTTACCGTTCCTGTCAAAACGAGCTGCAGTTCCTGTTGCAAAATTGTTAGAGGCTGAGTCTAAGGGGATTAGCAGATTTTAAGTTTAAGCTTTTTAGTGTGTCATTTGGTTAATTTATGGTACCTCTTCTAGTGGCTGTGGAAATGGTCTGCTTTCTAATATGGTACCATGGATAGTTTTATAGAGAACTTTAATTGCCTTACAGTTAGGCACTACATTTTTAACCCTCTTCTAACCCCCTTCTTTGCTCATTCCTTTCCAGAAGGGAGGATTCCTGCTGTTTGACTCCAATTTATATGCTTTATCCTTACTATTTCTGCATTGTAGCACACCCATGGTTTAGATGTGGGGATGGGAATAAGAAGGTTTGTCAGAGTGATTGCAAATGTCTTCCTTAAATGTTTCCAGTTCCAAAATGATAAGGAGGCCATAGAGGATTTGCCAAGATATGGCCACATCAAAGCAGTCGTTACATTTCTGCACCATTTTAATTTGCATTAAAAGGGAAAGAAACAAGTTTGTCATCATTTACCACCACAGCTCTTCAGTCAAATTCATTCTGCTGTGATGATTGTTTAATCTAAGATGTGATTTAAGTGTTTTTTCATCTTCTGAGTAGACCTTTTGAGTTAGTTATTACGTAACCTGGCACAAGACCCTGGGGGATATCAGAATCCTGACCTGCCTTCCTTTTGCTGTATTTTCTCCAAGTAAGCTCTTTGGGTGCTCAGCACTTCCCATGGGGCATTCTGGGACTTTTCAGGTAGTTTTTTGATGGTGTCTATTCTGTTGTCAGCTCTGCATAGGTCACTGTAAAGAAAATGGAGCCCTTCTGGGCAGGGCTGTTGCCTTTTACCACCCTCTTGACCCTCCCAGTCACAATAAACCCCTGGGTTATTGTTCATTTCTGGAGAAGTGGTGTTTTGAGGTGTTAATTAATATTTTACATGCTTGTCCTATGCTTCTCAGGCCCACCCTACCTAGTCCCTTTCTGGGATTATAAATGATGATGTTCTAAATCCCAGTTTTCCTAGGGAAGTTCAACTTACAACACCAAGCTGGCATGAAATTACCCGTGTGTCTCCTTATCACAGAAGGTTGTTGGTGAAATTAATTTCCTTCTCATAGTCTCCAATTAAAATACAGTTTATCATTATGTACTTTATTGCGACTCACATGAAAAGACTTTAATGGATTATTTTTCAGCAGGTGGAAATGCTATTTGTAAGGCTTTGGGTGATTTCATGTGGCACTGCTTATACATATGGGAAGAG
The DNA here is from genome assembly GCA_013397075.1 of Rhabdornis inornatus. Lineage (NCBI taxonomy): Eukaryota > Metazoa > Chordata > Aves > Passeriformes > Rhabdornithidae > Rhabdornis > Rhabdornis inornatus. The sequence goes on along the minus strand of VWZS01000321.1, from coordinate 1,841,089 downwards.
AAAGAAAATTCTTGATCAATTGATGGATTATTTCTAAATTGGCTTTGTCCTTAATGTTACAGTTGCTAATAATGATTTATAATGCTTGACCATTTTCTCCTCCTTTAGGAACAGTTTTTAAAAATTGCTGTGTTTGAATGTTCTGTTCCAAAAAATACTGGGTTTGGGATTTTTTTCAGCACTTTTATTGTCTCGTTCTGTTCTACACATAGATACAATGTCATGCTATGAAGGATAACCTTGAGAGCTGCAGTGTCACTGGTGACCATTAATGTATTTGTGAAACCTAAGGAAAGCTCAGTGTAATTATTAGCTATCAGGGAATATTACTCTGGTACTAATAACTATTTCAGAAGTAATAAAGTTTCAAAGGATAATAGAGGCTGTTTTGTATTGGGATTTTTAATCTGCTGAAGCAACTATCAAGTGTGCCCTTCATAAGCACCTGAATGCATGTTTGAATCCATTCTTTCAAGAAACAGCTAAATAACTCCTTATTTTTGAGGATATTCTCAAGTGTTACAGGTGTCAAATACTTAAGTTTTGAAGTATTTTAATGCTAGTTTGACAGATGTGCTTGGTAATCCCAAATCAATTTTGGTCAGATTAGAATGATTTGACATGTTTAGCGGTTGATGGCGGGGGTGGGACCATTTTGCTTCAGTTGTTCTGCCCAGCTATTCTAATTAATCTCCACTTAATTTAAAGAAATTACTTACAGTATCCGATAATGAGTTAATTTGTAATTCAATTAGCAGCGCCATTTGCAAGCCTTTAATGTGAGCAAAAACACCTGCTGAACTGCTCAGCCTGAGTGACACCTGGGAGGGGGTGAGAAGGATCTCCCTGCCCTGGCATGCCAGGGAGGGCAAGGGCAGGTCACACCAATGGCCACAAAGATGGACTGGCACCACCTGCCTCAAATACAGTGAATTTGTACTCCTTGTAAGGAGCTGTCAAGTGGTATGGCCAGAAGGGCTTTTTTTCTTGCAATGTTGTGTATTTGGGTGCTGGTGTAGATTGGCAGAATCATATGGTTTAGGACATGCCACTCCTTGTGGGTTGTTTTGACCCAGCTGCTGGCAAGGAAGTGCTCTCACTCTCCTGCAGTGCTGAAATATCATATTGCTTCTCCACAGCCCTATTTCCAACACCACAACTGCTGTGGAGATTTCTGGCGGCCATTTAGCAAAGACAATAGGTCAATGTTTATTATATATATATATATATATATTTTTTTTTTTTTTCCTCCACTGAAAATGGAAGGGTGCACCACAAAGGTTTTGTGTGCACCACAAAACCTTCCTCTGAAGGTTTGGGGACGCTGGGAAAAAATTAAACCGGTGAATTTATTGAATAGATATTCTGAGCTGTAATCTTGGCTAGACTGCATTTTTTTATCTTAAACAGAAATGAGAGGTTTGGGTTTGAGACGTTTATAATGAAAATACTGACAAACAGCTCCATTTTAAAACAACAAAACCCCCCAAGATACAACCCACTCCCAGACAACTCAACCAACCAAAAAACCCACAAAATAGCCTGCACATCAGTCATTTTCTGAAACTGTTTTACATCTGATTGCTCTAATTAATTTAAAAAAGGAAACATGTTACTTAGTTTTGTGAAGCTATAATAAAGCAAAGAAGGTGGCTATAAAGATATCTGCTCAAAATGCTTACACAAAGCACCCAACCCTTGTTATATAGAAATTTTTGGGGTGGTTATGATAATGTGACCTAAAATGCAGATAATGACAGAACCAGAGTAGAAAAAGCAGGTCTGCAGAAAAGTGGCACAACAGGAAGGGTGACAGAGGGTGGCATAGCGCTTAGTTCACTGGGAAAGGAAAGGATGGAGGAGGAAAAAGAGATCAAGTGTCTGTATTTCCTACTAGACTGTGACTCAGGGTGGGATTTAAGCCAAATGACCAGATTTAATCCTTCTAATCACTTTTTTATTCAGCGGTTCTTTTTTTCCTCTCCATGACTAGCACCATTTAAGAAAAGACTTAACAGGCCAATGTTCATCTTAATTATGCTCTTTCAGGTTTGTGCACACTCACAATGCCAAGTATTCAAGGCAATCCAAATTCTTCCTGCCTTTGGCAGGGGGAAATAGATGCCTGCTCCTAACACTTATATCCTATGTGCTGTATGTCACAGCCCCATTGAAGTAAGAGTGGAAATGTTCAAATGAGGTTATAGCTTCTGAATATTTTAGATGTTTAGAATAACAAACAGAGGAAGGTAAAGCAGAGTTCGGCTGCCGGTTGAAGACTACTAATACATGAATTCCTTATATTTGAGAGTTGCTGGTTCTTGGCATGGTGGGTGCACAACTGCAGTGAGTCCTAAACACACACACCTGTGGTATCTGCCTTCAGAATTGCACCAGGTGCCTCTTACAAAATTATTTTTGAATGAGCATCAATGCAAAGTGACAGCCACTGCTGTATTTGTTTGGTTTTAGGGTGTTCTAGGGACTTGGAGGTTTTTGTTGTAATACGGTTCCCAGGAATTGAAGCTGCTGTAAGGCCAGACACTGGCTCCTGTTATTTCTTTGTCTACATGACTGGAAGACCTTTCCTCTGTGGATTAATTAATTAAATTACTGGACAATGTAATTAAAATAACACAGTCTTTTTTCTTTTTTTTTTTTTGGTCACTGACTTTTATGACTTACTGTTATTTCCATATTCCTGAAATATGGGTTCCTAAATTGTAATGCAATATTTAGAAATACATTTCCCTTGGTGTGCAACTCAAGACATTAGTCCCACTAATTTAATGTCAGCTAACAGCTCCTCTTGAACAACTTAGCTCTGATCCTTAAACACTCTCTAACTCATTTCATAGTTCCAGTCAGGGTTTTATTTTTCCATGTGGTTGTGTTGCACATATTCTTGGATTATTGCCAGTTTATCACTGTACTGTCACCAATTTACCAACTCACTTTTTCATCTTACTGCTGGAATAATCTTTGTGCCCTCAGCACTTTCACAAGCATTTCCAGCTGTATGTGCCTCGTTATTGAACTCCATCAAACCTGATCCCTTCAGGACTCCACTGACTCAATTCTGGTTTGCTGATGGTGCCTATATCTGGTAGAAGCTGTACAACAGTTAAGTCTGTAAATTTAGAAGGGAATTGTGTAGTTCATTAACATGTCCATTATAAAGATCTTTAATTATGTTGTGAACATCTGAGTTGAGATAATCCCATGGTAAAAGGCTAGCTTCTATCATTATTTTTGCCCTTATCGGTCAGGTCTTTGGCCTGCACTTGAAAAGCACGGGGAGATTTTTCTCAAACTCCAATGCACTTGTTATCAAATACTTTGATAATCCCATACTAACTTTGAAGTTATTTTGTCTTGGGTTTATGTGAGACAATTACTTCCACAGGATCGTGGGATAATTCAGGTTCAAAGGGACCCCTACTCTAACCTCCTCAAAGCAGTGTTAGATGTGAGACAAGGCTGCTCAGGGCATTAACCAGGCAGACCTTGAAAACTTTCAAGTGTGGAAACTGCACAGACTGTCTGGGTCCCCCTTTCTCTGTCTTCATGGCAAAAAGACTTCTCTTATCCCTTTTACTCTCACACAGTTTTTATTAACATCTGCAGCATTTGAAGTTAAGGGAATTTTTTCATAGTCTTTATTAAGCTGGCCTAGGTTACTACTTTAAAAATGTTAGTAAGTGATGAGACATCACATAGTTATTAAATCAATGCAAATCTGAACTGGAAGGATTTTGTACAACCTTTCTTCTTTGACAAAGAAGAGAGTTTTGTTGCAAAAATTTTTTCTATTTTAAACTAAAGAACTGTGATGTTTTCCGGACAAACGAAATGTTTTAATACATTTTTCTGTAACAAGATAATATTCCATATCTTCAGGACAGACATCTGAGTGGCTGAAGGGTGCTGCTGATGGCAGTTGTCACTGTGCAGTGAGTAGATGCTCCAAGTCTAGTTATCACAGAAAGCGTGCTGGGTTAGACAGCATCAGTTTGTGCTTCAGCTGGCAGAAAAGCTGTGCTGTCCCTGGGGAGCCTGATCCAAGGCAGAAGGAAAGCTTTTCCAGAGCTGAGCTCTTTCTGTAGAGGAAATGACATCTGCTTGCATTGTTTTATACCTGTTTTGAGAGTCTCTGCTGAATAGTCGTCTGCACTGGCGTCCGAGGCTGCCAGCCCAACGTACCTCACAAGCACTGCAATTTCCCTGTAATCCCTCCCATGGGAATTGAGGCACACTCTGAGTGAATTACTGAGAAGAAGGATGGGAATTGTGTTGTTCTAGTGGAAGCACTTTAGGAGCAGATACCAAGCGTGGGGAATGACTACTGCACTGATCATAACACAGTGTTCTAAAGTGCTGTCCCTTTGTCTCCCAGAGCAGGCTTAAGGGAGTGCTTTGGTTTATTAAATGTCATTTATCCCTCAGCTCTTTTAGTTCTTCTCAATCTCCTCTTCCTTCTAGTGCTAAGGAAAACACAAGTCCACACTGGACAATACTTGGTAGGTCGTTTACTCAGTAAAAGTCCAGTAACATCACTAAGAGACGGGGAGCCAAATTCCAAATAGCAGATAACTGTTCATAATGATGGACTTCAAACTACTCAAGCTTCAAATTGCAATTACTATTTATAGCAACTTTAAAATACCAGTGTCCACATTTAAAACACCAGCCCAGCTGCAGGGTAGACGTGAGGCATTTCAGTGTGGGCCTTTGTTAGGGTATATGAAGTTGTAAGGGTGGCTGAAATGGATCCATAGGTTTGCTAGCCTGAACACTTTTAAAGTCTTAGTGTAAAGCCCAAAGTCTTTATTTTAAATGTGTGATTCCCAGTGCTGTTGCTGCACTAGGTTAGGTGAAATGTCCATCCGACTTGCTCTTATTTCAAACTGTGGCCATTTGAGGCTACTTAAGGAAAGAGTATTAAAAAAGGTGTGAAGCAAAGAATGATATTTTTCCTAGTACACCTCCAGTTTAAAGACTCCCCGGGGCAGTATGCATTAGCAAGTGTTCTGGAAGGTGTCAAGATGGAACACTGATGTGCCTAGGCTCATTTGGGTCACTAGTTAGATAAATATGGTGTTAAAATTGAACTAGTGTTTTTCATCTCTTCTACCCTAATAATTGCTTTCAAATTTTATCTGATAAATTGCATTCAATCTAGGAAATTCAGCCTGATAGTCAAACTGTAAAAATCTCAAGAATGAGAATGTTCAGCTAAGTGGCACACATAACTTAAACCCAGTCCTTTCCCAATAGTACACATTAATCATTATTTAAGTATTTAAATGCAGTCTTAGTTTGAAATAGCTGCAAAAAAATGCAGCTTGTCTTTGGAAGACTCATCCAGTTGTTCTTTTCTATTGTTTCCATCACTATAGGGCAGAGTTAAGGCTGTTTGGATGGCCTCAACTGTAATTATGCTATTGCAAGCAATTTATGAAATGTTTACATGCATATAATACATTGTAGATTAACTTCATTAACCCTAATGTGCTTTGGATTGGGTCCAACATTGATGTGTTGCTGAATTTGTAAAATGCTTTGGGATACTTCAGATAAAAGGCACTGTGATAAAGTGGGAGTTAGTAATTACCATAAGCATGAGGAAGTGGTTATATTTGACTCTAGCCATTGACCCACAACTCTTGGAAAGAAATTGAAAACTAAATGATAGAGACTGCAGAGTAGCATCCCATCAGAAAATCTATGCAATTTCCTAGTGTCTAATCTAACTACCCAGTTCTGAAGGCAGAGGGAGAGACATTTTCATCTGGTTACATTTAAACAGAGTGCCGAGTATTTCTTTTCCCAACCTGCTCTTTTGCTGAGCTGCAGGCTGGCCTGCAGCCTCCAAAGCATCATCATGGCCAGCTGCACTGTTCTAAAGACAATTCTGTTCTGCAGGGTCCTCCTTCCTCTCAGCTGCTGTGACCATCCCTTCCCCTATTGCCTTGGCACAACGATGCGCATGGTGCACACTCTGTGTGATCAATCACCTTCTGGTGATCTGCTATTGGTGTTTACCTTCATGGAATTGCTCAGCTGAGTGCTGGCAAGACTGCAGACTGGCATGGTCAGGTACCCAGCAGAACAGGAATCTGCCAGGCTCCACATCTCATGAAATCTGGGTATCATCCATTTGGCTACCAGCACTTGGTTAGCAAGAGACAGGAGAATCTGTCTGAGAATTTACAGCACAATGTGTCTCACTGAAGCCAGGTTAGGAGGAATGCAGTGGTTTTGCTGTGTGTGTGCTTGTTACAACTGAGGGGACACCTCATCCCATTTTCCTCACAAGGGAAGAGGAGGGGCAGGCACTGAGCTCTTGTCTGTGGTGACCAGTGATAGGACTCGAGGGAATGGCCTGGAGCTGTGTCAGGAAGGTTTAGGTTGGATATTAGGCAGAGGTTCTTCACCCAGAGGGTGGTTGGGCACTGGAACAGGCTCCCTTGGGAAGTGCTCAGAGTCCCAACTCTGCCAGAGCTCACAGAGCATTTGAACAACATTCTTGGGCAAGTGATGGATTTTTGGAGCTGTTCTGTGTAGAACAAGGAGCTAGGCTTTGATCCTAGTTGTGTCCAAACCCAGGATACTCTGTGATGCCTATGTAAGAAGGATAAGCACATTCCTTCTGAGATAAGGAAGGAAGAGAAAACTTGCCTGGCTAGTTTGTACAGTCAGCAACTACTAAGTACATCTTGTCCTTTTCTTGGGATTTATATTGGGGGGTTTGAGTCATCTTTTTTTTGCTTTTTGAACAGAAGATTGTTCAACTCCTGTATGAGTAAATGGAAAATTCTACTGGAGGTGATCCGCATGCTAACTGTCAATCACTGAATATCATGATAGCATAACCAAGAGCACTCTGGACTCCATGTAGGAGAAACATGGAAACGCTTAGAGAGATTTGTATTAAATAAATACATGACTTTAAAATAATCATTGACTCTTCTGTTGACAATGGGTAATGATGAAATGAACTTGAGGAAGAGGGTATGACCTCCAGAGGCTTGAAGGGGGTTGTGCAATTTCAGGTGTAAAGTAAAACATGCTACTGAAATCAGTTCTATCTCTGCAAATTCTGAAAATAAAGTCCTGGGGAGAGGTTTAGTTTTCATCCCTCTTGAAAGAATCACGCTGCCATGTCTCAGGAACATGCATTCATCTTATGTGAATCTTTCATTTCATTCATTGATCTTATGTGTGTTATCTGTGTATCCTGCTGAGGGGTGCCCCTCTTCTGCCAAGTGGTGGTGGGTATCCTGTAGATTGTAGTTCATCTGTAGTGCTGTGCAGAGGACTTGAAGGCACCACAGACAAAAGGGCTGAACTTCCTCTCCATTTTCTGGTATTTGATGACTTACCCATCGTATCAGAAGTATTATTTATTGTATTTCATATATTACATGGTAAATATTTGTCATGGTGAGTAATCTGCATGTACATCATAGAAAAGGTCACAACAAATGTATGATTTGACAACAGAGTTATAAACCATCTCTTTCTTCTGATGCCAGTTTTTGTGTACAAAAGCTTCTTCTCACTGCTGCAGAGAGCAGAGTGGAAGTCCCAAAAATGCAAATATCCTTAGTTAGAAGATGGATGTCAGAACCATCCCCATCATTTACAGGGCAGCATTGTCTCTGGACAGAAAACGTCCTTGATGTATTTAAAAACAAAATAAAAAACTCCTGGCAGCGAGGAGTTCAAACCCTCCTCTCCCAATGAGAAGGAAGTTAACTGTGCTGTGTGGCACTGGATATAATCTGCTTACAAAGAGGGCATATTTTTTGCCAGTAAAGCAATTTATTTAGAAAAACAGACATATCAATCTAAGGTAATTACAAATTGCAACAGGAAAATTAAAGTAAGTACCTCAGAGGCACTTGTTGTGGAAGGAATTTTCAAATAGAAACGCACTGGGTAGAAAAATACAATATGTATTGTTTCTGTCCACAGTGTAGATTAGTTGCTGCATTAAGATGCAGTAATGTACACTTATGCACTCCTGCTAATCATATCCAGAGCACTTCTGAAGTAAATAGACTCGCTGTGTTCCAGCTAGTCCTGTTGTACAAAGCACAGCGCTAATCAAGCAAGTTATCTGTGCAATTAGGGAATAGAAATCACTGGGGACATCATGTATTATGATCTGTCTGCTCTATTTTTAAGATCCTGAAATGAAAACAGATAATAAATTGTGTTAGTGGTAAATTTTTATTATTCTATCTTGAAATTAGTGTTAGACAGGCACCCAAATGGCACATATTGTCAGAAATTGCTGCCTTCTTTCATCCCTTCCCCCTCCCACTCCCCATGCATGACATGTTGTTGAAGCACCTAACTCTCCTTCCTTGCCAGAAAGGCAAGAATGGGGCTACTGTTAGGTCCTGAGCTGTCCTAGAGGCAGATGCTTTTCTCTGCCTTGCAGCACAGGGAAAGGAGGAACAGGGGAGAAATCAGAGGCAGTCAGGGAAGCAAGTGCTCTCATCTGTGCAAAACACCCTGAAATGCCCCTTCTGACAGAGAGCATCTCTGAGTCTGGGGGAAGGAGGGTGGCCTTGGGCTGGGCAGCAGGAACCAAGAACTTGCTCTTTTTGTTTGACTAATTACCATCAGGAGATCTCTGGCAGCCTGAGTCTTGTCATTCCTTTTGCAGCTCCAGAACTGCTGTAGAATAAAGATTGTGAGAGTGGAGGCCACCAGTCCAAACCGAGCACACCTTGGCTTGGCTGGCAAGTTTGCCTGAACCATTCATATTTTGGCTAGGATATAGGCTTGAATTCCTGAGATTACTTCTCTGTTGCCATTTATAGCCTCAGAAAACTGCTGTTATAGAACCACATCTGAGGTATGTCATTTGGGAGGATGCAGTACCACACTGGTTCTGGAAATCAGTAACCAAACATGATCCATGCATGTAGGAACAGAGGAGATGTGGCCTGAACCATGAAGAAAACTCACATAGTTAATAGCTTTTCAAGCAGAATTTACTTAATGGAGAAATTTAATCAAATATCCTTAGTCCTTCAGACAAGTGTCTGCAAAGCTGTGATGGAAAGGTAGCAAACAAGATAGGAAGTGCCTTACCAAAGTCTTAGAGGAAGATAAATGTGCAAGCAGAGAAGGATCTGGCCCACAATATTAGTAAATTCAGGTTTTCTTTATCATAACATACCACTTGTTTCCCATAAAATAATGTAAGATTCTATCAAATGAAAGGTGACCACTAGTAGTTTCTAATGCAAATGTTGGTATGAGGATGCAGAATGTACAGAGTGAACTGTTCCATCCCTCTGGGGAGGGGGGGAAATTTCTACATATGAATAGTTTTGAAGACTGGATACATCCCACTTGTTTTTATGGGTTGTAAAATAACCTCTGAATATTTGAAGGCACTTTATTTTCTCTGAATTAGTTGCTTATCTCCAAGTGATACAAGCAAAGTACATGTGAGGTCTTTCTGGGGGATTGGTGCCAGTGTGCCATAAATAGAGCTCTCAAACAGCCAGGCCTAGCAGCTCTGAATAAAGGCCAATTGTTAGAGGGTGCAGAGGTGGATGTGGACAGCAGGAATTTATCCCCAGTTAGCTCAGAAAGAAAGCCCTCCTTGCACATGTGTATTGAGCAGAGCATCCCAGGGGTGCCTGCTGTCAGGTAATCTATTGATTGCTGCAGGAAGGAGAAGCTCTCAGTCAAAATATGGCTCTCTTGCAGCAAGATGTGCAGCAGCTGGAGCTGACCACATCTATGAACTGCCAAAAAAGTACTTGGCATGTTTGATCATCCCCCTCCACTCTTTCCTCATATCCCTCAATGTATGGGTATTCAGATCTTTGTTTTTCAGGGTGTTCGAATAAAGTGGGTTTGTTTTTTTTTTACAGACTTTCAGTAGCAGATAAATCAGTAGTTGTAGTCCTGAGGGGAAAGGGGGTGACACTGCCAGCCAGCCACGGGGTTTAAGCCACAGCCACACTGTGGAAATCATCTGTTGAGAAAGGTAAAACACATTCAGGCCGCAGAGAAAGGGAAAATTGAGCAAAGAAACTAAACTGAGCGAAGTGAGTGGAAACCAAAAAAGGAGTAAGAGCTGCAGATGTTGGGCAGACTGAGCAAGAAAAACCATGCTGTCTGTTCAGTGCTTCTTTCTCTCCATATTTCTCGTGTCTGCTGATCTTTGGAATTTTATAGGAGGTTTGCATTCATTTTCTTACAAGGCTATTTTCAAAATGAAAATCCTGGGATTTGTTAAAGAAAATAAATTTATTACTGCATTTTCAATATTGCAGTGGTTTTGCTATTGGGGTGCTATAATTCATAACTAGCAGCTTTTCTTGGCATCTCTTCGTTTTTTGATGTTAACTAGATGGAAAATTCAAACTGCAAATATTAATCTGAATTACAGATGTTTTGAAAAGAAAAGAGACTTGTACTTTCTACCTACAGACCTTATAGGAGGAATATCTTGTTTTGGAGGGAGGGAAATTAAAAAAAAAACAAAAACAACAAAACCAAAGCAAAAGCAAACATACCAAAGCCAACAGAACCCCCAAAAATTGAACCCACACCCTCCAGAGGGTTTAAGGAAGGTGTACCCTGAGGGCCTGGCTCAGTGAAGTGCTGCAGCTGCTTGGTTTCCAGGAGCAGTGCCTCTTTCAGTATCAATAACTGAGCACTTAGAGCACTGATCAAGCAACTGGCTCTTTCAGGACAAGATTAGCTTCAGCTGATTATATCTATAGCAGCTTCTGTCTCCTTCAGACCTTTCTCCACTCCCTTCAACAGAAAACAAAAAGAATGTGTTTCTACAAGCCTGTGGAAAATGGATTTGGGCTTCTCTGGAAATGTTACCCAGCTGTTTATATAAGACCTGCTGGCAGATGGGATCATCAACAGTGTCTTTGTGTATGCTGTTCTAGTCATCAGTGTCAGAAGGTCATGCTCTTTCCTCTTAATTAGAAAAGGGGAGGAGTTTTTAATAATTTAATTTAAAAAAAATCTACTTTATGAAATATCTACCATTCAGTGGTGCTTAGTTATACAATGCAGCACACCCCTATAAAACTCAGTGCCAAAGCAAAAAAGGGGATGACAAAATCCTTTCAGTCCAGAAGCACAGCTGGGGTGCAGCCCTGGTGCCCTGCAGAGAATTGGAGCTCTCTGGAATACTCACTTGAATTGTCACATAGTCCCAAATATGTGCCTTGGATGTGGGCCTCAACCTCCATTTGGTGGGATAAGCTTGGTAATTTGGGGTGAGAACATGGTGCTGTCTGAGTGCTTGTCTGAACAGCATCTGCTCTGTCAAGGGGTTTGAGTAAAATCTGGCTGGGTTTTGGTGACTCCAGTGCTTCAGTACTCTGTCACAACAACATCAGGGCACATCCAGGTCCCCTGGGTCCTATTTTTGTTAGTAGAATAACTTCTCTTCACCTTTAATCTTCTTCCCACATCCTCTTCCTCCAGTTACCAGGCGAAAAGCCAAGACCATTGCAAAGCTAATGAAACATCCTTTTCCATGCTGGGCCCTCACTGGTGTGTCTGTAGGTTGTGGTTTAATGGGCAGGGTGACAGAGGACAGAGGCCAGGGGCAGGGTTCAGTATCCAAGTTTTCCCCAGGATCACTATCAATGTACTGACAGGTAAAAACATTTTTTTTTTTTAGTAGCTGACAGCAACCTATTTTTGCCCAAAAAAATGTCAGTTCAGGCGATGAAGTCAGACAAAGAAAATGAAAGTTTGCAGGTGCCATGGCTAAATTAGTGCATTCCTTTCCACCTGAATCCAAGCAATGTGGATCCCCATGCTCAAAAGCATGAAATATAATTGTGGCTAATGCTCACACAACACCTTGGATGGTGAAGGACAGCAATTTTTAGGTTTTGAGACACTTGAAGATGTGACTTTTGTCCCTGTAGTTGCTGAAGTTGTCTGTCTCATTTCTTGGATTCTCCCTGTACAACGTTTCTGAACAGGCATCAGAGGATTTGCAAGGCAATGCAAAATGACATTGGAGATACCAGTCCCAAACAAAGACAGGTGAATGTATGATAGATACCAAAAGGTCAAATTCTGCACTGACATTTACCAAGACGTCTCTATAGGTCTTGATATTTTTTTCTGTTATCCCCATGCTTACATTTTATATTCATGTTGTCTAGATTCTACAATTCTCACCTCCAAGCACACCTCTTATTTTAACCATTTCTTTATACCCGTTCCCCTCTATGTGTGCCCATATCTTGAAATAATTGCTACATTTATATGAAGTTATTTTACTTGTTTTACTTAAAGGCAAACCATAGAAGCAGAAGTGGGTAGTCTCATAAGTCTCAAGTTATGGCCCTTTGTGGATACCATGAAGTTAAAAAGCTTTCCACCATTTTCTAATGGTAGCCAGATGAAACCAAGATATTAACTGCAAAATAACCAGAAGACCAAGTTTACCCTTAAATGAAGAATTTCTGAAGGCCATGGAATAGTTGGTCTGAATCCCGAACTTTGCTCTTTGGATTTGTGAATGCCTCAGTAACTTTCATTTCTCATTACTGCCTGCAGATCATGCAATATGACAACCTTGAGGGTCTCCAAATCCACTGTGGTCTCATACTGACTGTAATTTAAAAGGTGGTGTTTGAAGAACCTAAAGATGACAAAGTTAAGGTCTAATTTGTTTGGAAATGCTAAAGTTCTTTGAGCCCCCTCAGTTCAACATCCTTGGTCATACTCTAAAATACACTGTTCCAAGTACTTGATAATTTATATCAATGTGCCGCTTCTCTTTCTTTCTGAATTTTAGTCTCTGCCACGGGTTGTAAAAGGATCTTGTGAAATAGAGGGGATTTTCAAGACTCTATGCTGTTTAAGGTTGTGGAGGGGCACTCGCCTTGTCAAAGCTTCCTCAGTGATGGGCAATTGCTTAACAGGGTCTTTTGTACAGGCAGTGTGTTGGAAGCATTACTGTCACCTCGTGTATCTTCCCTTAAGTTAAATCAGAAGGACATATCTGGCCATTAAAATGTAACATCTAAAAAAAATTGTGTGAACTGCTTGTGAAGTTCCATGTGAACCATCTCAGTTAAAGGTATTTCTGAGCTTTTTTTTCTATTGTAAGCCCTAAGCCCTTATCCTCAACCAGAACATGTTTGTAAATTAAATGTATTCATAGATGCTGCAAGACAAGACAATGCAAGACAAGACAATGAAGTCAGCATAATCCTGTGGTAATTGCACCACTCATAGCAAGAAACTCAAATTTCCTTTTTTTTTTCTTTTCTACCCTTTTGTACATTAGTTGCTTCATCAGCAAAAATCTGGGTCACATAGGGTGGGTGTTCATGGGGTTTTTAAAAACGTTCCGGACTTAACAGAGCCATAGAAATTTGAAGCATTCTTCTTGTAGTAATATTGCTAATCATAAAATGATGCATGATTAAGTGCAAATTAAGTAGTAAAACAAAATAACCAAGTGAATAAAAACATCATCAAACTGAACATAAGGTGATATTAGGGGCATAAAACCGCTGAGAAACAAATTTATATCAGAGTAACAAATAGGTTCTCTAATCTGAGATCTGTATCTCTCAGCTTGTACTCAAAAAGCACTTCCTCTCTTTTAAGGGAAACGGGTCTTTAAGTACTCAGAATGCAGGAGCAAGTTTTCCTTCTTGTCAGTCTGCATGAGGCAAACACGATTGGGAAAGAGATTACAAAGAAATAAAAGGATATTTGAAGTGTCAGTGATGACAAAGTATGATCCAATTCTGCTGCTGGTCTTTTTAAGTAGAGTGGTAAAACTGCATTTTTATGTAAAGTGACTTTCCCCTTTTGGTTCATCTCCCTTTTTAAAGTGCATATGGAGAATAACTCGTTCCACTGCTGTTGCCTCCTTTCACGGGTGAGTTTTGATCAGAAGTAAGCTTTTGATGTCAGGTAACGTTTATTCTGTTTCATTGGAAATAGTTACGTGATCTCTGTCAAAGAGCAAGCGCTTTGCTTATCCTCCATCTGCAACCTGCCTTTTGGAATTAGCCCTGGGCGCTCACCAGTCACATCTCTGAACTGCTGCATCCCAACACGCTTTTTGTTTCACCTGCGAATTGTGCAAGTGCAAACCTTTGTGTACATAGAGCACTCCTGTAGTTTTGTCTCCTACTTCAGTGGATTCTTTGTGCCATTCCCACGTTGGCTTTTTTTTTTTCCTTTTTTGTACAATGCAGCTAGCTTCACTTGCAGTGTGCTGCAGCTCATGTGTACTTGCTGCTGGATGAGAGAGTCAACCTTGCTCTGATTTTAGTTTTCCATGACTCCACGTCATTCTAAATAAGACTTTATTTGGCATGACACTGCTTTTATTGTAAAAGGAAGAATAGGACAGGTAGCACTTTATAAAATTAGAAGTAACAAACTGTAATATAGGAAAGAAAAAACACAAGTTTGTTTAGGTGCTTCAGTGAAACAAGCAGTAGACTTTCCCACTGATAACATATCAAATGTAAAAGTTGTGGACCTGTATTTTAGAGGAAAAACTGTATTTTGGATTTTAGGTCACTGAAGAATATTATTGCCACGGATAAGATTTGCAAACAAGAGGTACTATAGTCTTGGTGATGGAAACAGAATTATAAAGCTCAAGTAGCTGTGCATAACTGCAAACCAGATGATACAGCAGACTTCTGATCTAACCACTCAGCCAACACCCACATTGGAAATGGGAATAGTTTTCAGGAGAGGAATGAGATTCGTCCATTCTCTCTGAATAAATACAATTGCCTTTGCTTGTCTCCCTCATTGTCCTCATCCTACGAACTTATATGTATGAGGGACAGATTTTTTTCTGTGTATAGAGATGCAAGGCTTATTGCTGGCTTCTCTAACTGGGAAGCTTCTGTCTGTAACAATTTCACCAACAATGCGGATGTTTATTGAGTGGAAACCCACTAGAGGTTGGGCATTTCAATTACAGAACATCTCTCCTTGCCAGAGCCTACCATAGCAGATGTCTCATTTTCTAATACAGCACTGAATTCTTCCTGACATTTAAATTTTCATCATGGCAATGCTTTTCTGCAGAAATGGAGGCAAACTAAATTAATCTGCTGTGCTTTAAGGGGAGGAGAAAGGGTTTGAATCTTTGTGCATGTGTGTGTGAAGAATATGGCATGACAAATAGCAAAGCTCTTGATGGCTTTGTTATGGCTGTTGTTTGTTTTTTAAGTGGTGGAAAAGTATTCTGAAGACATATGGAAATGCAAAACAGTCTAAGAAATGAGAACTATCTGATGGGATATGTGATGAAAAGCAGGTGTACTGTGTGGGAGGGCAGTGGAATAGCCTCCAGGACTTTATTTGTGAGAATGTCCTTTATCTCTGTCTTCCTCCAGCAGACATGTGGCAAAACTGCCTTTTCAAAAGTGGATCAAAGAATGCTACCAACACATTCTTCTCATCTCCCATTTATCCTTCCATGTCTGTCATACAACCCATTTATTTTAGGCTCCAAGGAAAGTAGAGAAATTAAATTGTCTGCCAACTTGATTTCAATGCCATCTTCCTTTGTTTCAGATTAATTGGTGCAGAGTGTGATGTTCTAAAATGAGCTGTTATCTAACACACTGAAGTGATGGAGAGGCAAGGGGATACCTGACAGTGACAGTACAGCTGCTCCCTTCTAGGAGTGCTGTGGCTTTTCAGATGTGACTTCTCGTCTTCAGCTTCTCTTCAGTAAATCACTGATGGTCCCAAATAAGTTCAGTGGATGTAGGCACAGGAACATAATATCACTTTGTGCTTAAATTTACCCAAGTCATCAGAAAGAAAAACTTGCCCAGTACTACTTAGGTGCCCTGTGCACCTTTAAGGTTATTTCTCATGTCATGGGCGTGCTGAGATGCATGATCTTGCAAATTACTTGAGACCTGGGTTGTCCTTTCCTGAAGCTATTCAGACCTGGGTGGTCCTTTCCTGAAGCTATTCAAACACCCGCCTACATTTTCCCTCTCAGATAATTTTTTAATGGAAGCATGTTAGAAAAGTATCGTCTTCTGTTTACTTGCAGGTGAAGAGGAACAACCATTAGTTGAATGTTTTCCCTCAAAAAAGGAACAGTTTCTTTTTAAAAATCACAATTAAAGCAGCCTTGCTGTTATTAGACCCTTTTGGGAAAAGCTCAGGTATCCTGTCTCTAGGAGGAACAATGAGGGCAAGTGAGGGTGGAGAAGGGGGAAACTAGAAAAAAAAAAAAAAGGCTGGAAATTGGGGCCCATGGAAATGTGGGAGATTAGTCTCATCTAGGTCTGCCTTTAGATCCATCTCTGTTCTCTCTGAAATCACTGGCATGGCTCCCACTTCCTGCAAAGGCACGAGAAGGAATGCTGAACCCACAGTGCTGTCTGTTTTCTTAGGATACATGTTTTGGAGATGAAGAGAAATGGAAAGTCATCAAATGCTCTGTCAGCAATTGCATAATTGACTGCTTGTCCTCTGCTGTGTGATAGCTGCAGATAAGGGCAGGGGCCTCAGCTCACTGCAGGTCATCACTGCCCTTCTGCACACCTCTTGGTAAAGATGTGGAACAGACTTGCCAAGACACATGTGCTAAAAGAAACAGAATAACTGCAATCGTCTATATCCATGGGTTTTATGAATGATATATTGGAAAGAGCGTTAAATACCAACAGGAGTCCAAGTACGAAGCCTGCATTGTTTCTGTTCCAAGCGTGCAGATGGATAATTCACTATGCAAGAGATTTTCATGACCAACATTTCAAGCAATCCTGTTTGCCTTGGACCAGCTTTCTTTGAAAAGAGAAAAAAAATCTTAATTTTTGTATCTGGAAGTTTTGATTTCTTTTGGATATAGTGTAAAGAGAGGAAGCAGAGAAAAAAGCTGCCTGAGGAATTTTCCCCCCACTCCTTAAGTGACTGAGAACACAGGAGTCTTTGTTAAATCCAGTTAACCTGTAAAGTGGCAACTGAAGGTTGGATGGCAACGAGTCTTTCATAAGGTGTGTTCTATGCTATGAAAATCAGTGCCACAAGATTTCATTCTAGCTAGAAATTTAATAAAAACCATAAAAGTGGTTGAAGTATTATTAATATTTTAAATATTTTTTCAGAAAGGAAAGCTTTAAAAAACATCTGAGTCTTTGTGGTGTAAGCTCTTTCTTAGACCACAGTGAAAGAACTTATTGTATCATCCTTACTTCTCTGTTCCCTTCCTCTATTGCTTCCATCAGTGGCTGTTGTCCAGCTTGCATTCTGAATCACCAAACTCCAGACCAAAATACTCTGGGTTTTCCCACTTTGGACAAACTGAGCCTGCTCATTATGAACAGCAGTCTCAAATGCATTGTTCCAGGAGACAGTGTTAAGTACTACTCTCTGTTTGCCAAGCAACAAGCTGTGAGTTAATGCTCCTGGGTGCCCACCCTCCTATTTTTGTCTGACTTCTGTTTGTGTTCAGCAGACAGTGAAAGTGGAGTGCTGGTGATGATGATTTTGGTACAATTCACTGTACTCAGTTACAGTAACTATCTAGAATCCTTGCAGGCTAGAAGGATTCTACCTTAGCATGCTTGCTGACGCCCCCTTCATTTTATTGGGCAAAATTCCCTCTTGTAATTGGGCAAATGAGCCTTCCTAAAGGACACTGTCTTGCCTGGTGCTTAAGTGCCCGTGAAGCTGATGAGGGCTTTTCATGTGCATGTTCAATATCTGCGTGCATGCACGAGTGCATGCTGCTTTTTAGATCTTAAAATGCAAGCCCACTCTGGGGAATGCTTTTCTTTCTCCCAGAGGGAAGCTTTTAAATATCTATATTTAAATAAACGTAAAAAGCTCTGCTAATTAGTTCGCAGTAAAAAGTTTTTCATGTTCGTCTCCTCACCCATGTCCACTTAACATTGTGGATAATGAAGACAGGTGATGAGAGCAGCACTAAAATTTCTGTCCAAACAACACCAAGATGAGGTGTATGCTGGCAAGAGTGAGGCAAACCAGTGGTGTAACCACACACAAGGTACCTTTAGCATCTTTTCTCCCAAATTGCAAATGTTGTTTCAACAGAAAAGCAAATATTTTGCCTTCTATTTTGTCCCACAGTCATCACTGCTAAAGTTTAGAGGTTGCTTGCCCCTTTCAACTTCAGCCTCCACATGTGAAAATGCAACATTGCTATGGTAACAAGCTGTTTCTCCCATCCATAAAAATAAAGGGCCATCTTTTCTTCCCCAGTGATAACATCTTATGTTTAACTGCCTTCAGCAGTGCTGACAGGAGCAATCCTTGTTACAATAGCTGGTTCTTCCTGGTCAAACAAATTAAAAAACTACCTGCAGAAACTGACTGTGATGGACCCAATCATAAATCCTTAACTCTGACTGATATTTAGTGCTCTAAACAAATGGATCAGTGTCCCTCTGGCTCTCCTTTCCTGTGAGGTTCAGAACACTTGTGTTGGTTTCTTATTTGGAGTAAACATGATGTTGAATTCTAAGTATTTTGTTTGGTTTTTTAAAATAAGGTTTCAATCCAGAGTGCTTTAGGTTAGACACTGTCTGGTAACAAGTACCAGGGATTGCCATCTAAGGCACTTCATAGGAGTGGAGGTAAAATACAGTAATTACAAAAATGTGCACAGCCCTCTGCCTTAAGAGATCATTGTATTGTGTCCTTTGCAAGGATTCCTGGTCCTGCTGCTGTACCCAAATACCTCTCATGTGCCCTGCTGAAGGACAGCACCTTTCTCTACACACTGTTGAGAAATGAAATGGAGAATGCGAAGGATGAGTATTTTTACTCAAATATGTTTTCACATATTTAGAGCAGCCTGTGCTACAAATTACAAGTAGATAATTCACAGGTTGTCGAGTTTAGTCAAAGGTGTGGAGCTGAAAATCCGAGTGTCTCTGAACACACTAAGCTGGGGAGAAGGATGGTAGGACTTCATGCTGTGCTGAAGTGGCTTGCCACAATAGCCCAAGAAACTGATCCCACAGCAGTGAGATGGACAAGAAATGCAAATTGGCATCCTAGTGTTCAGTTTTCCTTATTCTGAAATGCTCTCTAGTTATTCCCTTTGTTATTCAGCTGATGTTGGGTACAGCAGGCTTAAAACTTGGTCCTCCCCAGCAGAGATACTGTTTGGGAGAAGAATGGTTTGGAAATGTTGTCTGGAGTGACAGTACTTTGGAACTTGAGTGTACATCAATACCTATTGGAATCTGTATGTATTTCTCTTCAAACAGAAACCATGTACAGACATCTAGAGCCTGAGACAGACTCCATAAAACAAAATAATTGCACTTAATGCTAAATATTCCCTGCTGGACCTGCCACTGTGGGAAAATCTAAAGAATCTGTACTTTTGAAGTGTTCCAGTAATGTTTCAAAATGCATCCAAAATGTTGCCAACGTCTGTATTTCACAGCAAAAGCTAATCCTTCCCAAGGTCTGAGGGCGAGAAGCCATGTTTACTCGTTGGCTAATAGCAGGCTTCAGCCACTGACAAGTCAGCCCACTGATACACAGCATGCAGTGGTAGCTGTTACTGCAAATGGACAAAAAAATATAGGTTTAAATAACTTGCATGGCTTTTTGTGCACTTGGTGTACAAGCATCATCTTGTGCAAAGGTTATCCAGGGCCATTCCAGCCCTTTCTGTACTTTGCTTAATTGGAGTCCAAAAGCATTTGATAGATAAAAAGATGCTTCTGCAAGCACATTTGAATTGAGGTCTTTGAGATTTCAGAGGATTTTCTCCTGCCTTTACCAGTTTATAAGACAAGGCACCTGGGGAGCACTTTTCATTCCTGTAGCCATAGCTCGTGGGCTTGCTCAGTGGTAGGAGGGTAGGTCAGACAGTGTCTCCTCCTGTTCAGCACAGCTCCCTTTGAAGCAATGATGTGATGTCATTCGGAGGTGATGGCAGTCCTTAGGAAGCCTATATTCCCATCCCTTTTAAGAGACCAAAGGAAATAATTGGTTTGTAATGGTTGCCAGCAGCGCAAACACGGTGAGAGGGCTGTTATGTGTTTCTCTGCTAAGTGATCGCTCCATGGGACCTCCTTTACCGATCCTGAACACACCCAGGGCAGCTTCCAGTACTCCTCCAAGGCACCTCTCTGTGTGTGCTCTGCTCAAGCTAAAAGAGACAATATCACTGCTAAAAAAACTTTGGCTGCAGCACTGCAGGTGTGTGATGCAGATCCACACTTGGCATATCTGATCCGTGCATCTTTTCTGCACTGACCGAGGGACTGACAATTGATTCTTAATTGTTAATATTGCTGTAAGGCTGTTTTCTTTTCAATGATTGTTCAAGTGTACAAGTCCACCAATCACCATGTTTTCTCAATGCTTTAAATAATATCAGTTACTTTCTCCCTCCTTGCTTTCTTACCTTGCTCAGTAAAAGCCTTTTCTCCAGTAGTCAACACTGAAGCAATTTACCTAAGTATATTTTTTGCCTTTGAATGCAACAAATAATTATAGAAAACTACCCACTGTGAATGTGCTACTTCCTGGGACTTTACCATCATTATCAGTGTGGAGCAAGATTGCCTTTTTTTTTCTTTTTCCTGAGGAGGGAAGGAGGCATGCAGAAGTTTGATCAAATACTGTAAGATTTCGATGCTTGTTCTTGGTGTCCTCAATTCCGTTCTTGGTGTCCTCAATTCCATCACCCTGTAAAATTAGTCCTCCTCTACCCCTTCTTTGGTTTTTTTTCCTCCCTTGCCGTTTTTGGTTTTGTTTTGGTTTTTTCTTTTTCCTTTTTATGGTAGTGTCAATATCTGTAAAATGACCCAGCAGTACAAACTGCTGGAAGAAAGCTCTCAATCTTTATAGATCAGTCTTGAGAATTTGTGATGAATTTTACCACCCTTTAAATGAAAATGTTCTTCCTTTCTGTGTTTTCCTGTTCTTGTTGAAGTTTTAGTGTGAAACCCCAACAGACCTCAGTGGGTGAATTCAGGCTGAATACAATGGGTAGAGGGGTGTGTTTATCTCGGAACATTTCTCACTGTGCAGGAGAAGAGAAAGGAAAAGGGAGAATGACCTTTCCAATCCTGTCTTGGGCTTTACTTCTTGGAGACAGAATGAAAAAAAAGAGAAAAAGACATCTAGGTTTGCCAAAGAGCATTATTAGAGTGAAAACAGGCAAAACTCAATAGACAAATTATCTTCCTGTAACTAGTCAGCTACAGGTGTAAACTTAGATTAAATCATGCTTCACTTAGGGCAGCAACATAGTTTGTGACAGCACAAAGTAATTTTGCTACTCAGATAATTTAACTGAAAATAGAGGGGGGTTGAGACTATAAGCAGAGCTCTGGGGGCTCCCCTTGTGCTTCTGGGGCATGGTGGCTTTTTGCCTGGGGGTCCTGCTCCTCTGCTGTAGAAGCACAGGACTGTGCAGATTTCCCCTCCCTGCCTGGGACTGCTGTATTAAAACACAAAGGGAAAAAGAAGATAATGAGCCTTTTTTCAATATATATCTGAGGGGTATGGAAGGTGTAGCAGAAGATAAATGCAAAATCAGGCTTCCCGTCCATATAAAACAAGTAATAATTTATGCACTTTTAACTGGGTGCACCTCATTACACAGCAGTAAATGTTGATGCCAATATCTTACAGCTGGCTTGGGTTTGAAAGCTCTGCACGTTTAATTGTAGGGTACCATTTAAAAGGGAAACTCTCCTCAAAGACCACACAGGCATTACTGGAAAGGATATTGTGGTGTGGGAGAGATCCAGTGGTAGGCATCCAATGGTTTGCTTCTACCTGAACTTAATGGATGGTAATGCATCTTTTATGTCATGTATAATGATAAATTTACTACGCTAATAGGTCCATATGCCATAAGAATAGACCACTGCTCCAGTTAGTTCCTCTCTTCTATGAAAAATTGCTGGTGTATTGAGAAGAGGTTGACAGATAAATTGCTGGATGCTACCATCTTTGGTACAATGATGAACTATGTCTCCAGCAAAAACTATTAAATCAAAGTCTGCTAATGAAAGAAGGAGGGGAAAACAAGAAATTAGGTAAGGAAGATAATTACTTTCTCTTAAGTAAACTTACATAGAATAGGACAGCTATAAAGAAGGGCTTTGCTGGACTGCTGAGCTACAAAACAATATTTACAACTATTCAAATATCAACTTCTAATAATACACTTCCAAGGTAGTTGCTAATCTTTTATTTTTCTTATTACATCAGCATTGAAAAATATGTGCAGCTATCAACTCAAAATATATTGAACTATCAATATATTGAACTATCAATCAAAAGATATTCAAATAGTTTGGCTTTTTTACAAATTCAGAATTACTTGGAAGAAATCTATCACATGCCTAAGATGTCTGTAAGTCCCTCCTTTCTCTCTCTTACTCTCATCCTTCCTTTTACTTTCACGCCCAGTATGACATCAGCTTAGTGGCAACAGGGAAATACATTCCAGAAGAAGCTGCAATCACCTCTTTAGACCCCAGATGATCTCCTTTAAAATAGGGCAGTAGTGCAGCTAGAGATGGGGAGGGTGCTGGCAAACAGGTGTGTTTATTTTTTGAAGGCAAATCTCCATTGAGTAGGTGAAGGACCTCTGTAAGAGACACCAGGAGATCTTCTGCAGTGAGAGGATCACAAGTACATCATTAGCACCCATAATTTTGACTTAAATTTAGTGGAAATATTTTAACATAGGTTAAAGGTAATGTTTCTTACTGGAGCTCTCTTCAGCAGTGAAAAAAGCATAGCAAAAAAATTAAGATTGCCATTTTTAGCAGATTGTCACAAATTTGGGCTGAGTGGAACTGTGTCAGCTGATCCTGCTGGAGGTCGTGGCTCAGGCCTTCACACAATGGGACTGGATGGAGAATGGATGACATTTGTCCAGAATCAAAAATAAGCACAATTATCATCACCATTACAGTCTCATTGTTTGCTGCACCAAAGAATGAATGTCACAACTGTGGAGGTTTTGTAAGGGCTATTATTAGATCTTGACCCTGAAAACATGTGCCAGAACTCTGCTAAAAAGAAAAAAAAAAACAAGACATTTTATTTGAAAGAAATTCGTTCTCCATAAGCAAAATAAAAGCATGAATTTAACACTCAGCTATCATCTTTGAAAAGGCACAGTAGAATTTCTTCTCGGAGAATAACGAGAGAAAATGGACAATTGTGAGCCAATTTCTGCTCTAGGGGCTTAAAATCATCTCTGCCAGTGTCACAGAAAAAAATCCAATTAACTCCAGCAAGCACTGGGTCAGGCCCATATTTTGTGGGGTATCTTGCTAGTAGAGTCCATCCCAACAGTTCCAAACTCGTGGGGCAAAACAATTATCAGTGTCAGGCTGCACTCTACAAGGGCTGCATAGGCTTGCATCAAAACTCCATATGAACCCCCCTTTACTGCTGCTGAAATACATGTCAGCCTTCATTGTCCTGCTTTCCTGCACATTTGATTAAAGGATTATATCAAGTGAAGCTGTCTGAAAATGCACATATGGTACTTGAAGGATTTCAGATTTTTCATTATTAGTTTATCATGCCTTAGAAGTAACAGAGGGCAAAGTTGTGGTCAGGGCTGTGTGCATCTTGGCTTTCCTTTCAAAGCAACTTCAGACAATGCTCTTGGACTGCATTAGCAATGCTGATTTCTTCTCTGCTGGGGCCAAGGAAATGAAACCTTAAATGGGCTCAAGGGCTGCTAAACCAGTAACCCAAAAGTCTGCATTGATTGGAAACCTCTGTAAGCAGAATGACCAGATTTATTATTTTTCCATTGCTAGTGACATGGCAGTAAGGTAGTAAGGCTACAGCACAACAGCTCCAAGGCAAACAGATTTTTGGAGGCAGACCCAGCTCATAGGGATGACAAGTAAAAGCTTTTTGAGTTGCAGGGTGCAGTGTAGGACTCAGATTCCCGAGTAAGCTCTAACCTAGGTGCCCTCAGTACCAAAAGAAATTATCTAGTGGCCGTAGTGTGAAGCCACCTCATATTTTCTCTTTGGGTTTGGAGCCTGTTTTATGAGCCTAATTTCCAGTGACTCTGGCAGTGGAATTAACATGTAAGGAAGAAAGCAAATGTAAAAGTGTATGTAAGAGTTTATGAGACAGAGGTTGCACCCAGATAATTGTGAACAGTGGGGACCTGCTGGAGGCTGTTTCAGCACAGGACATTTTCTAGAGTGCACTTGTGGTCTCAGTAGCCTGTTCTTTCAGTGCTCAGGCATCCTCAGTTGGCTCCACCACGCATTTACTCTTTGCTTTTCCATCCCTTGCCCCAACCTTTTGATTACCAAAATGGCTCACTCTACCCTTCACAATCCGGGCAAATTTCACCTGTAACTGGGTTCTCATTCTGATATGGTATTAATCATTTGGAATAATGCAAAATTCCTCTCTTGGTTTAAGCTGTATTTACGCAACAGGGACGCAGTTCCCAGTCTTAACTAAGTTTTTATGCTCATTGTGGCTATCCACTCCTACAGAATGTTGAAACAGTAGTCAATGCACGTACTATTAAGTGCACAGCCATTTTCCAAACATTTTCTGGCAAATCCTACTAAAATACTCTTGAGAATAAAAAGCTTAATTAATTATGCTTGAATGTTTAGGCATTGGATCCAAAATACCACAATAGAGAATTTAAGGGAGGAAAAATATTTGAAAAGAAAACTTGTTATGTTCCTGTTTATGCCAAAAGCCACATAATTGTTCAGCTTTATTTGTGAGCATAAAAATGGAAGTTTTATCCCCATGATCATTTTAGCAAGGAAAATACAGATAATATTTGTCAACCGTAAACAACTAATTCTAATGGGAAGTAAAGACTCTAAATTGATGAAGACGTGAGCATGAGATAGGAGTTTATCAAGGAATTGCAGGGGATTCTGCCTGGGACTACAAAGAAAAATAATTAATTTAGCACTATCATTGCCAGCTAAAACAAAATGAGGATTTAAGGAAAAAAAAAAAAGGAAACCAAAATAGTTCTCACATCAAAATGTCTTAACAGTATTTCCTTAACTGTCTTGCTTTAACAAAAATGCTGTCCTCCTTTCCCCCTTTGGCCTGTGCTCAGTTTCAGGACTTTTTCTCATGGCAGCCTCTCTTCATTCTCTACCTGTGGCCTGATGCTAATGGAGCTGATGGTCTCTAATATTCAGAATGTCCTGGCAAAAGTTTTTGAGTACAGACAGCCATTTCTTCTGCAGTCCTTCCCTCTGAAAAGGCTGCTTTTCATGTAAGCAAAGAAATTTAATTGAAGTACAGGAGATCCCATTTTATGCTGCCTTCTAATTTATCCAGAAGAATAAGCTGCTTGAGAAATTTAACAGCCATTTAGTAGTTGTTCAGATTCTATTTAAGATTTAAGTATTATACCAGAATGGAAGCTTACATATCCTTTGGTTTGACTCTGGTATGAATAACACCAAGCCTCCAGTGTTTCCCATTAATGTTCTTTGGAAAGAACTTGGACTAGATGCATCTACTACACTGCATCCAGAGCACATCTATAGGCTGCTACATCTGCCTATATGATCCAGGCATCCACACTTGGAGAGGTGGAAGAAAAGAAACAATGAGCTTTGCTATTAATATAAGAGTGATATTTTATTTCATGGCCCTAGCTGAGGAACAAAGATGTCACAGAAGAATGGAATTGTGAGGCATAATTTTTGTGTGAGTTAAAGTTCAAACCCATTCTTGAAAACAAACAGCTTCTAAATTTAACATGCTTCATCTACTCTTTTCCAAGCTCCCTCATTGCCACTTTTCACCCATTAGGCTGTGACATCCATCACCCCCTCAGCCCAAAGAAGTGAGGGATCTGATCACTTCAACTGGAGGTGAGCAGAGAGAGCCTGACACCATCAGCCAGTGCCCACCCAGGCAGAGTGCTCTGATCTCCCTCCACTTTGAAATATTCAATTAAAATAGGTAAAAAGGATTGACAAGACCCACTGAAAGTGGCTCAATATTTCAAAGAGAAGAGCTTCTCATGCTGGGCTGCAGGGTGTGAGAATCTACATAGGAGGGCAAAGAGAAAAAGATTTTTAGTTATAAAATATTCAGGAATATCTTGGCTCAGCTGGGGAAAGAGGATAGGAATTTGCTGCTGGAAGATAAAGCTCACAAGAAGAGTATTTCAAATTTAAACATATCTGTATTATTCATCCTAGCTTGAAAGAGATCAGGCAGTCCCTGTGCTTGGAGAAGATGATTTTTGGGTTTTTTAAATCCTGTGTTTAAGTCATAGCCACTGTGGCCATCTTGACACCACTGGTTAGGCTGTTGTGAGGTGGGTGCAAAGCCCCTTGAGTTTAAAAATGTGAATTTGCAACCCTAGGTAAAGGAAACACCAGCAGTCTTTGCACTCTGGGCTAATTGTTGGCTTTTCAGTTATGTTTTTCCACAGTGGCTGGAGATTTTCTTTACTCAGGTTGATTTTGAAATCTGGTTTACTCTGGCAAAATGAGAGATATTTTCTCCTCCTTTCTCAGCAGACTCGCTGCAGGTTGATGGTTGGTTTTATGCTTCTGACTCCTTCCACTAAGAGTAAAACAGAGTTGATAGTGAGCTTTTAGTTACTCTTGACACAAAATTATGTTTAATTCTCTCCAAGCCCACTAAAAATGCATTGGAACTTTTGCAGATTTTGAGTAGGTGATGACAATTTCCTAAAACGACAAGGATCATGAATTCACAATCAACTTGCTATTCAGAGGAGCAGCCACGAGCTGTGCTTGCTCTCATGAAACATAGGTGACAGCACTATGAGGATTCCCTTCAAAATCTCACTTCTCCTGGTGGTACTTGAGCATCCTGAAGCATTTAGCTGTTTGTGACTTCCAGCTCTTTCCTTACACACTGCAAGGGGTGTGTAACAAGTTACTGTGAGAGAGCAATGAGGAATAACAGGAGAATCCGTGAGTAAGGGGATCCAGAAATACAGCCCAGAAATGTCAGCGGGAGAACAGTGAGGATAAGCTGCAGGTCCAGCATGCTCCTTCCTCACTGGCACAGCTCATAATTGAACAGACCCAGGCAGCTTCCTGCAGAGAAACCTCAGCAGATGCAGCAGCTCTTGCTCACATCCCAACAAATCCATGGGCAAGGCTTGTTTCCCCCACAACTCTGCTGTCTAGTCTTACTTGGAGAGCTCTGCTACATTTACAAGATGTATAAATTCCCTTTTCTCCATCCAACTGTATTCCAGGCCCCACCTCAAGTGCCAGCCCAGGGATGTGAAATGTTGTTTCCTGATTACTTGCTCACAGCCAGCATGTACAGTCCTGCCGTATAAATGATTTGCAGGAATTTTTTGAAAATGTCATACACACATAAATCTTGGGATAATTCCTACTCGTGCTGGTTTGTGGGGCTTGTCTTCATGAATTTATTGTTTACAGGAAACCAAACATGCACCCCACTAGGAATTACTGGAAGAAATTGCTAGTGTTATTTAACTGGAATGGGGAAGGCAGTTTTTCTAGCACTTGTGCAGATACTCCTAAAAAAGCAGTAGGAAAATTATTGGTACTGCATTTCTCTCTTCCTCCCTCTGCATGTGGAGTACACAGCCTGCAGCCTCTGGAAGTCTGTGATTTCACCTCCAGCTTGAGCATCTTTCTGTGGGTTTGCATTTTAGGGACTTCAGTCTTCTCCACTGGGGAATTCAGGTACTGTCCAGTGGTGGGAACTGCCAGGAAATCCCACACCTGTGGGTGCTCCTGTCACTTCTTTGAGCCACTTTGTCAAAATCACAGTGGCTGGAGGCTGCTGCCTCCTCTGGGAGGGCTGTTCCCTGGTCGGTGTCCTGTGTGTCCATAAACACTTCCACCTTCAGACAGTGTCCCTTAAGGCTGTGCAATCCAAGTGTGGAAACAAGGGGAGGGATCTGCTGGACACCTCCACTGAAGAGGAATATTAGGGATGTGCTAATCTGAGCTTTCTCCTCAGACACCTTTTTGGCTGTGCTCCATGTTAGGCTTAGCTGAGCTCGACTGAGTTGTGGTGATAGCTCTGCAGTGCTCTCCTTCCTTTTATCCCTTTAGCATGAGGGTAGCAGAGGTAGCTCTCTTCCCCATGTCAGGGAGAAACAGGCTAAGGATGTTTAAGGTTAGCATTGGGTTAGGGTTCACTTGATAAAATTTGGCAAAATAAGGGGAATATTTGGTAAAGTTCTACAGCCTCTTCAATGCTGGGAACAGGTAACAGTTCAAGACAAGGTTCAGCTGAGAGCTGAGGGTACTGTTTGGAGGGGAGAAGGTCAAACAAGTTCACAGACATTGTCTCCCTCTATTAATTTTTGCCCATGTTTATATTCAGATCACAAACCCTCAAGTCACTGCATCTTTCCTTGAAATGAATGCTTTTTCTCTCAAAAAAATCTGAAGAATCAAGCAGGAAAAGAACCACTTTATTTACATTTTTCGTCTATTTATAGAATTCCAACAGTGACCACGGATTGGACAGTGAGGATAATACCTCCTAACCCCATAGGTCCCATCAACAGTCCATCAATTCTCTCTTCCTTCAAAGAGGAACACAAAACATTCACTGTTTACAAGAACAGAATGTGAGAAACTGCAAGAAAGCATCTGTCAACAATCAGAAGGCTGAAACACAAGGGTAACACATACTGTTTCACAGCTGAAATACCTGCTTGAAGAATGAGTTCCTTCTATTTCTACAGCACTTATGTTTTGGCACCCCAATAGTCTTGTTGCTGCCACTGTTCTGGGTGGGTCTGAGGGGTTTGGTGATCATCACAGATCTGTGCCTGGCCTTCCTCCTTCATTCATAGAGCAGACATAAAGCAGATATTAAGCTCTTGTTTTCCATATATTTCAGAATAGCTTTATTTTTGATTATCCAGTGGAATTTGCAAATAAAGGAGCCTTACCCAGCTTTAAAATCTAAACCTTTTGTATGTTCCAATATTAAGTGGAGGGCTTTGTTTCATTTTGCTGTTTAAAGAAGAAATGAGGCCTGGCATTCCATTAAGTGACAGAGGAATTCATCCCAAACATGCTTCCTTGTGTTTCAGGGTGGAAACCAAGCAGCAGGAATTAAACTGTGTGCACATCCTCTCTCTCTTGTGCACACATGCTGAAATGTGTGTGGTGCCAGTGTGGTCTCCTGCAGCTCAGCAGTAGGCTTATGGCTACTGCAGAGTGTGGACCTTTGTCACTGTGTGGAAAAGCAGATCCCAGTATTCTGGAAACCTTGGTAAAAACTGACATAAGGGGACAAACAATTGTGTCATGGCAATTTCCTTGTCCAATAATTAATAGTGGGAGTTCAGGCTCCTCATCTTGTCCCTGTCTCCTGGCAGGGACAGGCAATGACAGCTGGTTATATTCTGTAGTTCAAGATGGAATTTATAAGAGACTACTGTTATTAGCTCTGGTATTTCTGTTGACAAACAGGTAGTGGAGCCTCTCTTGCCACCTCACTCCATCACAGGAGAGCATTGAGTGTAATTAAGTCTTGAAGATAATCGTTAATTACAGTTGCACCATATCTCAGGCAGTGCTGGTGACACAGAGCTGGTCTGTGCTCCGAGCACTCAGCCCTGTTCCTGGGATGGATAAAGCTGTTCCCAGCTGCTGTGGCTGGCTCAGCTCCACCAGAGCAAGCAGGACAAGGTGAGGCACATGCATCAGTGTTCTGATGTTTACACAGGTCGGAGTCTGCTCCCAAACGTGCCAGCTTCAGTGGACTCTGGCTTAGGCCATATACCTACAAGAACATTGCTCTGTAACACAGAGTGATTTCCATGATGGTAAATCTCCAGGGAAGAAACAGGTTCTGTTTTCATGACATTCACAGTTGTGTTTCAGTCCTCACAGCAAAGTAGAAAGGTCTCAGAAATATTCCAGTCAATCTCATGGCATCTTAAAATATCTCTCCCTAATTAAACAATATCTAATTCCTTGTGTGGAAACAGAATGAAGTAATTCATCTGTGTCATGGTTTTGAGGCCACGATGGACAGTGTTTTTTACCGTGTGGATTGAATAAAGACCTATGAAATAAATAATTTCAATTCTTCAAGCTTAATCCTTCCCAGCCTCTCAAAATACAAGATTGAATACAGTATTAAATATTGAACCCTTATTTAAACTGCCGTATTTGCTATCATGCTGCTTTATTTTGATGGTTTTTGCTGCAATCTTGTGCAACTCTGCCAGAAATTTTTAGTGTTGTGTGATATATGATCTAACTTGACCAAGCAGATGCATATTCAACAATATAAATTCCACCAGGACAATCAGTATATTGTCATCAAGTAATCATTGTTTGGTCATTGTTTTGCTATCAAATCTAAAGATGAAGCTGGTAATGTGGAATAGGTTTCTGAAGTTACATGCAACTCCACCAGAATATATTCATTGTTGTAACAGTCTGTGTTGTAATATTAATTATTTACCTTATTTTACAATTGAGGGAAAGGATCATAATTCAGAAAACTGTGAGGAAAAGCAGTGGAATTTCACATAACTCCCCTTTCCTAACTTTTCTTCAAGATCTTTCTCCATCCTTCTTGGTTCTGCAAGCAGTGCCTTAAAGTGAGCTTAGATTGCTACTAAGCCCTCAGTGCTCCCCAAGCTTATTGAAGCCAAATTTAACATAGTTTTTAAAATGTGTTCCATAGTGTGCACTTACATCAGGACAATGGTGTTAAATTAAGCAAGACATAATATTTGAAAAGGTTTATTAGGTATGTACAACTGCTCCAGGGAATGACAGGTTCAAAGATGCCATCTGGGGAAGTTCCTACCTACATTTGAATGGGATGTGAGCAGTGAAGGTCATAACAGAGGGGGGGAGAAGCACTAAACCTAAAGTTACTCCCTAATTCTATGATCCTTCAAAACTTGAGCTCTCCAGCAGCATTCAACTGAGCAGTTCTGTCAAATATAGTGTTCTGCTTCAGCTTGGCTGTGACTGTTTGAATTCTCATCCAGCCTCCTCCACTCTGTCTGTCTTGGTAGTTTTCCTGCTTCCTTTTCCCTGCTCTTGGCTCTCTGTTCCCTGGTTCCCTTGCCAGCCTTTCCCCCATCCCACCCTGCCAGGGAGACTGAGAAGGAGCTTGCTCCCTACTGTGACCTTGTGAGATGGGACAGCAGGACCCTTCTCCCTGTGAGGCACCAGACTCAGCACAGGCTGCATCAGGAGCCTTCTCTTGGGATGGCTAAAGAGCAGCTCCTTCACAGCCTGCTTCAGAGATTTAGGAAAAAGAGCAGAGAATGATAAGGGTTTCTGCTTTTTTCAATTTTTTTTCAGTCCTTCATCTCTCAATGCACCTGCCTCCTATTTCTTTAAATCTGCAGAAGAAAGATAGGCAGGAGGCTGGAGGGAAAAAAAAAAAAAGTTTTAAAACCATAACAACATGTCTCTAAGAAAAAGGCAAGATTTATCTGCTTCAGCTGAGGCAGCCTGTGAGTTGAATTCTGCCTAATTCTTTGTCCATCTCCCTTTCCAGCAATGCCCTTGTCTGCCCTGAGCACAGTCCTCACCTTCTCTTTTCTTTGACTATCCCCACATGTTGGAAAAATTCATGTTCTCATTTAAAATGCTAGTGTTGTTGGCTCTGACTTCTCATATTTTCTTTTCTTCAGACTCCTGTGATACTTGGATGTGTTTTTCTAGACAGACCTCGAGAATCTAAGGGTTATGTGAAAAGCTGTTTTTGTTTAAAGGAAGTATTTCTCTGGGCTTTTGTTTGAATATGAAGAAAAGTTTGCCAAATAACTTAAATGTTCTCTAAAGGCTCAAAGGGCAGCAAGGGTGCAATTCTCTGCTTATTGCTATCTTGGGGTTTGATCAGCCTTGTGGTTTTAGGCAATGTGACACATGCTGGTTTAGAGCTGGAGGTCAGTAAAGCTGGGTGAAGGGACTGCTTTCTGCATCTACAAAGAACAAAATCAAGATCTCACATCCAAACATGCTGGAGTTGGATGTGGATTCACTTTCCTGTGCAGAGTCACTTCTCACCTCAGTATCTGTGATCTAAAGTACCTCATAGGTGTGCCTTGAAAACAGGCATCTAGTAAAGGCCTTGTGTTTACTTTTGCAGTCAAAGCCCAGAAGAGGCCAAAAAAATAATATTCCCAGTAGCAATATTCCCTTCCCATGGCAGTGCATTAACTCTGTAGTAACGGGGATGTAAGGAACCACCCCAATACAATAATTTTCTTTCTCTGGTAATAAACAAAAGCTCTGACACATAGAACAGCTTTGCTGCTATTTAAGAGAGAAAGAGGAATATGGTGTTATGACACTGGTGCTGGGGAAACTGAAAAGATTGAAGACAGTATTCTTATTTTTATTGTCCTGACAGATCTACGTCAGTGGACTGTGTGAGTACATATTAAGCAGTGTTGTCAAGAACTCCAGCAGTTTCTCTCCCAAGAGAGCTCACTGCTAGTGCTGTTGATAGATTCTAACACGGCCTCAGAGGTCACAGAACATCACCCTAAAAATTTCCACGTCTCTGCCCTCTTCGTGATGAGTAGGAAATGGCAATCTCTAGGCAAAGTGTATTCTGTGCACCTGAACTCAAGAAAAAAACAAAAAGATCCAGCTTTATTATCCCACTAGAGAACAGGAGGACCAGAGTCACCACTGCTCTGTCTGAGCAGAACCACTAATCCATAGACTCAGCCCACTTGAGCTAAAATGCAGCATGATCCCGTGGAGAGGGGACACAGAGTGCTTTACTTTCATGTCCTCCAGCAGTTTTCTGCAGAATGGTAAAAGCACATTGCTCTAGACCTGCCCAGGTCCCTCCTCACCACCCAGATCTTCACCCTAGCAGTGAAGCTCTGTGGCAGTTCAGTATTATGGAAGGGTTGAAGCAGGGCAGTGTGTCTTATCCTGTATTGAGGGTTGATGATGTTCTTGGATCTGAAATTTTGGGATTTCCACCAATATATCAGGCAATCTATTTAGTGATTGGTGTTGAAAGAACTACCCAATATTTTTGCCTCAGAACAGAGTCTGTGTATTTCTTTTTTATAACAGATTTGTGCAGACCCTAGAAAATAGAGCCCAGATCTTTAGTTGCATAAATTCAGTGACTGACATGATTAATTTTTTTAAATTATGAGTAGTCATGTGGTGGTTTGATGTACAAAGTCAGTCCAATGTTTATTAATATCCTTCATTTTATATTTGCTTCCTTATCTTTTTAATAAAATGAGCATATTACTGAACAAATGAGGTACACTTTCCCTGATATCAGCAAAAATGGATGTGATGGCTGAATCATGGCCACAATTAAAAGAGAACAGATAAATCTGGAGACTCAACTGAGCAAATCACCAGATTAATATGGCAGATAACTTGTCAAGGGTTATGCAAAATGTATTTGCTTTGTGGTGCTTTGGCATGAGGGGAAGTTGAAGGAGACTATTTCCTTTCAATCCATGGCTCGAGCCTGTTCTAGGCAGCATGATGTGGTGACCTAGACAGCAAAGATAACACCAGTCCCTTCTGGCCTTAGGCCCTTGCCAAGTGACACTGCCCAAAACAGATGGCAATCCATCCTGGTTCGTTTCATTTGCCCTCAGCAGCTCTCTGTGAATGCGCTCTCATTAAATCTCACTGTTGTAGCAAGTTTCTAATTTATTGTTGTTTTTTTGTTACTTATCCCTTCTGCACAGTAAGACAGAATCTGTCAGCCACATAAATGCTGTTTAAATCCTACACATTAGCAG
The DNA here is from genome assembly GCA_013397075.1 of Rhabdornis inornatus. NCBI lineage: Eukaryota > Metazoa > Chordata > Aves > Passeriformes > Rhabdornithidae > Rhabdornis > Rhabdornis inornatus. The sequence goes on along the minus strand of VWZS01000321.1, from coordinate 1,807,329 downwards.
TTTTTAAATTACATTCCTTGCTGACTGTGGACTGTACAGAAATGATGGTGGAAGACCCAGAGAGGAGAGCTTTTGGGAAACAAGAATAGCTAAGGAGCAAATATTATTAAATGTTCCCTAAAATGTGTGTGTTCACATTCATTACTGGAACACGAAGACAGCTTTTCATCTTGATAAAAATAATATGCCTTTGAATTTTCTCTCCTTTTTCTTTTTTTTCTTCAGTGTATTGATGTCATGTGGTTGTCAGTGGCACCACAGCCAGTCTCTGCTGGAAGCTGTCTGTCAGCTTTTTGGGTGACTTGACAAGGCAGGAGAGAAGAGGCAGGTGATGTTGATGCTGGCCAGAAAACTAGTGCTTTTCCTTCCTTCTGCCCTGAAGCTTCCCACAGTCATTTGCCAATAAATTGGTTTTGAGATCCTTAGTGTCCTGAGCAGTCTGGTGGGAAGGAGTGGATACACTCCCCTCGCACTCGTCACTGGTGGACTCCATATCACAGTGGAAAATCCCACAGCCAAATAAGCATGGATGCTGCCTTTCTCCTTAGTCTGTTTGGGCTTTTTTCCTGGAATTGCCTCACTCTGTTGTAGCCAGGTGTTGTTCCAGAAAAGCAGATTAGGGGGAGGCAGTGGGTCTGTGCCAGGAGGAAGGGTGTTAATGCTGCCACTTAGGTTAATGGACATTAGTTCTGCTGACTGTGGGTCTAATGATCTAATCTGTACAGTCACTGCCTTTTCCTTACAGTTGCTATTCCTTGATCTAAATTAGGAAATTAATAGTTGTAAGATCATAAATTGCTCTGATGACTTTTAACCTAGAATCAGAAGTTGCTTTCGCACATCTCCAAATAGATTGCTTTTCTAACAAAACAATTAAAATTTTCCCAGCTCAGCTAGAAGCTGAGTCTGTGTCCCTCACGTGTAGTCTAAATTGTATGTAATTAGCTCTTTAACTTCTATTAGAATATGAAACAGCAGCCTAAGGTTCAACAAAGACAAATCCTGTAACCTTTACAGGAGCAGCGTTAGTTCCGTGTTTGTGTGGTATCAGACTGTGGTCACAGCGGCAATTTATTCAGAAGTAGTTTTGGAGCTCTTTGCAACTTCTGCTTTTTCTCCAAAATAAATCCCTGTTATAGAGAGTCGATCCTTGCTGATGATGTAGAGAAAAAAAAACAACAGTAGGTGTCAGAGAGCAGAAACCATTCTGGAAGCAGGCAGGAGCTGAGCATGTACCCATCCGTAACATTTGGGTTTTTATCACTGCAAGAAACATTTTCCCTGAAGAACAAGGCCTCCCTTCCAATCCCACCTCCTCTGCCCCATCTCCTTACCAGGAGCAGTGCTTTGAAGTGCCACACCAGGAGGGCAGACAGGCAGGGACAGCAGGTCACCAGCCCATTTCTCAGCTGTGGAGGCTGAGCCCAGGGAAGGGACAGACCTGTCCACAAGGCCATGCAAAACTTCTTCAAAATATTTTCCAGTTTAACATCTTTCATCAGGAATTGCTGATTGGCAGCGCCCTGGGAGAAGGGTTGATCCAGCTTTTGTAGGCGTTGTGCTTACTTTATATAAATATTTGTCCCTCTCCTTAACAAGGGGGGATGGAGGAATGGTACCTGTGTTGGCTACTGTATTCAGCTTCTTACTGCAATCAAGTGTTTAAAATGTCTCCTTATCTCCTGTACCATAAATATCTAGATAGCTTATTTTATGATTATATTTGTTCATGCCTCCTGATGAAGTTTTAAAGAAAAACAGGAGAAAAAAACCCAAGAAACTGTGGAAAACTGGAAAGATCCATGGGAGTTTGTCCAGTTCTAGGCACACATTTGTGTTGTGTGTAGCACTCTGTGGCAGTTACTATACAGCTAGAACATTTCAAAATTTTCTCTTTCTGCAACAAATATCCTACTAATAGCCATTTTTCATTACTTAGACTGCAGTAGCCTAGGTGTGCTATCTCTGTTCCAGAGACAGGAGCTGAGTCTCAGAGTCAGATAAAATCTAGAAAGAGCAGAGACATAGAAACACAAGAGTGGAGGCAAGGGGGATGCAGAATCAAATGATCACAGCAAATGCTGGGACAAATCTCATCATTTTAGATGTATGCTTGGTTTTCTCTGTTAAACACATTTATTTCCCCTTTTCCCATCATATGAAATCAAATCAGATAAGTATACTGACAATTCATATAGATTTATTAAACAGGCCTTAAAATAATGTAAGCAAAGATACCTCTTCATATCTCTCATAGGAAAAAGAATCTTGTTAAAATTTTAGTTTAAAAAATATGAGTGGAGCTGTTTTGTTGGGGATTTTTTGCATTCACTATTCACTAGGGCCAAGATCCAAGTCAGCCCTTCATTTCAGAGTAAATGCCATCCTTATTTTACTCCAAACATGGATGCTGTATGTGTCTTGTATATTATTAAAAGCTCCATCACAATAACTCACGTTATGCTATTTCAAGATATAGGAGCTTTGTTTTGTCCCTGTTCTTCAGGGGACTGCCAGAATCATTTGGCTGAGGTCAGGAGATACTGACACCAAGCCAGTCTAAATGACAGATGAATCAAACCACATACCTAACTCAGATCTAGTTTATTCATTGCTTGAGTTTGGTATAGATTTTGTTTTTCTGATCTCTCTGCACACAGATGAATTTTGTTTCCAACCGTCATCTGCTGGGAAAATAGAGATGCCGTATTTAGCACAATCTAACTCAAAGCTCAGTGAAGTGTGCAGAGACATTCCTGTTGATAACTGAAATTTAGGTTAGACCCATACAGTTTTGAACAAAATTCACATTATATTGATTAATCAAACTCCCAAAAGCAAGAGCGTTGTCACACCTTTCCAAATGGCACAGCTGTTGGCAGAGGTGGCCTTCCAGCATATGGGAAAAGCAGGATCTGTCCACCAATCTCCTGCAAAAGAATCACAAATCCCAGAAATTGCCTCCAGTGAGCATCCTCTAAGCAAGGAGAAGGTAGCTAAAGAACAGCTGGTTTCCAGCTGACTCAGAGAAAACAGCTGCCACCAAAACAGCCGCCGAGCAGCCAGCACAGCCTCAGCCAGGATTCTGGAGCACTTTCTAGGTATAAAGCCAGAACTTAGCAACACAGTGTTTGTAATTTGCAGGCACAGGTTTATGTGGAAGGAATGGAGCCAGCAGGAAAGGAAAAAAAATAACAAAACCAACAAAATAGAACAAAACAAAGCAAAAAACTCCAAATCCAACAACAATAAAAAAATCAAATTCTGCTTGTGCAGTAGAGGCAAAGAAGTGAGTTTATGTTCCAAGATGGGGAAGAAGCAGAATGCCACCTCTCACTTTTGGGTGAGCATATATACAACAGCTGTTGTATCTGCATAACTTTGTGAAAGATGTGGCTACTTTTCAGAAAGCAATTTACACCAGATGTCTTCAAGGAATGAGCAATTCAGAGGTGTAATTGGAACCAAACTTTGTGAGCAGAGGAATGATCATTCAGTGGCCCATCTAGAGCTAGGAGGTACACTTTGTTTTGTCACCCAGAATTTTTTGTTGGTTTGGTCTTCATTAATTTGGCAGTGTACTGGACAATGTTGCCCAGGGATAACACCAGGGATGCTCTTCTAAGAGCCACTTAGATATTTGCCATCTCTGTATGCTGTTGGCCTGCTCAGGGACGAGATTTGGAGTAGTTATGTCATTAAGAATGCATTTAAACAGAAGACAAGTGATCTGGAAGTATGGGAGTGCCTTTATCTTTCATTATTCTCTGCACAACAGTAGAATGATCCATGACTAGACTTAAAGATAAGCCAGTTGGTTTCTGGTTAGGTACTGGAGTGCCTACTGTATATGAAATGGATTATTCTCTTTTCATCTAGATAAATACAAGTAACCTTACTTTAGCATTTGACATGTCAGATTTGGGAGTTTTGGTTTTATGGTTGTTGCTTTTGGTGGTTTTTTTTCCCCCAGAAAGGGAGATGCTTTGAGAATCACAAAAAAAAAGGGAAAAGAAATGATCCTAAGTAGAACAGAATTTCCACCAATTAAAAAAAAATTGAGCTTTAAAGAAAAATTAGTTAATTGGAAGGGAAAATTTAAGCAAAAACCTCTGTACACTATACTTATGAAGACATAAGTTTGTAATGCATGTGCCCCATCAGAATAGCTACCTCTGTTCTGCTATTGTATCCCATCCCTGCAAAAAGAGAGTGTGGCTCTGAAAGGACACTGGGGCTTAGCTTGTCCACAAGTAATGACTTTTCTCCAGCTGTTGAGTATTAGTGGATTAGATGCCATTTCCTATGTCTGTGGCTCCTAACAGCTGATTGCCACATATATACATTTTTCCTACTTCCAATGGTTTTGTTTGGAGACCTGATCAAATTTTTAAAATTTGGGATGCTAATTTTATAATTAAGTCTCAAGAGAAAAGTTACTGGGGGTATATCATCGTAATCAAAAGGGCATGTAAATCAAACTGCAGGCAGAGTAGCAATCCTCTGAAAATCCCAGCTATCCTGGAATGCTGCCTCTTCACCTGCTTTGTACTCTCTTCCTGAAGCTTCATTCTGAAGCTATGAGCTGTTCCTCTAGTGCTTCCCAGGCTCATTACATATCTTGAATCACCTGGAAGGAACCAACTGGTGTATGAGGGTAGTGGTCAGAGAAAAAAAAAAGATACAAGAAACAAGATATGTAAAAATCAATTCTAGAAGACAAGTTATGAATTAAGTGGGAGAAAGGGAGGCCTGTATGGTAATTTCCTAATTTTATTCAGAGTTAGGCATCTTGGTTTTGTCTTTGAGGTTCTTTCTTTGTGTCCCACATTGTGTGAGCGCCTTACTATCTGTTGCATCTTTCTTTATAGAGACCAAAAGCATCATCCTCATTTTAACACCATCATACAAATCCTAATCCATAATCATACAGAAGTGTGTGGCAGAGCAGCAATGTCTGTCCAGCTTTTAGGACAGTGTCCTAACTTTGGACTACACTTTCCACACATTAAGCATCCATGCCAAATGCAAGGTGCATGCAGCAGCTGATGGCAGCTGGCACAGATTCATCAGCACCAAATTTCTGTCTAATAGTGTCTAATTTGTCTCTAAAGACCCTTGACAAGGGTCAAAGTTTCACGTGGATTTTACTTGTATTTGGTATCATTAGTTGAATCTCCTCTTGAAGCCCTTTGATGTCTATTAAAAAGGAGCTCAGTTCAGAGCATGTCTAGGGTCTCTGTCCTTTTCCTATTTGTCTGCTTCAATGAAACTTGCAGGAATTTAATTACTTTGGAGAAATCTGTGATTCTCTAGTTTGGTTGAAAGCAGCCAATTAAATAAATAATGTATGAGGGAGAAAAGAGTTGCATGCTCATAATCAATGTAATCCCATAAGCCCTGTTTCCACTGGAAAGGAGGCTGGGACCTGACCTCCTCACCATGCTGTGAAGCTTTTCAGTCTCTAACAGCAAGGATGTAGCAGGAGCTATCTGCACTAAAAATGAGCAATAACTGAAAATGATTAATGCCTCTGTAAAGAAAGCACACATAAGAACTTAATACTTGGGTTTGTTTGAAGCTCTCTATGAAGCTTTTTTCCCCTGAAGTTTTCACAGTGCGGTTGTAGGAAATTATTTAGCCCAAATGGACACATGCACTCAAAACAAAGATTGCAGCTGCAACAATATTGAAGAATTTCTCAAGACAAGTTAGTTTTGTTGTGGTTGTTCCTCTAGTTAGATGTGAACCAACTGTGATTTCACTAATAGCTCGCAGTGTTCTATTTCCTGTAGAAGTCCTGATCTGAGTGACTTAGCCTTTTGAACAATAGAGAGCCAATCTCATTATCATTCAATAAGCCAAGCAACTTTGGCTGGTTAGAACTGCTGAAACTGGTGGCACAATGACTGTCACTGTTTTGAGTGCTCCCGAGGGTATTACCTGGGAAGACTCTCTTAACATCACACACCAGTTCCTATTTTGTCCCCTGTTGCATGATAAGTAACAGCAAAGATAATCTTGCTGTAATCTTGCTAATCTACTATTTGCCAAACTGCACATTTTATAAATATGGCAAGAGGAAGACAAACCACTCCTTCCCGTTTTTCAACATAGATTAAATGACTGGGTGGGAAGTGATTTCCTCTGTATTCCAAAGGTTTCATTACTTTTTATAAAATACAGTGTAGCCCATTAAGAGGAATGATAAATTATTAATTTTAAATTACAGTTCTCTAAATCAATACACAATATACACTTTGGTCACAGTGTTTTTTCCTCTCCTTCTTCACTTAGTAATTAACAAAATTCTGTAATGTGCTATGGGTCTCCTAGGTATTACAAACACAGAGAGTATATGGTAATTGCAGTTGAGAACCCCAAGCTGACTATTTATTTAATGCTGATGTATCTTCATGCTTTGTCACTATCTACATTTGTACATTTTCCAGAAATCTTACTTCTGAGCCATTTGACAGTCTTTAACATATGTATCATTTGCAGAATGCAGTTGAGCATTTGCCTCTGGAGCACCATCTCTCACGGGTAGGGATTCTCTGGATGAGCAGTCCTGGCTCTGTCGCTTCTCCTCAGGCTCACACTTTGCCTTGGTCACTGCATGGCTGGGCACCCAGCCAGACCCCAGCACTAGCCCTGGTGGCCTTCATGCTGTGCTTGCTGCTGGCACAGGGGAGGGACAGGCCACATGCTCAATTCCTGACCCAGTGGGAAGTCGCAAAAAATTGAACTCGTATTTGGGAAGTGCTCTTGAGCTGAGATCCAGCCACAGCTTCCCCCCCTCTTTGGGTCAGCTGTAAGCAGCAAATGTGCCTCGGGGGAGCCATGGTGGGCAGCTCTGGCTCTGCCAGACCATTATTTGGGTCTGCCCAGGGCAGCTTTGCTAATGAGGCAGGGAGACATTGTCTTTAAGTCTGTACCGGGGCTGCTTTCCAGCACAGAACAAAATTCTGCAATAAAGTGATGGCATGCTGTTTTTAGGTACCATAGAGAAAGGTAGTAGTGCAGACATACTGGTGCTTCTAAGAAACTGTTTTTCAATGTGCCGAGTTGGTTAAAAGTGCTCTTGAAGGTCAAACAAGGAAACAGTTAATTTTGATTCGGCAAAATGACACAGATGTGCTTATAACAATAGTAAAGAGGATCTGAGCAGGCAATCCAGAGCTCACTCCCCACATCCTCTGGGCCATTTTACATTCTCTGAATGATAGATATGTACTATGTGTATTAGAACAGATGAACAGGACTGGGGGGAGGGTTTGGACTGGATCTGCCCGATCAGTATTACAGAAAAATGTGCTGTTATGGCAACACAAACCCTTAACAATGGTTAAGCCTGAGAGAAAAGAAACAAGAATTATATACAAATAATCTGTGCTTGAAATAAGTATTATTGACACAGGAAAAGAGAAGCCTTCTTCTCTGGAAAAAAAAAAGTTAAAAGTTCTCACTAAAACTTGCTGCTTGAGGTGAGGAAAATCTCCAAGAGTGCCAGAAGGTCTCTTGTAGGACACCTAGTATGTCACCTGGCCCTGAGCAGAGTTAGTCTCTGTTACTGCAAAAACATGTTAAAAATCCTCCAGCTGGGTTCATGAGCTCCTGAGCATTCACGTTTCCACACCATATTTAACAAATAGTGTGAGAGCAGCACTGCTGCTACCAACAGCTCTGCCTTTCTCACTCCTGAAAGCCTTGGATCTGGGATTATTTCGCTTCACTTGCTGAAGCCATTGGCACTAACCTCGACTCTGGAGACATGCGATGTTAAAGAATTCTGTACACAGTGCTCACATCCAATCCAGATTGTTTTAGCTTTCTATCTGGACAAAGCTTAGAAGGTGATAATCACCTTTTCATGTCCCAAATAGGGGTTTTGTCAGCACGCAGCATTAACAGGCCCCACAGATTTGATTGTGCACTGTTGGAAAGCGTTCTGCCTCAGTATCAAAGAACATTTCAGGCAGCAGACTATTAAGGCAGCCATAATTTAAATTGAAAAAGATGCTTTGGCTTAAGCATGGGTAATAGACACTGTTCTCAGAACAAGAGCTGAAACTTCCTGATGCCACCTGGCAACTGAGATGGGGGCAATGTGAGGGAGTTCAAACCTCTCTGATCCCTAAACATTGCTCAGACAATTGTTTTTAAGTGTGTGAAGAATTTCTGCCTCCTGGTCACTCAGAAAGTACTTGGGGTTTTTTTCCTTCATGATCCCATCTCTGTTCAGAGGTGGATTCAGGAAGTACCAAGATAAATGAAAGGGTTTTACTTGACTGCTAAGTAAGCTTTTCTAAATCTCCTATGCTGTACAGTTAGCATTAGTTTTAGATTAAGTTTATTTTTTAGATTATCCACACTGGTTCAGCAATCCCTTCTAAAGCCCAAACGATGTAATAAATAATAGCTGAGGAAATTGGGAACCAGGCTCCACGTGGAAGAATCTTTTTAAGGCACACCAGATGTTCAGACTGGGAGATTGAATCAGGGCACAGGTCCATAAAAGGAGAAGCATAATAAGTGAATTCATTCTATCAAATTTATCTTGAAAAATTCCCATCACCACTACCAGAACAGTTCTGTAGGGGAAGCCATGAATTCATTAGATAGCCTGCATTTGCAGAACCACCACCTTGTCTTCTACACTTCAAGGTGAGCTTTTCTTTAATAGTTTCTAGTGCTGTAATAAAAAGAAATGAGCACAAGATTCTCTAAAGTTCATAGGGAGATAATAGCATGTAAATCAAGGACTAACTATATTAGTCATGAAAGCTGATGGGAAAAAATCCTGGCTAACTAAAATAACTAACTCACATTTATTTCTGTGGGATCAGAATGTCAGCCAACTTCCTTCCAATGCTAATACCAGCCTCTACCTCCTCACATGGGAGAAATCTGGGGGGGGGGGAAGAGAAATTATGACCTTGTATAAGAATGGAAGCTTTTTTTACATGACTCACACAGCTTCTACCCCTATTAATACCAGAAAGGCTACAGTTCAGTGACGTAACTTACATTAACATAGTTTGAGTTCAACAGTCCCTTCTCAAACCTGAGAGCAGGGTTCCATGCAAGGCTTTGGAGAGTTATCATGGATTGAGTGACACTCATCTTCTGTAAAAAGTTTGGGTTCAGAAAACCAGAGTAAAGCAGTTTGTTCCTAGCCCAGCTTCTCAGTAAAAGTTCATCCTTTTTTTTTTTTTTTAATAGTCTGAAATACTAGATACTCTTAATGCAAAACAGGTGGCAAACCTAACTTAGCTGGCAAAACTTACCCAACTACCTTCCTTAAATACCTTCCTTAAATTCCCTCTATAGCCTGCGGTTGGATTGGAGTAGGAAGAAGCAAGAGGAAAGACATGCACAACACAAACTTGGCAGAAGAGCTGGAGATAAGGAAGTGTTGTTCCTCTGGAGGGCACAGAAGGAAGGCAGTTCACTCAGGACTCCCCACCTTTGCTCGTGCCAGTCCAAGCCCCCTGCCCTCACCCTTATTTTTCTTGTGGCTGGAAATTGTTTGGGCACACTGTGTCTAACAATGCTGTATTATGTTATTATCTTATTCTACCTTATTACATAATACTCTAATATTCTACATACTCACACTAGTGCTTGATGGGGTTGAAATACTACAAGCCTGCATTTCTCCTTCCTATTATAATGGGAAGCAGCAGCTCTACGCCTTCACTTTTATAGATGTCTTTATGAGGCAAGATTGAGAGAAAAAGGTATCATTAGTTTAATAATGAGTGTGTGAGATTTTAGCAATTACATTTTCTCCCTACTTTGCTCCTGGAAAGTGCTAGGTACCTATAGAGAAAGAGATTATGAAAGTTAGTTTTATTTTCTTGCTAACCTAATGACTACAGAAACATACAGAGATGGTGTTTCCTTCGCTAATTATTTAGTCAGCTATCACTCTGGCTGTTCCTGACATGAAACCAAGAAACAGAAGGAGTATAATATATATAGACTAGGGTTGCTGACCAGGAAAATATATCACAGTTGAGTGGCAAAGGTCTCAGTACATGCTTTGTGGAAAACTGCATTAAAAGTAACAATAAAACAAAATTTAATTAAAAATTTAATAACATTTCCAGCAGAATTTTTAGTGTATGCACTAAATGGCTACTTGCCTGAATAAAGTTGTGGTGTACAAACTGTCTTCCTTGTTTTAAGAGTGACTAAATAGCTATATGAATTTGGTTGCTTTTGTTATTTCTATATTTACTCAATTCACAAAATTTAGACTTGGGATATAAATCACTGCCAAAACTGAGAATGCTCTTCTCTCTTCTCTCTTCCCTCTTCTCTCTTCTCTTCTTTTCTCTTCTCTCCCAATTAAATGTTATCTACTGTAGTTACACAGTACTAAAAATTCATTTCAATCCTCTGCAGAATTTCTAACTGTGAGCATCCCTCCTGGACCCCCTCCCCTTAGGGCTGTTAGTTCATGTATGCTTGAGAAAATCAACTCCAAATAGACATAGCTCAACTGTTTAGTTAAGAAAATCTGACTTATTAACTACATAACCCCTCTGGGACTGGCAGTACCTCCTCTTGCACGCTATCAGGGGTACTGCAAAAGCATTATCTCAGCTTTTCCCAGCCTACTTAAACAGCCCTTAAATCTCACTTAAAGAATTAAAGGGAGATTTCAAACGTGCTTTAGCGAGGAGTGCATTTTTGCCTTGAATTATCGAAAATAACAAAGCTAAGAACTTTGCTATTTTTAGTCATGTCTGGGGAGAAGATGCCACAGTTCCCTGCCATCCCTGTCCTGTCCCAAGATACAGTTTGAGTGGCATGCAGCAGCAGCATTGCTCCCTAGGAAGGTGGCTGAGCCCTGTGAAAGCCATAGGCCTCATATCTTGAGAGCCATCTACTGGCACCTCCTCTGTTATATTGCACATCCACACACCCTGCTCACTTCACAGAGCTGGCACGCAGCAGATTTTACATCTCCCTGCTAGGATGGAAATAAGAACCATTTCAGAGAGGTCTAAGCTCATAAATCAGCTGCAGGGGCTCTCTTGGAGTCCTTCTTGCTCCAGACTCCTCCGTTCCCTGTCTGCAGCCTGCAGTGAGACAGTGGCTGATGCAGGACAGGGGATTGCAGAGAATTTCTCATAATTGCTGTGTATTTCTCCTGCACGAGTTTAATGGTGATTGCCTTGCACCAAAGTTGGGGCAAGTTTTAGGAAGTAAAGAAAAAATAAATGATGAAGCTGTTTCCATGGGAAGCCAAAGCCTTTGCCAGTCCTATCCTCGTGCCCCCACCAAGCTCTGGGATTGAGATCCTCTAACAGGGCTGCAGCAGCAGGAGAAGGGTGGACACTGAGCCAAGACAACTTGTGCCAGAGGGTCCCACTTCTCCCAGAGGTGTGGGAAGGTGGGATAGCAGGGTGTGTGCTGAGCCTGGAAACCCCACAGCACAGGGGCTGGGAGCAGAGAGGGATCAGCAAAGACACGGATCACCAGCAGAGGAAAACACAGCTGAGAGGCTGTGGACAGGGATGAGCGACTTTGTGGATATCACAAGTGCAGAGGTATCTCGCTCACCTTCAGTTTGGGTCTCCCAGTATTAGATGCAAAATCCACTTTTCATGTGTTGGGCAGCAAATACCCGGGATGCTTTCTCTCTGTGTGTCACAGACCTATGAAAAATTACTCTGCCACCATTTTCAGAGTAGATGGGAGTGGTACTTAGGACTGCACTCTGCCTTTAATTCCTGTTTCTTTAAATGGAAGCTATTAAACTTTCTGGTTAAGGCAGCAAGGAGTTCTGTATTATTCCAGAGCTTTACTTGATGTACTTGACAAATCTTTTTTTTTTCTTTTATGTTACCATTTATATATATAATTTGACATCAATGTTTTAGCTAGTGAAGAATCTTTATTTGCATTTTTTACTGTTTTGAGTCAATATGCCTTCAAATAAAGGTAACTATTATGTAGAAATTGTCTGACTGATCATAAAAAATGTTTCTGTCATACACAAGCAATGACATTTTGAATTAAAATTTAATTATGTGGAGTGAACTGTTTTCAGGTTTCAACAACACTTCACTGTATTGCTGTTTTGTTTCATTTAAGGTAAAGTTAAATACATGTGTGATAGCTTGCAAATCAGATAGGAGATTAGTGTGGCTTGCTAAGAAACTCTACCTAAGTATTGGTGCCACACATTAAATGGGAAGCACTATTCATTTTGTTTAGACCACCATCTCTGTGCTTGCAGTTGGTAGCCTGTTGTGTACAATGTCAGTATTGCCAAAGCATCCCTTTCAGATCCAGAGATGAAAAGTGACAAATGATGTTTTACAACACTGTTGCTCTTCTAGGCCTCTCCCTTCTCAGATGTGGAATCTGATTTCATAATATCTAAAGCATTATGTTTCATGCATGTGTGTAGGTATGAGTGTGTGTGTGTGTGTATGCATGCAAAAATTTCTAAGGATTTTGACTTCTGATCCAGGTGCAAATCCTTCTTACACAAATCCTTCAGGAGCCTTAGTGGTTTGTCTGTTATACTTAAATTTCATTGATGCTTCACTCCCAAGGACAGCTGGAAATGCTCCCGTGACCCTTCACTCTCTGACCTGAGACAGGTCAGCTGAAGGCTGTCCACCAGGCTCTCACTGAGTAGCACACAGGACCACACCACCTGTATTACTCCAGAGCTTTACTTGATGTACTTGACAAATCTTTTATTCTTTTTTTTATGTTACCATTTATACATATAATTTGACATCAATGTCTTAGCTAGTGAAGAATCCTCATTTTGCACTTGCAGAGTGATGACTCTGGTCACCACTTTGGCACGATACAACGACAGAGCAGTTGAACTTATCCCATATTTGCCTGCATACAAGTGTCCTTTAGTTCCCAAACCCTTGTGTTTAACAGGTAACAGTGTCTCTGGGTTCACACACTGTGCCCATGCCATGAGCAGGGACACTCTCAGGACTATGGAAGGGACACTCCTGCTGGCAGTACATGCAGTGCTTACACTGCCCATTGATGCCTCTCATGAGCAGGGACACAGGTGCCAGGTCTCCATCCCTACCCAAAAGGAAAGCACAGGCAGGATGTTATCTGTTAGAATGATTTAACAATATATCAGGAGACACGGAGCAGGGCTTACAGATAAGGGCTGTCACAAGGTGCTGAATACAAAATGATTGTTTATTGTTTCATAATGCATGAAGTAGGAGTATCAAATGATGTTAGCAGGTGCAGAGTTTAGGAAAGTTATCTTCTCCCTCAGTTCGTGAAGCTCGTGGCCACAGGTCGTCCTGGTTGCCATATGCTCATGTGGTTCGTGGGAAATTCATGGAAATAAAATCTATCAGGAGCTATTAACCACAGAGAGACTCCCTCTTATCCCTGAGCAGCACCATCCACCTGTCCTAAAGGCTTTGCTGGAGACAAGCCAGAAATAGCTCCTATGATGAGCAGTGCTGCATCTGTCTGTGGCTGGGCTCTCTGCTCTACAGATAGACACAGTTCAAGTGTTTCTGCTGACAGCATTGCCGAGCAGAGACAGGAGGGATAGGTCAGACTGCTTGGGATTTGTTCAGTTAAACTATGAACTTCCCTTGGTGGCTTGCAGGAATTATATCTGGGTGGAAAGATACTGTGTGTTCAGTTGAGGTGAGCAGAAGGCAACTTCTGTAAGCTCCACTTTCACAGACGATGAAGCTAAAAGTTGACTGAGAAACACCATTTGAAAATGCTGGTTTATGTCTGAGTTGTTTTTGTTTTTCATTGAAGCTGATTTATTACCTGCTAGGAAGAAAAGCAATCACTCCAATTCCAATGAGGTGAAGTAGCTATAAAGACCAAAGGTATGCTAAGGCTGCATTTACTTTTACATTATAATCCTTTCAGGCCCTTTGTCTTAAAAACAACTCTGGGCAAGAGAGCCAAAGATAGAAAATGAAAGCAAGAAATGGATGTTACATTTCATCAGACAGAAATTTGTCTCTTCTCTCCCAAGAAACCGATGTCACACAGAAATTATATCTGTGAATAGCTGCTGTGGGTTTTCTCCTTGCAGGCCCTATTTCTGAATTTCCATTCAATACTGTGCTGGGAAAACAGCTGCAAAAATAAAGCTCAAGTATCTCCACAACAGTAAAGGTTCGACTACCTCTTTGAATCCATTGCACTGCTGAGAAATGGAAGTGATTTTTACTCTTGGTAGCAAAATGTCCAGTGTTCCAAATGTGCTCATAAGAGCAAAGGTCTTTGTAAATCAGTCATGAGAAAAGACTTTAAGTTGGCTAACCCTGGTAGTAAACCAGAGTTATGAATTTCTTCTTTTCCCTTGAAGATAGTTTGTTGGTCTTCAGAAACAAACACTTCTGAATAACCATGACTTTTTATAAATAATACACTCCCTCGTACAAGCTGCATGAAATGTTAAAACTCCAGAATGGACTATAAATGGATTCATAAATCTTTAGGATCCATTCATTTCAATCCATCTATTTAAAACTGAAGGTAAAAGGATCACAATATTTATTTACGTTTTCCATGCCCTTTGTGCTCTTTTTCCTGACATCAATTTCATGTGTGGAGCAGAACAAAATAGTGTTCCAGTATAAATTGCAATACTTTGTTCTGTCCCGTGGCATGTGCCGGCAAATTCAGTTGAAAGCAAAGTGTAACACAAGGCAGCTTTTTTGGCATAACAGGTCACCAAAGCAGTGGAATGTTTCAGTCAAAACTCGAAGTGTGAGACATTGCTGAAAGGCAAGTTGTCTTTCAGGCAAAGCTGAGACCTTTCTTCAGCTTTATACATGAGAAGTCTTGCTCTGAAGCAGTTAATTACAATGAAAAATATGGCATGGTTTTCTCATAATTGGACATGAATTGTGCTTGGATTCCATACTAGTTCCAGGGAAGAACAAGAGCCATATTTTGTCTCACAAAGCAAGGGGGGAGAAAAAAAGTCTGCCATGATGTAGATGAATGTAATCTACTTGTTGTTTATAGACCCAAAGGATCCCTCAGAGCATTAAAAATCCATGTGATATCCAAGAGTGGCATACTTTGCATGGAGATATGTGATTTAGCTGAAAGCTGTGCAAAATCTGTAAAACTGCATGTAGGCAAAGAGCACCCTACTGCCTGTGCATTCGAGTGAAACCATGTGTGCTTTTCCTGCACACATGAAAAATAGATGATCATAAAATCTGCTTCAGAGTCACAAACTTCTGACAGAAACATGTGTCTAGGCTAAGTATGCCAACTTTTGGTCAAACCAGGCCTGAAAATACACAGACCTGAAATAAGCATTATTCTTCCATGGTGAGGGGAGAAACTCCAGCTTCATACACAGCAAGTGCATGTAGGTTGTGTGTCCTTCACTGGTCATAGGCTGGAACAGGTAACATCCTTTCCTTCTGCC
Organism: Rhabdornis inornatus; assembly: GCA_013397075.1. NCBI lineage: Eukaryota > Metazoa > Chordata > Aves > Passeriformes > Rhabdornithidae > Rhabdornis > Rhabdornis inornatus. The sequence goes on along the minus strand of VWZS01000321.1, from coordinate 1,791,896 downwards.
TGGGATCTTTTGACTGGCAAGTGGGCTTCCAAGCTTTTTCTTGTGGGATCTTTTGAATCAGACCCACGTCCTGTCAAGAAGAATTACCATTGAAAATTGGTGACCCCCACATTCCATTCTCTTTAGGACTGGCTGTTTGGCCATGTTTGGGTAAGTCTCTTGCAGGTTAAATAGACTTTTTTCACTTTTTTTTTCTTAGGAACTACAACTAGTAGTGGTAGCTTGCAGTAGGTCACACATGTGCAGCTCTCATTCTCTCAAGAATTGTGCAGAGTGGGGTTTGGTTGGAGTTTTTTCAATTCTGTAAATGTGTGTTTCATAAACAGGCTGTGATGTGGTGGCAACAGGGAAGAGGCTAACTCAAGTGTCCCTTGTACATTCGGTGGGATTTGTTCTTAGCAGCTGTGGAACATTGGCCCACACCTCTAGTGCTGACTCAAAGAAAACATTGTTCATGAATATTAACTGAACTGTAAAAACCTTTTTTTCACTGACATTCTTGATCAAGGTTACTTTCCTAGGGCCTTTAGAGACATCAGACACAGGACATAAAGCGTTTTAAAGATAAGGATCCATTAAGTTAGCTTCATAGTCATAGCTTCATAGATAGAGAAGAAAGTGAACAGGTATTGTGTACTCAGAGCTTGTGCTGCTGAGGAGGTTTTGGTACACTCATCTGTACCATTTGGCTTCTCCCAAGTTCTAGGAAACTTTTTGGAATCTGCAGCCTCCCAAGAGCAGCACAGCCAAGATACAATACAAGTATGAATAACTGAGGTTGCGTAATTCCTCACCAGTACAGCGTCTGCTGGCCAAGCACAGCAACAGAAGGCATTACTCACAGACGCGGCTACATGGGACTGGGATCAGGTGCAGTCTGGCCCCAGGCCCCCTCTGCCAGCTGCTGCTGCCCAGTCCCAGCTGAAGGAGTGCAGTGCACAGCCAGGACCCACCCTGCCCTCGCTGTGAGACATCCAGGGCCTGAAACACCTCCAACAGCTGCTTGTCAGCTGGGGGCTGATCTCAGAGCACGGGTACGCATGGCATGGCCACGTGTATTGGATAAACCTGCATGGGTATCAGCTGCCCTTGAATATACCCATCACCCTGTTTCTCATAGCATAAGCATCTCAGAACTGTGCAGGCCTCAGAAAAGCTCTACAAGAGGTGGGTTTAATACTCCAGATGTAGCCTGCCCTCATCACATACGAGAGGGGCTCTTCCAAGAAGGTCGTGATTATTTTTGCTGCTCACCTGGCATTAGAGTCAAACATGTAACCACAAGGAACCCCACTGGTGGCTCAGTAGCATGACCTCAGTGTTTCAGTGAGGAGATGCTGGTCGCAATTTGTACCTCACACCAGCCTAGAGCTGCCTGCGTGGTTTACAAGTAGTAGTTTTTGTGCAGCGGTGAGATAGGATGGGCACATCAGGGAGTACAACACTGTAGATGTCAACTAGCCTAAGTGTTGAAGTATAGCTGGGAATAATGTGTTGCTGAGAGATTGTGTGTGCAGTGTCGCATTAAGAGGGTAGAATGCTTTGGAGCTAGGAACTACATGAAAAAAATGATTGTATCTCAGTCTCTCTAATTCAAAAGAAATTGCTAGAGAGCGTAATTGAGAAAAGGGGCTTGTGGGTCTAGCTGTCCCTTTTGGAACAGACAGATGTATTTTTTTAATCTTAACAAAATGTTTTTATAAGTAGAGTTTCTGTATCAACAATGAAAATCTTTTAAAGGAAGATATCAGTGCTAGTCAGAGCAAAAACCATAAGGAGATATGTGCCATAAGGAGATTGCCTTGCAGACACTTTGCGGTTCACAGTTCAGGCATCATGTTGTGGCAATTACAGGACCTCTGGTGGAACTTCCACATCCCAAAGTCTGAGAACCAGTACACAAACAAAGGGGCTTCTTCCTCTCCCCAGGCAGTGCCTGTTGTGTGAGTGGCAGGAAATAAAGCAGGGTAATTGCCAGTCAGCGCCGTGAGCCTGAAGCTCGGTGGCTGCAGTGTTATATGGCACCCTGGGGACAGCAGGGCCAGAGCTGGGCTCTGCTGCTGGGTTTAATGGGACTCTGTGAATGTGCCAGATACACTTGTGGGATCACCTCAAATGTGAGGGACACGTCAGAAAGGGTCTGGCTGCTCAAAGACTGACCTAGCACTTCCATTCCCCATGTGGTCTGGTTAAACACGTCTAAAGATGAGGCCAGCAGTGCCTTTATGACCTGTAGCTATGTGGAAATGAAGGCAAGTTGGGGTGGAAGAAGGGAGGAGAGTGAAGGAAAAGAAGAAGGGAATAGAAACTGCAGGCTTTGCTAATTGCAACCAGGGGAATGGAGAGAAGTGACACCACACAGAAGAACCAGGGAAGTGCTAAGAAGAAACAAGGGGGAAGCAAAAAGATAGGAAGGGAGAGGAGAATATTCCCCTGGTGAGGCTGTGTGACTGTGGTACCAGTGGCCAGCCAGGACATTTTTTATTTTTAAGCACCTCAGTGATATGTCAGGCAGAGAGCTGAGTTTTAACAAGAAATAATGAATATGAGGGGGGAAAAAAAGAAAAAAAGTTAAAACGAAAAGGAAGAGGGGACGGGGAAACAAAAGGAATGTGGTATGATATGAAAAAACTGAATAACATGAAAAAATGCAGAAAAGAGATAAAAGGAAGGAAAAAATTCATCTGGCACCAGGTGCTCAGCTGGCAGATGCTCTGTAAACCCACAGAAGATGAAAGATAAGATTCAGTGCAACCACTAGCAGGCAGTAAAAATTAGTATTTTCTTTCTGCTTAGGTCTTGATTAGTAAATAGGAAACCGTAAGCACGGGTTTGTGCAGATCTTCATCAGAGCTTTAGAAGATATTGGAATGTGCAAATTGATACCCTTTAATTGTAGCAAAGGCTTCTGGAGTACAGGTGGGCAGAAGAGGTTAATATAGATAACAGCAGGGAGCAGACAGGGGAGAAAAGAGGCAGAAGAAAACCTGGCTTAGAGCTTAGGGAGAAGCTAGATGGGAATTAACCGAGCGTGAAGTATTCCTTGGCTCTCGCATACCATGCCCCTATATGAAGGGATAGCAAGTAGTAGTGCTGGTGTAAGGATTTGTGCGGACTCTCAGCTTAGGGGTCGAAAAGGAGGTCATACTTTCGGGAACAGCAAACTTCCAGCAGGGTCTCCAGGCCCAGAGGGAACCGTACCCTACTCCCGCCTGCAGCGCACACTCCCGTGGCTCGCCCGTGCGGTACCGGAGCGCTCGGGGATGCCGAGCTGGCCCCATGGGCAGGGAGGAGGAGCAGGGCCAGCCCAGCCCAGCCCAGCCCAGCCCAGCGCGCCTGGCATCCGCACAGAGCCGGGCTCTGCTGCTCCGCCGGCGGCTCCCGCCGGCAGGCGCGGCCGCGGGGTCCAGCGCCCGCGTTTAGAAAGCGTTTCCCTGCTGCCATCTGCAGAAATCGATCCGATCTTTTTTTTTTATTCTTCTCCAGTCTAACGCGTCCTTGTCGCCCATCCCGCCGGCAGCACGTTAAGCGCCGGTCGGGGGCCAGGGGTCGGATTTACCTGGCGGGTGTCTGTGGGCTCGGCGATGCGCGGAGGAGGGGGCCAAGTTGTGCCGCCCCGAGCCCTGCGGCGGGGCCGGCGGCTCCCAGCACCGGCTGCGGAGGGAGGGTCGGAGGTGTGGGACACTGCTGCGGTGCTCCCGCCGCCGGGGGAGCGAGGGGAGCCCCACCTGACCGTCCCGGCAGCCGCCTGCTAAAACAAGCCCCAGATAGGAGGAGGGAGGAGGATCCGCGGCGCAGGGCGCAGCGGGGGAGGCGGCTCCCGCAGCCCCGTGGCACATCGCCGGCTGGAGGCGGCGGGATGCTGCTCCGGGGCTGCGCTCCGCCAGCGTGCCGTAGGTGCGGGGGGCAGAGCAGCGCTCCGTGCCAGCGTGATGGTGCATTTTCCTCCGGCTCCGTCGCGGGGATGGTGCCGCAGCCCGGGAAGACCTTGGCCGCTGCCTGCCGAGGCTGGGCAAGATCTTCCCTGTCGCTCTTCTCCCTGATTTCCCCGCAGTGCTCGTTTCTTCCCCTGCTCACCTCTCCGGCCCTGTGCCCGCTCCAGACCCTACCGCCGTGACGGCGTTTTATTTTCCTAACGTCGCAGCCGCGCGTGATTAAATATAGGCACCGGGGCGCACGGTTGGCAACTTCGGCAGCGCCCGGGCGTGTGCGCTGTGTGTGCGCGGAGGGTGTCACGGATGTCCCTGCCCGCGGGCGCGCTTGCCACCTGCGGCTCGGCGCCGGCCGGGGCCGTGCGCGCACATGTCTGGGCGCGGAGAGGCGCTGCCCGGCCCGCGCCCCGTCGGGGCCGGCGCATCCCCGCAG